>JANAVB010041416.1:10269692-10371896 GCA_029216955.1 Iris pallida | reverse complement strand
AAAAAACCTGTATGGGCCACCACTAAAACTTTGTCACGCCCCAGTACCGAAATATGGAGACGGACTAGGCCAGCTACCCCGTGTGAGGTACGAAGACGTCACGTGATAATTGTGGCTGTCAAGAGACTGGGGGTGCATGCTCCAATCAAGTCTCATATGGTCTCATAGAGCATCTATGTCTCAATCAATAAAAATAAAAGCAGTAAATAATGATCATATAAGACGAAGTAGTAAGGCATCCCCGACGCTTCATCAAAATGATTCATGAGCCTAGCTATACAAAATGATAAGCTAGTACTGAGAGTCAATAGTGCATAACTATAATCAGATGTAGTCTAATTTAATCACAATTATGTAAGGAGCTAAATGTCCAGAACATCCGGCTAACAGGTGCCAGTGGCTAAACGCCAAGTACAAAATGAAAGATATCAGAGCGATAAAGAAGAAACCCACTCACGGTCCCTGGCGCCCATACTCCTGGTGTATACCATTGTTCGGGTAGAAGGCTGGATCCTCTGGCGCTGCTATGAGATCTGGCTAAACAAAACCAGCGGGGTCAGGCCCCGAATAGCAAGTACCATAAGGGAGCACAAAAGAGTGAGATAAAACCCAAGCATAAATACATAAAAGCTTGGCGCACGAGTTATAGGGTGATGAAGCATCGTCGAGTCCATATGGCACCCTTATAACCAAACAAGGACAAACGGTGCCAATATTGACTCGAGATGAGACACCACCTATAATCATGGTCAAGTGAAGGGCTTCTGAACGCAACTTTAGTCCATAGCCTATCGCAGCACAATAGCTCAACCCAATAATCAAACAAGGACATAGGTTGGACCATGCACCATAATAGTCGATGTTCCTCAGTTACTAACAGAAGAAACATATCACAAGCAAGTCGATTTACAAGCGGCCAATCAACCCTACGACTTTCTATGATTAGACTGGGTTAACCCAGTAATGCATATAATATAGTAATTCTCAGATCATGCCGTATCCAAGTAGGGCTAGCCAATCCATATTATAACACGTAGCACATTGATTATACATCGTTCCCCCGAAAAGGCTACCGTGCAGAACATATAACACATAGCACACACTACACCAAAATGGCTAATTAGGAACAATATGCGTTTTTCAATACGGAACGCCTATTCGGCGTGCCTATGTTTTGGAACGCACAAAAAATGTGCCAGAATAAAAAAATCGTTCCAAATATTACATTTTAATTTTTTTAATTTTATTTATTTTAGAACACACTTAAACTGTGCCAAAATCGTTTCAAAACATAAAAATTTAATTCACTTATACATAAGTGTAACACACCCCCTCCGTCGTTCCAAACCATCCCTTATTTCCAATCGCTCCAATTCCAAACCCTCTCTCTCCTGGCCTAAACCGGGAAGGGAAAAAAGGAGGGAAACCAAAATCCATACGAAAAAGGGAGGGAAATCGAAAAAAATAGACGAAAAAGGAAGGGAGAAGGGAGAGCTTTCAGATGATGATGTCCGCCTTCTTTTCTCTCCATCGATTTGTTTGAAGAAAAACCACGCAGAGTTCTTCCGACTGCCGCCAAAGCTTCAGATCTGCTCCATCCCTTGTTCCAATCTGCTACGCTCCTCGTTTCGATCTACGGCCTAGAAGGAAAAGGGACGAAAATCTTCCTCGATCTGCTCCGGTTGGCTCCTTGTTCGATCGGCTTCTCGTCCATGAGGATGTTTTCATATACGCACTTGTACACTCTCGATCCGATCTCCTTTTTTATTTTTCTGCTAATTTTTTTTCCTTCTAATTTCTTGAAGGAAGGGGTTTACGAATCAGCATAAAGAGGCCAACGTATCCCAAGAATAAGCGTGTTATTGTAAGTCCTAATTCTGCACCATTTAAATGTTGTTTTCTTCAAAATTTTGCCCTAAGAATCTAAATTTTTTATTTTTTTAAATTCCATAGGTTAGGAAAGCTGGTGGAGAGAAGTGGAAGTCTCTCTCTGAATCCATGAGTTTTAATTTATGTAAATAATTTACTATTTTATTTTTTGACTTGGTTTTGATTTGTAAATTTTGAAATTCAAAGAAGAAGGTTGTTTTGCGCTCCTAGGCCGAGAAGCTGATGGCAGAGTATCAGGAGAAAATGGATGCTTATGAGAAGCATCAAAATAGTGATTCCTTCCCATTTATGCAAATTTAGTAATTATGCACACTAACTTTTATTGTTTCTAAATATTTTTGTTATCAATTTATTTGAAATAGAGGGTGGAGGAGGAAGATTCTAACATGTCGAAGTCTAGAATGAAGAACAATGGGGAGGATGATGGTAGTGAGGAGGTATTAATTTCATTTGTAGCAACATGGCTTCTGTTATAAGTACACTTATGATTGATGTAATTCACATGCATTTATTAAGATCCAATGTATGGATAAAAAAACAATAAACGGATTGATGCAGATATTGTAGTTAGTCCCTCCCAAGTTATCCCAGGATTTTGAAGAATTAAGTTTAACTATGAGATGCTATGTATCCCCTTCACAAACATGGAATGCAAATATTTTTTCGATATTTGCAAGAAAAATTATCTTGCAAAAATGCAACTAAAAATAGTACTAGCAATTCGATCATTGCCAAATGTGATGATAATTTATGTCATGATAATAATGTATCATACGCAGTGCTCGAGGATACGAAACACCTATTCCAAGTTTCGCAAGAAGTAGTTCCTGTCCTACGTATGGAAGAGTCACTTTCAATTAAAGCCTTGAGAAAATACACTAAGGAAGAATTTGCATTTCAGAATGGCAGTATCCATCCATCACTTGAAATATTATCATTTTTCTCTAAAGATGATATTGACCTTAAAGGATACTAATTGAAGAGAACACAAAGAACATAATCTTTCTCTTAAGCCGAAGTTTGGCAGGAAAAAGGTCAGCATTTCTGTGCTTTAGCAGCATTGTCCATTCATCTTCATAATCGCTTGCTAGCTAATACCCTTTTTTTATCAGGTATTTCTTCTGGTAATATTATTTATGCCTTAATTATACAAGTAACCAGTCTACATTTTTTATGGAGTAAAGTTTGTTACGACTTTCTTTTGTCACTAGCTCCAACAAATTCTCAACATATATACTTTTGGTACATGCCTTGTGTTGCTGCAGATAAATACAAGATAGATAAAATTGGCAAATAGATCATTTTTGCTTTTATTATGAACCTCCTTTTCAACTTTCCTTCTTTGTTTATGACCATAGTTTGCAGCCGATACTGATCCGATATGGCCAATAGCAATCCAATACAATCTAACTGATCCAATACAACCGGTACCAATACGGTTTGGTATGTCCCAATTCGATACTGGCCGATGTCAATACTGACCAATACCGACTTCGTGAATTTTTTTCCAGCCAATTCAGCAAAGAAAATTAAACGAAAAAGACCAATCAACAAAAGTATAAGTAACGGTGTAAAAGCATGTAAAAAAAATTATATATTGCAAGCAAACCAATTGGCAATGGTGGTTACTCTTTCTTTTAATTCTAATATTACTAAGATACAACACATGGAATACTTCAAATTTATCTAAAATTTTGTTTTTCTGAAATTTTAATAATTTGTTAATAATATTTTGTTTTTTGATACCAAAAAAACGATACTCCCATACGAAACAATAGATTTTGCCATACCATCGATCCAATACTCAAAGGAAAGTTTGGATATCGATAATGCGAACCTTGTTTATGACAAATTTTTGAAGGGTCATACTATGTAATGTAGGTGTTAGTTTCTTTCTGTCTTATTTCTGCTTCAGGTCCAGCTATGAAAATCAATGAGACAAATTACATAAAAAGGCTATCCCACCAATTCTGTTAGTTTGTTTCTGTCCTAATGCTATATTTGGGATGCCATTACGATAACTTAACCATTCTTTATTTGTAGTATAATCACTTAACCATCTTATTTTCATGATATATAGGGTGATTGGAATAGTGCAGGATGTCATACCAACTACAGGTACTTGTTATGGTTTTTGTTTTGTTTTGTTAAGATATCGGAATGTAGTGATAACATGTTTTTGCCTACAATATTAAAACTTATTCCATACCGAATAGATGATAACAGAGTCTGATATTGAAATTTCTAAAACTCAAGAAATACTAATTGTTCAAACTCGAGAAATACATTAGCTACTCATCTTTATGAAGAATTACAATAGCAATTGAAAAACTCATATTTACGCTGATGCAGTACTAAGAGTATGAGGGAGGACGAAGGTTTTGAGGTTATAAAGAAGGCAATACTCAACCTCTCTCTTCGCCACAAGGATCACATCAGCTCCTATGGAGAAGAAAATAAAAGGAGGTTGATTGGAAAACAGGAGATGGCAAGCATTGAGTCATTCTCATGGGTACATCGGGCCATCTCAATTTTCTTAATTTCATCTAAGTTCTTTCCAACATTAGTATATGGTGAGAAACATCTCCCTTTCAATGAAATTTTCAGGGGGTTGTAAAGCGTGGTTGCTCGGTAAGGGTGGGGCGTGCGACATATTAACTTGGCAAAGGTTCATATACATATTTCTTACAGTTCGATTACTGATTATACATTTTCGTTACTTGTGTATATATAAATATACATACTGCAGGCTACCTGAAAAATTGAAGACCAGCTTCGAACATGGACCCCTACGTTATAACATCTCTACTAGCCGACAACGATCCTTTAGGAGCCAACTCTGGAGGCTGAGGCTCTCGCTGCTAAGAAATTGCAGCTGCAAGTGTGAAGGAATGCAAACACAAATCACTCTAAAACTAGAATTCTGATAGTAACTTCGACGTTTTAGGAGAATATATTTCAATTTCAGTGCTATATATGACATAATTTTTTTGTAATTGTTTAAATAGTTCATTAATGTATTGGACCAGTGCTATACATCCAAGATGATCCTGCTATCAGGAATTCCACCTAAAGTTGGACCAGTTATAATTCCAGGATGTATTCTTCATTGTATGTTAACACATACTGAAGAGGTCAGTGAATATGGTTGGAAAGTTAAAGGACCAGTTATGCTACTAGTTGTTTTATCCATGTACAGGAATTTGGTAGTATAACAGAAGCTGGTTATTAGTTTGGGACATCATCCTATGCTAACTTTTGCTAGACTAGTTTTTGCTAACTTTACATGTTTATACTTTGTAGGGCCATTACCATATCCCAGTGAATCCTCCATTACTGAATATTTTGTGCCCCCATGAAGGTGCTTGATTGTTCCATTACATGTATGCATCTTACAAGGCATGTGATACTATACTATAGGTTGGTATATCTTTGTCTTTGTTCCTTTTGTAGATTGAACTACCTCATTCTTCTTAACCTTCATATAGTTCAATGTCATTTATTTCATCCTTTTTATGGAAAGTTTGGGTGATTTTCTATACATTTCTTTTCTGGATAATACCCTTGTATTAAAAGTTTGTGAATATATACACAACTAAAGGAAGCAATTTAGTATAGTAGAATAATTCTATTATTGAGTAAGTCAATGGATGATATAGTAAGTTAACAATAACAATTTAGTATAGTGGAATAATTCTCTGTTAACAACTCTATGTTGTAGTTATGAAGCATCTAGCTATTGGTTTAGTTGAAAAAGAGGATTCTCTTTGGACAATAATCTTGACCTTATATTTTTTTTAGTAGATATTGCAATGGTGGGATGATTTCACTTTCCTAATTTCTTATATTGCTTGAGTTTAGTAATAACATTGGTATTTAATAAAGAAAGCCTCGAATATTGGCAAATTTTTTGAACCAATCTAATTTTCTTCACAATCCTCTTTGTTAATTATAAATTTCTGATAGTTAATATTTTGACGTTGAATGTTGTCCACAATATAAAAGGAAAACTTAAAAAAAATATTTAGTAGAACAGAATCTGAATCTTTCATTTGTAATTAACTAAAATACAACCTGTAAATAGTTCTCTCTCATATTTCATGAATCAATGGATAATGCATCAATTAAATTGACGACCCTTCCTAGTAATTATGTACATTTTTATTTTGACCCTGAATAATATATAAGTTACATCTTTTCGAAAGAAATGAAGCTTATATTCACCTCTTTTTTCTATGTCACATAGTTGAGCGATCATTCTCTCACTTCACACATTTCTGTGGTATATTAACATTGCAAATTTTCCTACAGTGTTGTCTGCAAATGGCGAAACTCAAGTTGTGTTGAAGGGAATACTGTTGTCTACAGAAAACTGTTGGTATGCACTACAACAGCCTGCTTCCAGTAATCAACTACAATGGTTTGGATGTTTAACATTGTAATATAAAAGTAGACTCTTTAGTTGGGGTCTGTTCCTATCTCTCATCCCTCTCTAATTGGGGTATTCATGCTTTATGTGCAGGGAGAGTTTGATGAGCCTAAAGAGGTAATCCTTGTCTAGTCTTACCTGCCTGTTCCCAGATAATTATTTCTTGTCTTACCTGCCTGTTAAGAAAATTAATAAAAAAATTAGGGTGATAATTATCTCTAAAGCCCTGGTAACTAATCAAGTCGACAGAACAAAATAAAACCAAATATCTCAAACTGAAACCAAATGACAGAACTAAGGCCTGCCTATCGACAGAACAAAATGAAACTAAATGCCTTATAGATCCAGTCAACAGAACCGGCAGTCGATAGAACTAAGGTATCTCAAACTGAAACCAAATGACAGAACAAATATCCAGATCCTTATCCTCGTTAGATTCAAAGTTCCATATCCGAATTTAGTTCTTATTTGGGTATGGATCCAGTCGATATCTGTGGAGCATGCATTAAAATTGAAGTAAAAAAGCTAACCAGGCAGCCCTAGTTCTGTTGTTAGTAATTTTTTGGTTTGAGCAAATCAAAACTTACTTCGCCATGATTTACGAGAATGATTTTGCAGGTATCCTTGTAATGACGAAACTGCCCCCATAAGGGTGATATATCTAAAATAATATTTGTAGGTACCCTTGTAACCCTCCATAACTGTAGATTGTACCTACAATTTGTTAGTTAGAACAAAGTACACCTACAATTTCTTAACATGTATGTTGATTGTATCTCTTTAGCTTGTGGAACCATCCATGACTATAGATTGTATCTTTTAGCTGTGGATGCATAGACATAAACTTTCCCAATCATCAAGCATAACTTTAAGGTCATGAATCTTCCTGCCCAGACCAACACAACAATTTGCATGCATAGTCAATGTATTCTTTTATATCAGAAGGAACAAATGTATTACGACTGGAGCTTGCTGAAAATTAAGACTGTTTGCACAGAATAAAATTATATATGATCATGATCATTAGGTCTAGGGGAAACAAGTCCAACATCTTAAATTTCCTTCTCCTTCAGGTTGTCAACAAAGCAGGATTTGTCTTTGTTTCCAATGCTGAATATATATGTGTGAAGTGGATTGTCATTGCTATTGTTGCTTATCCTAAATTGTTTTTTCTTTCTTTATATGTCTCGTTTAATGAATAAGTTCTTAATTGTGACCAAGTTATTTTGTCATAATTTTAATAATCTTTTAAATGTCTACAGGATGTCACATTTTTGGCTTTCTCAGTTATCATCGTTCCAAGCCTATGATCACTAAGAAGAACATCAAGTGTGCGGGACTCAAATTATTTTTTCAACTCATTTTTTTCTAGTATGATAGAGAAGTTGTATTAAACATATATACAATATTTATGTAAGACATTTGGGTACTTTTATTATGCATTTTTAACATTATATATTCTCCATGTACATGTCATATGAAAATTCGTTGACTTCTATTTATATTTTTGTGAGTTTACATTCATAAATTTTCAAGATAATAACAAGCTTGTGTCAATTGTCCTTTTTTATATAATTTCTTGGATTGCTACTGGTTTTGTAATTCATAGTATAACTACTTATGCTACATTATTTTAAGCTACACGTTTGTAATTTCAAATGATGTGGGCAACCAATTATATACATGACACATTTATACTGTTCACAAATTGGAACACTTTTTACTTGTTCCAAAAAGTCGCCTAAAAATTATTCTGGAATGCTTGTTTTAGGAACGTGTTTATGGTGTTCCAAAATTGGAACTCTTTTTAGTCGTTCCAATAAGTGAGGCAAAAAGTATTTGGAATGTTTTGTTGGAACTCTTTTTTGGAACGTTTTATTGGTGTTCCAATATTGGAACACATTAACAACGTTCCAATAAATGTTTTCTGGAACGCCTGTTTGGCGTTCCATGAAATCTGGCATCCCATAAATAGGCACAGAATATAGGTATGCCTAAAATTATTAGGAATGGAATTTTAGCGTTCCAAAAGGACCTTTTTGGTGTAGTGACATATGAGTCGGATATTGTCATCCACTATAGGCAAATTAAATAATATCCGTGGCGGCCAACTCGACACGTTAGGACATGGCCTAATGGTCGCTGGTAACGTACGATCTCGGGATTTCGATCCCTCCCAATGCTTCTACCAATTTAAGTTGCTTAAATTAATCCTATCTTGATCTTAGAATTACATGTCATGGTCACAAGGTCATCCTCCTTTATGTCGTACTATAGTACGTGTACTCTAAGTATGAATCCACATCGGCTCAAGGAGTCCCAAATCTAGATCCATGCTTAGTGTAATGCATCAAACGACAATCAATATACCACGATACTATTACTGACCAATTACCATGACTGTGTTGAAAAGTACGTATGTATTGACATATAACATGAATGATCACTTAGCACGCAGAGTCACACCTCAGTGTACTCATTAAATAGAACCACGATGCACACTAATATTGTACCTCAATATAAACTTAGAAAAGGTACCAGCACATATACAGGTAATCAAGTCGGGAACATGGTCAAGTCAGGAAGTCATATGGACCCCACGTGACATAGAAGCCACATAGGACACGCAAGTCTCAGACATTCATGGCACGCTAAAGTCAGGATAGGAAGTCAAGGTCATCCAATTAAAGTGAGATATGAAGATTCTTGAAGCCAAGACAAAGACCTATAACTTTTATGTTTTGAGTTTTTTAGGATTTTAGCTATAAAATAGCTCAAACGGGAAAAAAATAGTCATTTAGGGTAATTCTCACATGGGTGCACAGCGCGCGCAGACGAAACTGCCCACGGCGCATGGTGCACGCAAGCACAACGCACGGTCTGCATACTGTATGCAGACAAAACTGCACATGGTGCACGGTGTGCTCAATTACGACGCACGGTGCACGACAAATGAATGGCGCGGACGCGCGGTACGCAAAATGTACTGCACGAGCGAGCAAAACTGCCCATGGCGCACGAAGCATGCAAGCATGATGCACGGGCATACGACGCACAAAATGTACTGTATGCGTAAGCAAAACTGCCCACGGCGCACGAAGCGCACAAGCCTGGCGCGCGAGCGTGCGACCAATAAATGGCGCTGGCGTGAGGCGCACAAAATGCACTGCAAGCGCGAGCAAAACTGCCCACGGCGCACGGAGCACGCAAGCACGGAGCACGGTGTGCGACATGCAAAGCACATGCGTGGCACTGTTCATCGTCCCGACAGCTGTCACTCCCACTTTTCTAGATTAGGGATATTTTAGTCATTGTGTTATATTTTAAATTTTTGATTATTTTAGTATTAAATTGATTGGTGTTTTGTTTTTGTTTAGTGCTCTTGGAGGTAGCAGATGGTTTAACCTTAGTCAATCTTGATTAGAAGACTAACCATGTGATTAGAATCCTATTTAGCTAATTAGATTTTAATTTACATTATTAGTCCTAATTAGGAAACAAATTAAATCATTTTTAGGCTATTTTAGCATGTAGCTTTTGGGCCATTTTGCTAATGGGCTTTATATGGACTTTAGTTGCATGGTAGCCCATCCTAAACCCTAACCTAACCCTAGAAATACCCTGGCCGGCCACAACAACACCCCCCCTCTTTAGGTGTATAGCTTTGTAGCCACCAAGTTTCAAAACCCTAGAAATAGACTCCTCTTTCAAAAGTCCAATTTTCTCAATTCTTATCCAAATCCATCCAAACGAAGTGCGTTGCAATCATTGGGAGGATAGGAACTTGCTGGAGACTTGCTAGCAAGTAATCGGAGGCGTTGGACAGGAGGAAATCGGCATCGACGCGTTTGGAGGCTCGTTTCATTGAGATATTGACTCTCAATAGGTAAACCCCTCTAAACACCTGTAAATTCTAATTTTCTTCATAGATACATCCATCTAGGTACCCCAGACCTGTAGATGTAGTTTGGTTGATTTTTGTATCCGTTTGGTAGGCGTATCGGACGCGTGTCAGTGTATTGGAACACGTATTCGACGAAATGCCTCTTAGAATCAAAAGTTCGTATTTTTTTATTCCATTTTCACGAATTTGTTGTTGTGTATATTTAAAACAATTTTTGTGAAGCCGGATCTCGTTTTGGCACTTTTTGGTGTCCAAATCGGACACAAACACGCGTGCACGGGATCCCCGTGCGTGTTCTGCTGCTCGAGTGTCATAACTCGACGCACAGGATACGGTTTCGCGTGAAATTTGATGGACAAGTGGGGGCAACCTCTGCCCACGTGATCCTAAAATTTTATGATGTTTTGTGGAGCGTACGCAAAGAAATCTAACCCGCACTCGTCGGCTGAACTGTGCACGCGTGTGGAAAAATGTCGCTGACACGACCTTCAGTCGCAGACACGACGTGACGAGGACTCATTTCAGGAGCATGGACACAAAGTCCTAGACCTATTCTACCCAGGGACTCGACCACGTGGCACGACGTGGCTCGTGTCGCGAGCTACGAACGTCGACACACGCCCAATAGGCCGTGCACACGTACAACTGCACGGATACGCGTCTTGTGACGCGTGGATACGACGTGGACACGTGTTTGTGTGGTGTACACCCAGAACTAGACCCCGCCTAGCTATGTGCACGAGCACGAGGCTCCTCGTCTTGCGTGTAGCATTCTATTGAGCGTGGCACGTGCCCATGAACACGTTTCTATTCACGCGTGCACGTACCCATGTGATACGTACTGACTGGACACGATACGGACACGGGTTCGATCCTGTGAGTACCCGAGCATATCACACACGTGTATACCATCGTGTTTGTCAAGTTTCACGAGTTCTAGTTGTGTATATTAGATTTTGGGTATTGAGTTGTATTGGGGTATTATGTTGGGTTGAGTTTGAATGTTAATTCTTAGGTTTTGATAGTTTGATTCTTAAAGTTTGAATTCATATTGGTAATGAATCTTTTTTGAACAGAATTCTTTGTTGACGGTTGTCACTACCGTTTTCCTTTATACGTATTTTTATTATACGTGTACGAATTTTGACATTTGTCAGGTGGATCGTAGTTAGACTTGTCTCGCTTAGCCTAGTCTTGGTTTATTTTGATTTGGTTTGGTTCAATTTGACTTGGCTTGGTTTGGTTTGAGATGGAGAGGTTTTGTATAAAAACCAACTCCTTTTCTCTCCTCCATAACTTTCATTTACTTCTCCATCTTCTTTATTTACTCCTCTCCCACCTACCAAGAACCCTAGGCAAGTGCAACTTGCTTTATGATGGATCTCAAATTTTATTTTTCTATTGTCTTTATTACTTGATTCTAAGCCTCTTTAGAACTTGTCATTTTTGGTTTTGATGGATGAATTTTTGTAGATCTAAGTTTTGATCTTTTCTTGTTTTTGATCTATTGAAACTTGGTATTTTCGAAAACTAGTTGCTTCATGCTGTAGAAAATCTCATTCTACCCAATTTTGACTTTTAAAAAGTTAGATTTTGATTTATTTTGAAAGAGTTATGGACTTTTGAAGTTTATGGGTTCAACCAAGCATTTTTATGCTGGTTGGGGAAGATGAACAGTGTACGCGTGCACTTTTTAGCGTTGTGCCATCTAGGTTGCACACGTTCTGGCGCAATCTGGCTCCTGGGTTCTGGCGCAACCTGGCTCCTGGATTCTGGCGCAACCTGGCTTCTGGGTTCTGGTGCAACCTGGCTCCTAGGTTCTGCGCAACTTGGGTCCTGGGTTCTGGTGCAACCTGGCCCCTGGGTTCTAGCGCCACCTGGCTCCTGGGTTCTGACGCAACCTGGCTCATAGGTTCTGGCGCAGCCTGGCTTTTGAGTTCTGGCGTAACCTGGCTCCTGGGTTCTGGCGCAACCTTGCTCCTGGGTTCTGGCACAACCTGACTTGGCATAACCTAGCTTGGCGCAACCAAGCTTGCATAACCTGACTTGGCGCAACCCGACTTGGCACAACTTGGCTTGGCGCACTCTTGACAAGTAACAAGTAAACTTGATATGACATGTATAATCTTGATAGTGGCCCATCGAGGCGCACTCCTGACAAGCAGTCTTGACAAGTAACAAGTAACTTGACATGACATGATAATCTTGAACGCTGTTACGACAGCTACCCTGACTTGCTAAGTAATTCTTGTCTTGACACCATGGTTGATTTTCTTGATTGTGCCTGTACAAGCTACCTGTCTCGTCTTATATCATGTCTAGGACATGGATTCCTGGTTACCACGGTCAGGGATTCATAATGAATCTGACTAGGTTAATGACTAAATTGATCAAGTAGTTCATATAGAAAGATTTTTCCAGTTACAGGCGATCCCGTTATTCCGGCCACACCTGAGGGACTTGTAGCATGCCGACGTGTAGGGCACATTTCCAGTCCACTGTCATATGAGGCACTTCTTGAAAACATAAGTACTGAAAGTACACCAGTAATCTTGATAACTCTTATAACTTTAACAAATTACCTCGCCTGGATAACCTGGATAGCTACAGGGTTGGTGACTATGGGAACATCTCATTGCATCTTCTTAATAACTAAGATTGTGATAATCCTAGTTAGTTAACAATAGCAAGCCGTAGGACTTGATTGGCCGTGCTTGAATGAATTATCTCATGATTAACTTGGAAATTATATTCCACCTCTTGTTCCTCCTACTGTAAGCTAATATTTTATGTTAACTCAGTTTATCATGTTATTTAACTATGCTCTTTTATCGGTTCTTTTTTCATTATATGCTGGTTTTAGTTCCTAAGTGAAGCCTCCCTTATGGCACTTGTTGTTTCTGGGGTCTGACCCAGCTGGTTTGTATGGCCAGATTTGGAAGTGATACCCGAGGATCTTCTTGTTTCAGCCAGATGGTGAATACTAGACGTAATCCTGGCAACGAATGGGTTTCTTATTTTGCTCTCCAACTCTATTGTAAATTATTCTTTTGAGGCGTTTAGCCGCCGAACAAGTGTTAGCTCGTGTTGAAACTTAATTTCTGTTTGCGTAAGGGCTGTAACATCATTGACAAATCCTAGGGTTGATCATGTATGACTTAACTCTTGCTAGTCTCGCATTTTGTATGACTAGCTTCATGATCATCTGAATATGTAATGTTTGGGATGCCTTACTTTGTATGTCTCATGATCTAACATCTTGTACATTTATTTGTTTGCTTGAGTTTGAGACACTAGGCTTGTTCTTGACCATAGAGACCGATGGATTGTAGTTTAACCCTCACGCATCTAGACAGCCGTAACCGTATTGCGAGGTGGGTTGCACTTCAATATACGTAGCTGGCTGTGTCTGTCCCCCGCTCTCCAGTATTCTGGTTTTGGGGCATGACATGGTTTAAGTGGTGGCCCATGCAGGTCTTGTAAATCAAGATGTGTGAGGATTTTACCGAATAGATGTCTCAATCAGCAGTCACCCTTGATCTATACTCGTGTTTTCTAATCTTCCTGAATCTTGGCCTGATAAGGTGCTTTATCCTTGATCTATCTTGGTCCTTCCTTATTGTTCCCCATGTCATTTTCTTTAATGGCATTATTCCTGGTCCTACCGATCTGCCGAGTGTAGCACCCCAGAGAACCAGCAACAAGTAAACTAGTCGCAACCTGGGGACCAAACCCAGCACTCAGGGGCAGCATCCCGAGTCATGCCTTCTGGGGAGCAAGAGCCGCTAGTTCAGCCAGTCCAGCTTGTAGAGCCTGACCATGGAACCCTGGTGGGGCTCATCAGGGAATTGCTTGCATCACAAGATCGTTAGGGCGATGCCCTGCACCAGATAGTACAAGATGCTATGGGTAGAGTTGGTTATCATGGGAACAATGCGGCTAACAGTTTCAAGTGCCTGAACCCTCCTTTCTTTGACGGCAGTGAAGATGTGATTGTTGTTGATGCTTGGCTTCAGGATATAAAGGTTATCCTGGAGGCCGCTGTAATTCTAGAGGATGAAAAGGTGGTCGTAGTGCGCCTGTAATTACTAGACTTAGCCCACAGCTGGTGGGCGATGCAAGCAGTTGGATTGGCGATACCAGTCTTGTGGGCGGTATTCAGCGACAAGTTCCAGACAAAGTATTTTGATGCAGTAGCTCGGTATGATCTGCAGACCAGATTCAGCAATCTCAAACAGATGGGAAGGACGGTCGATGGATATGCGGCCGAATTTTCAAGGCTTAGTCGGTTTGCTCTTACCTTGGTAGCGACCAAATTGAACCGAGCCCAGTCGTTCCAACAGGGACTCCACCTAGAGATTATTCTAGCAGTGGAGCAGTTTGAGCACCAGACCTTTGATGCTATTTTGAGAGCAGCTAGGAGGCATGAATATATATCCCAGAGGATAGTAGATCGAACTGGAGGACGGAAGAGGTCCCTTGGACAATTGTTCCAGTCATCAACACCAGCCTCGGCAGCTAGGGCTTTGACTATTGGTGCGCCTAGGAGGGTGACCACAGTTTCGTCGGTTCAGTACTCGACACCGATGTACCATCGGCAACAGAAGCAGAAGCCTTCTTCTGCAATAGGCTGCTCTTATTATGGGAAGCCTGGACACGTGGTTTTATAGTGTCACGAGGCACAGGGATTGTACTTGGCTTATGGGGCACCAGACGATATGATTGGGTCTTGTCCTCATAGAGCCAGTTCATCTTCATCAACCCTAACTAGTCCATCGGTTAGGGGTCTAGCACCAGTGCAGCAGCATTACCAGCCTCCGAGGCCCTTGCCGCCTCAGGCTCAGGCATTCCAGCAGCAGAAGCCTCAGCAGTATGCTCAGGCCCAGGTCCAAGTTTAGAATAGGAAGAGAGGTTATCAGCAGAGGGGACCAGCACCAAGAGGACAAGGTCAGGCTATGGCCTTATCGATAGAAGAAGAATTGGCATCAGGTGAGGTGGTGGCAGGTACCATTCTCGTCAAATCTTTTCCAGCATCAGTATTATTTGATTCGGGTGCATCGCACTCAATTATGTATGCACGATTTGTGATACGGTTAGGACTAGAGCCCGAGTCATTATCAGTAAGGCTTAATATTCTTACTGGTAACGGTCTTGTGGGAGTAGATATAGTTTATTTCTTGTGTCGAATCGTAGCTAGCGGTAGAGAGTTTCCCGCCAGATTGATAGAATTCCATATGGACGACTATGATGTGGTCCTAGGAATGGATTGGTTGAAGGATCAATACGCAAGAATAGACTGCCATATTGGCAAGATTATTTTTGGTATTCTCGACGAAAAAGAGTTTTAATTTTCTAGAGGCGAAGTAGAACCTTCTCCACCAGTCTTGCGGATGGCGGCAGTAGCAACAGTTCAGTTTTCTAGAGTAGTAGAAGAATTTCCTGATGTATTTTCCGAAGAGCTCCCAGGCATGCTGCTAGAGAGAGATATAGAGTTCACCATTGATTTGATTCCCGGGACGGCACCAGTATCAGAAAGAGTCTATAGAATGGCACCATTAGAGTTGGTGATCCTGTACAGGATGATTGAAGAACTTAGGACCAAGAGATTAATTCATGCTAGTGGATCACCTTGGAGAGCCCCGATTCTTCTTGTGAAGAAGAATGATGGTACGTCAAGATTATGTGTTGATTACCGTACCTTGAATTCTGTAACAATCAAGAACAGATATTCCTTTCCTTGGATAGATGATTTATTTGATCAACTCAGTAGAGGGGCAGTATTCTTGAAGATTGACTTACGGTCACGGTACCATCAGATCAGAGTCAGAGAGCAAGACATCCCGAAGTCAGCATTTAGATCGAGGTATGGACATTGGGAGTTCCTCGTTTGCCATTTTGAGCGACCAATGCGCCAGCGGTATTCGTGGATCTCATGAATCGTATTTTTATGCCCTATTTGGATCAGTTTGTGATAGTGTTTATAGATGATATCTTGGTCTATATCAAAAATAAAGCAGAGCATAAGCAACATCTCCGAATAGTCCTGCAGATTCTCAGAGAGCACCAGTTGTACGCGAAGTTCAGTAAGTGCAAATTTTGGCTTGGTCGTATTTCGTACTTAGGTCACATCATCACCAGAGGTGGAGTAGAAGTGGACATGTCATATCCTATATTTTTCCAAAATATGTATACGACTGTATTCGGTATTTATGGAGGTTTTAAATTTTGTATTATTTAAATTTTATTTTAATTCTTGGATCTTAATTTGGTCAGGATTGTTGAGGCCTGGAACTTGGTTGTTATCACGGTCAGTATCGTTTATTGAAATTTACATTGCTAGCTTTATTATAGGATTTTTTCTATTATTATTGTTATCACCATTTTTATTATTTACTAATAATCCCTACATCTACCCCATTCCCCCAAAATATCTAAAGCCTAACCCTCATATCTCTCACCCACTCTCACCTACTCCCCTCACTTTTCACCTTACTGGAGAACAACCCCCCCACAGCTCATCTCTCTCCCTCACTCTTCCGACCACAGACTCACCCCCAGCCCCCTCTCTCCTCCCTCAACTCTCTCTCTCCCCTTCTCTCGAGCTCTCCTCCTCCTCCCTCTCGGCCTCCTCCCCATGGCCGCGGCCGCTACCATCTTCCACCACTGCAGCCGCCGCCACCACTTCAGCCACCACCGCCATGGCGACCACCCCCATCTTCACCGTCGTCTCCATCGCCACCACCGCCTCCATCTCCAGCGCCATTGCCATCAATTTACCGTGGCTGCAACCACCCTCACCACCGGCGTCATCGCCGCCTCCTTCGACGGCTGCCACCATCGCCACCACCACTTCCAGCCACGGCCTCTTCTCCTTCCTTTTGTCGTCGCGAGTCGCAGCCACTGCTGCCCTCCTCGTCGTCGCCATCTTCTCCGGCCAATGGGCGCGGTACCGCCGCTGCTGTCCTCCCTCCTCCGTCGTGGAGCCCGACCCGAGCTGACCTGGCCGACGGCTCCTCCAGCTTTTCTCCCTTCTCTGTCTTCTCCGGCAGCCAGCGCCTCCGTCGCGAGCACAGCGCTGCCTTGGGCTATAATCTCCTCGGGGAGCGAGCCCCCTTGATCTGTGCACGTATTGAATTGCGTGTTGCCTCGAGCAGTATGCTGCCTCATACAATGTGATGTCTCGAGTAGCGCACACTTATTCTACGTGCGCCTCGATCTGTATACCTCGTTCCCCATATACCTCGGTGAGCGTGTCGGCCTCGGGGTGCGTGCTGCTTCGGTTTTGTACACCTAAATTCACGTGTTGTCTCGGGCAGCGGGACGCCTCGAGCCCCGCGCTGCCTTGGGCACCGTGCCATCTCAATTTGTGCATTGTCTCATTTTTTGTGTCCCGACCTTTGTGCCTATCTCAATTTTTATGCCACTCCGATTTGTGTGCACGCATCAATTTATGTGTCGCATTGGTATACGTGCCACCTTGGACTTCGTGTTACTCTGGTTTGCGTGGCTCCTTGAGTCTTGTGCTGTCTCGATTTACGTGTCGCGATAATTCGTACGCCATCTTGATATTCACAATTTCTCGATCTACGTGTGCATCTCGATTTACGTGCACGTTGTCTCTTGTTCATCTCGATCTTCGAGTTATCTCGATTCTCGTGTGCGTCTTGATATACGTGTACGTCTCGGTTTGCATGTCTATATTGATCCTTGTGCCTCGATTTTTGTGTCAGATCCATGTACTATTTGTGGGACCCGTACGGTATAGCCTCGTACCATTTTTTGTAATTTTTGTCATTATTTTATTATTTAATTCTAATAATTATTTATTGTGTGTTCTGAGGATCTCGATGGACGTGCTAGCCTGGATCCCGATCGTCGAAGACTTACTTACCTAGCCGAGCCCTCTAGGCAAGTATCCCTTGCTCATCGACGGCTCTTGCCCTCTCTCCTGGATTTTATTGTATTTAATTAATTATAAATGTATAACCATGATTAGTGTAGCTTAGCTGTAGAACTGCCATAATAACCTAGAGTAGCTTGGTTCGATACCGGGATAGACCGTATCGGACAACTCGGATGGGTCATCCACACCTCCAAGGACACGAGAACGACTCACATGTATGGATTGTCCCTGTATGCCCCGTGTCCGAGTCGCGGTCGGGTAACGGCTTGGCGAACTATTCTTGTGGCTATGATTACGCTTGGGTTAGAATTATGAACATGTGCTGTGATGCACCCTGCGAGGCGGTTATTATATTATATTATGCATGGTGGCTTGGCGCCCAATACGCATCGTAGTACTGCTGGAGGCCGAGACTTAGTGTTTTCGGCTATCGATTTGTTCCCAGTATGCATCATAGTGCTGCTGGTAGCTGAGTCTTAGTGTTCTCAGCCTGCGATTCTGCGGCAGGTTGTGCCGAGTGGTTTTAGCCCCAATTCGTAGGGTGCTCCCGTCCAGAATACAAAGGAGACTCTGCCAAATTTTTCCAGAATTTTCGATCGGGAATTCGGTTCGAAAGATTGGGCAGAACCATTCCTTTGGTTTGCTGGACTGGATTCATGCATATTCATCTTGGTATAGTATACCTGATCCTATTGCCTGCTAGGTAGACTCCATACTAGATTAGTCGCCTAGCTCCTGACCTGTCTTGTCCGTCGGATAGCGTAAGAAGAGCGGTTCCACTCGGGAGACGGTCTGCAACCCTGGTCCTTGTTTGGTTTAAGGGTTGTGGATTTTCTCCAGAGCGGTCCACGTAATCCTTGCCACTTTCGACGACATTTATTACCGGACTCTTATCCCCTGACCCTTCATCCTAGGAGTTGTCCTAATCTAGCCAGATAGGGCTGGCAGTTGTCCTATGTATCGGGATTGTGACCTTGGATATGTATGTGGATTGAGTATTATATGGAGTATGATCTCGGGATGTTCAGTTGGTAGACTCACGTGGACTCTTGGATAGTATTGCTATTCCTTTTGAGGATGTTCTAATTCGACCGGGCATGATTGTGAATTCTTGGATTTTGATGATTATGAATATTTCGCAGAACGAGGAGAGTATCGAGGGTATTATTATATGATTTTTATTCGACTTCCCAAGGGCCCAAAACCTGGTACCTTTGTGTATTCCGGTAGTTGGGGAACTTGGTTTGATTGCTATGTCTTGGTAGTTGAGGGGCTCGTTTTCTAGTGGCTTGTGATCATTGACTTGGAGGATTCTTGTGAGCCAGAGGGCCTAGCATTGCTTATAGTGATTAGATTGGTATTTGGTTATTGACCTTCCTGACATGATATTGATTCCATCGTAGAGGGGTAACTCTTGATAGATTGATCTGGTGGATAGACCGACTGGATGATTGGAGCTCTAGGCTCCCATATATGCTTGAGATGTTATTATAGTAGAGGTTCTGATCTTGTAATTGACCTGATATCCATGCCATGATGTGGGCAGATGACTTCTTATGACTGATATATTTGTCCTTGCTTCTGACATGATTACTTGTATCCGTGCTATAAGTCCAGTTACCCTTTGAGGTACTAGCCCCGACTTTGCACTGCGGTGCCCCTTGTCTACTGGCACTTTGAGGTGCTACTTCCATGATTATATGGCATTGAGATGCCATCTTGATATTCTAGCTATATTATATGATTACCTGTACGGGTACCTTGGTAGTTGGCCTTTAGTCTTAGCGTGGTCAGGATTGCTTGCTTGCTTGTTGCATAACACTAAGGATGAATCACAACTGGGACTACCGGCACCGATGTTGATTCTTACTTAGCATTCCCGTACTGAGGTACAACATCTAGGAGGGTGATCATGTGACCACGGCTTGTGATCCCGGATAACTATATGCATAATCTAGGTAACTTAAACTGGTAGAAGTATTAGGAGGGAACAAAATTCCGAGATCGTGCATTACCAGCCTTATCCCAGACATTAGTCATGACCTGCAGGCTGGCCACCACGGATATTGTTACCATTCATACTAGTGGATGGCAATATCCGACTACTTTATGTACTATACATTATATACATGGCATGCTCGGCACGGTGGCCTTACGAGGGACCGGTGGTGACATGCAGAGCCCGGTGGTCTTGCGAAGGACCGGCGCTCATCTAGTCTTGATATACTTGGCACCGCTAGCCCTGCTGGGACGGCACGATCTGAGAATTCCTATATTGCATTGTTGGGGTAACCCAACCTCCATATAGAGAGCTGTAGGCATTTTCAGTGGCCGTTTATTCTTCTAAATTGTTTGGCTTGTTGCTTGCCTAGTCGACTGATATCGAGTCCCAGTTGGCGATGCAGGTATTATTGGATGTTAGGAAGATTGTGATGATTGTTGGTTATTTAGCTACATTAGTTTTGGATTGTTATCGTGCGTTGGTACCACACGACCCCTACCCTCATTTACTGTTCATATATGTTCTGCTTTACCTGCTGGCTTTCTTCGCCCATCCTTGAGCCTTCCTTTCTGGTACTTGCTATGGTTGGCCTGACCAACCCTAGATTGTTTCCAGATTGCCTGTGACCGACCCTGTGGATCTTCCAGACTCGACTGGGAGGACGTGCTTCAGTTTCCGACCATTCTAGGAACTGTGGGAAAGTATACTCATCTACATTACTATCTTGTACTGTAGAATTCCCGATTATCATATGTGTATTTCCTGCTCTCCATATGATTATCTCTCTTGCTTAGTATTTCATTGTTATTATCTATGGATATGAGATCGGATTTAGGCCATAGAATGATTGCAGGCTAGGATACCCAGCGAGATTGACAGCCGTTATCGCCGTATAACGTATTCGTACCTTATATGGTGTAACTGGCCGACGTCCGTCCCCATATTTCGGTACTGGGGCGTGATAGGACCCCCAGAAGATAGTGGCTATAGAGACATAGCCAGTACCTAGCACCATCACAGATGTTCACAGTTTCCTAGGATTGGTCGGCTATTACCGACGATTTGTGTCAGACTTTGCTCGGATTTCAGCACCATTGACGCAATTGACCCGCAAGGATGTACAGTTTGCTTGGACAGCAGAGTGTCAGAGTTCATTCGAGAAGTTGAAGCAATGATTGATGACGACACCCATTCTTACGCTTTCGGATGGGACTGGAGGATTTTTAGTTTATTGTGATGCTTCAGGCAGAGGATTGGGATGCGTCTTAATGCAGCATGGTAAGGTAGTAGCTTATGCATCATGTCAGCTTCGTGATCATGAGAGAAATTATCTAATCCATGACTTAGAGTTAGCAGCGATAGTTTTTGCCCTTAAGCTTTGGAGGCATTACTTGTATGGAGATCGAGTAGAGATTTTCACCGACCACAGGAGTCTTAAGTATGTGTTTACCCAGAAGGATCTTAACATGCGTCAGAGAAGATGGCTAGAGTTATTGGTGGATTATGACATCAACCTGCAGTATCATCTTGGGAAGGCCAACGTAGTTGCAGATGCGTTGAATAGAAGAGCATGAGCTTATTTTCTAACAGCATAGCCAGAGTTATTAGCAGATCTTTAGAAGATGGAAATAGAGATAGTTCTCCCTACCAATGTGGCATTGATGGCCAGTATGCAAGTTCAGTCCAGTATAGTTGAGAGGGTCAAGATAGAACAGTCAACAGATTCTAAGCTTCAGCAGCTTAGGGCAGAATCTGAAGCAGGAAGGAGAGCAGAGTTATGTATTCATGAAGACGGTACTCTCCGGCATGAAAGGCGTCTTTGTGTGTCTAGCAGTAATATCAGACAAAAGATTATGGTAGAGGCTCACAGTTCACAGTATTCAATTCATTCCGGTGGTATGAAGATGTATCGTAATATCTGTCAACATTTTTGGTGGAAAGGCATGAAGAGGAAGATAGCCCAGTTTGTCTCTCGTTGTTTAGTTTGCCAACAAGTTAAAGCTGAACATCAGAGACCAGCTGGACATCTTCAACCTCTACCAATCCCAGAATGGAAATGGAAGCGCATTACCATGGATTTTGTAACTGGATTACCTAAATCCCCAGCTGGAAGAGATGCTATCTGGGTTATAGTTGACCGACTCACGAAGGTAGCTTATTTTTTTCTTTTTAAAATTGGCCAGTCAACGGATCAGCTTACAGAAATGTATCGTCAGATTGCATGGAGTGCCAGTCAGTATCGTATCCGATAGAGATTTAAGGTTTACATCGCACTTTTGGCGGAGTCTTCAGGAGAGTTTCGGAACTCATCTCAAGTTTAGTTCAGCTTATCATCCGCAGACAGATGGTCAGTCGGAGCACACGATTCAAACTCTTGAGGATATGTTACGATCATGTACACTTAACTTTGGTGGTTCGTAGAAAGATCACCTGCACCTAGTAGAGTTCTCCTACAATAACAGTTTCTATGTCAGTATCCATATGGCACCATTTGAGGCACTGTATGGCAGGAAGTGCAGATCACCTTTAGCCTGGGACGATATAGGCGAGAGACAGATGCTTTGTCCAGAAATGGTTACTCGGACTATCGAGGTGGTCAGATAAGTTAGAGATCATCTTTGAGTTGCACAAGATCGCCAGTGTCATTGGGCCGATTCTTATTGGCGTCCACTTGAGTTTTCTATCAGCGACCACGTATTCCTTAGGATCTCGCCTACCCGTAGCGTCATTCGATTCGGCGTACGGGGAAAGCTTAGTCCTAGGTATATAGGGTTGTTTGATATTTTCGAGCGAGTAGGTGATGTATCATATCATCTCGCTCTTTCGCCATCGTTACGTGAGGTACATGACGTATTCCATGTATCCCAATTGTGACAGTACATCCTGGATTCGAGCCATATCCTTGATCATTCGGAATTGGTTGTTGGTACCAACCTGTCGTATGAGTAAAGGCCCGTATCCATATTGGACCGAAGAGAGAAGGTGCTCAAGAACAAGACTATTAAGTTAGTCTATGTTGCTTGGGGTCATCACTCTTTGGGTGAGTCAACTTAGGAACATGAGGATGATATCTGATCGCGATATTCACACCTATTTGACTCATGAGATATAATGTCTTCGTTATGCCTTATGCTTTTAACTCCTTGCTTGCATGAATGATTGCTTGATTAATTGCTAGTCATAGATTGCCTGTAATTAGTATAGCTTGCCCGACACCTCTAGCCTCTTGATTAAATTCTGAGGACGAAATTATTTTAAGGTGGGTAGCGTTGTCACTCCCGTTTCCCGTTATATGTATTTTTTATTATACGTGTACGAATTTCTGACATTTGTCAGGTGGATCATAGTTAGACTTGTCTCGCTTAGCCTAGTCTTGGTTTATTTTGATTTGGTTTGGTTCAATTTGACTTGGCTTGGTTTGGTTTGAGATGGAGAGGTTTTGTATAAAAAACCAACTCCTTCTCTCTCCTCCATAACTTTCATTTACTTCTCCATCTTCTTCATTTACTCCTCCCCCACCTACCAAGAACCCTAGGCAAGTGAAACTTGCTTTATAATGGATCTCAAAATTTATTTTTCCATTGTCTTCGTTACTTGATTCTAAGCCACTTTAGAACTTATCATTTTTGGTTTTAATGGATGGATTTTTGTAGGTCTAAGTTTTGATCTTTTCTTGTTTTTGATCTATTGAAACTTGGTATTTTCGAAAAACTAGTTGCTTTATGCTGTAGGAAATCTCGTTCTACCCAATTTTGACCTTTAAAAAGTTAGATTTCGATTTATTTTGAGGGAGTTATTGACTTTTGAATTTCATGGGTTCAACCAAGCATTTTTATGCTGGTTGGGGAAGATGAACAGTGTGAGCGTACGCTTTTTAGCGCCACACCATCTAGGTTGTGCACGTTCTGGCGCAACCTGGCTCCTGGGTTCTGGCGCAACCTGGCTCATGGGTTCTAGCGCAACCTGGCTTCTGAGTTCTGGCACAACCTGGCTCCTGGGTTCTTGCACAACCTGGCCCCTAGGTTCTGGCGCAACCTAGCTCCTGGGTTCTGGCACAACCTGGTGTAGAGCCTAAAAATCAAGTTGTGCCTTGAATATACTGATTAGTGATCAAGTTGTGCCCCAAAAATCAAGTTGTGCCACTGATATGAAGTTCTGAGAACAGATTGCGCCATTGATCAGATTGCACACGATATCAGAATGCGCCCAATCTTTTTGCGCCGAATTCTATGTAGCATCTGACACTTAATGGTACCTGACAATACTGACGACTGACACAATAGTGAACGAGGAAAATCTCTTCGAATCCCGTGAATTATGCCGCTCAAGAGAAGTTGGTGGACAGCTGTCATGTACACTTCATGAGTTGCGCCCAGGTACAATCTAAACAAAATCCTTCGTTGCACCTAAGCGCAACCTGAACGACTTTTGCTCAGAAGCTGCCACGTGTGTAGGCGCAGCTCAAATCAAGCACAGTTTGACTTGTTGACTGAAGCCCGTGCAACCTGATAAAGTTGAGACAACTTACATTATAAAGCAGGATGACGTGGCGCACATGCCACTAATCTCAAGATGTGTCTACTATCCTGTACACGACCACGCGCATCTCAATCATATGATGCCACGCGTCTAAATACAGTTAGTACATGACTGACAACTGAATAAAAGTTGGCGCAACAGGAGGTTGGCGCAACTCAATGTGGCGTAGTCCAGCTTCGTGCACCATCAGAATAACTGTTAAAACAGTTATTTCAAGAACTCTATAAATAGAGTTTCCAATCATTATCACGGAGATACAGAGACAGAGATCAAGAACTCTTGCAAAATTGCTGCTGCATTCTCTAGAGGCTACAGTCTTCAAGTTCACATAGTCCAAGGGATAAAGTGATCGTCTTCTGATCAGATTTCTAAATTTGTACTTCTCCAGAATTCATTGTACTTTGTACTCTTTTACAAGTTTGGAATAAAACAAAATTTGGTTTTTGCAAACAAATTGACGACTCTGCTGGGGACGACTTTCTCCTCCGACGAGAAAGTGACAACTCAATGTGACATTGCGTCGATCGGCAAGACGCAGAAGACCCTGGTTGTTCAAGTCAACCAGACAGCCTACGAGAATATGATCAACACCAAGAGCAACAAGCGCACGGTGGCTATCGCCAAGAACAGGATTGTGGGGACTCCTAAATCTCCCACAGTCGCTGTTGTCCAGGCGCAACTTGAGTGCTCAATGACCAAGGCGTAATCCGCCTCAGTGGCTCCAGTACAGCCTGTTTTCGTTGCTAGGGCGCAATCTGCTCACTCTGCTGCCCACGTGCAGCCTACTACTATCCTTGCTGGCAAAGCACAGTCAGTTCAAACTACTGTCGAGGCACAATCTACCAATGTTGCTGCCAAGGCGCCACCAGTAGTCCGTAGGACTATGGTGCAACCCAAGCAATCTGCTACTCTGGCGCAACTCAAGGGAACTAGTCTTTTGGCTATTCCCTCTTCCAATTCTCATGTTCTGAACTTAGAGAATTCATGTCTTAGTGCCAACACTAGACAGAACAAAGGAAAAAGTCCTATGACATTTTCTCAATTGGCACAATCTATGCCTAAAATGATCACACAACAGAACAAAGGAAAACGCTTCTAAGCTAACCCTATTCAAAATAAAGAAAAGCACCCTTTGGTCTTTCCTCAAACTTCCCTGGTCTATGACTCAGAGGAAGATGTATCAGATTCTATTTCTGTAACCAGAGGTCCTCGAATCTCTGATACCTGAAAGAATACTGATCAGAGATGTATCTTACCTATCCCTATGGGGTTTGGTCAAGACTTTCCTACCTTGCAAATTTCAAGATCCAAGCAAAGAAAATTGAAAGTATCACAAATAGTGACACCGGGATCGGAATTTTCAGATTTTTGCGCTTATCTCAATAGGCGTCAATCAATATCAACTTTGGCAAAACGCAAGAACCTTATGCCAAAGGCTAATCTGCGCCAAAAGTCAAAATTTGGAAAGAAAGACCCATCTACATATGCTAATGAATTGAGTACATCTTTGTACACTCAAGGAACTAAACACCTGAAGAATAGGAGACATGTTCCTAACATCATTAAGGAATATGTTCCTCTGACTTCTTCTCGTCCTGTGGTTGTAACTGATCTCCGGCAACGTCTTACACAAAGGCGGGAGACTACGGGAATATTTTTCTCACCTCCAAATTGCGCTTCAAATCGCCACTGCCTACATGAAGTTGTCATCAACTGTTGTTGCCAATCGGCTCGACGAACTGTCTTCGATCATCTGAACTATGCTTCAACTCCTGAACATATAATAGAAGATGAAGATGAACTATTATATGCTGCTGTTAACATGACTTCTCAAGGCACTGGGGGTGGGAAACGTCCAAGACGTAATGCATCCGTAATCCCAGTCAACAATACTTAGATCGGATCCATGCATCCAATGAAGGTATCTTTTAATACACTAGATCGAGAAATAGTCATTTGATCCAAGGTGTCTTTAATCAAGAAAATCTCCCTATCACTCATATGGGAGAGGACTCTCTTTCGGAGTTTGATGCAGATAGTGAATGTTCTGAACAAACTATCTCATCAATAGCAGCGAAAGAAGTGACGGCATATAACATTACGGAAGATCAAGATGCCTCTACGTCAACCAGCCAAGAGCAACGAATTGTTGCATTAGAAGACAAATTGAAAACCATAGCAGAAATGGTTGCAAGCATGCACACCATAATGGTGGCTCAACATACAGTGCCTCCGATTGTAAACCCTGTTACAAATCCTGAGCTTATAGCATCTTCTGTACCTGTTAGTCTAGGGGTACCAACCCCTCATGTTGCTTATGTGCCAGTTCAAGCTGATCCAAGTCAGTCTGGTGCTGGGGGTGGTAATTACCACGATGTTCCTCCTTCCAACACTTCTAACCAGCCCACCAATTCTCAAACATCAGGGGATGCAAATAAGGTTGTGAAACTTTTGTACATTCAGTTTGAGGCCTTCAAACAAAAGGATGGCCTACAAAGATTGGACATAAAGCAACCATATCCTACAGAGTGGAAAGAAGTTCCATTTCCTCCTAAATATAAGCTCCCAACCATTATGTTATTTGATGGTAGCACTTCACCAAGTCAGTACATCAATCATTTCAAAGTGATGACTGATCAATTATAGCCAAATGATGCTCTCCTTACCAGGGTGTTCGTCGGTTGTTTAGTCGGTGCAGCATATGACTGGTATCGTAGCCTACATGATGGTTGTATCACTTCTTTTGCTGGTTTCAAGCAAATGTTCTTGGAACGATTTTATGAGGGAGTCAATGACATGACAATGTCTACCCTCATTAAAATTAAACAGAGGCACAATGAATCCACAGAGAGTTTTATTGAAAGATTCTGCCGAGAGGCACTCAAAATGCCTTTAGGTACTCCATCTGTTGTAACAATAGACACTTGTAAATCAAACTTTTTGCCTATTATCAGTATGTGGACGGGATCTACACAATTCCAGGATTGGCCTTATTTTATTGTTAATGCAAAGGCGGCAAAAGTTAGTGCCGAAAAGTTCAAGCAGTTAGGAGTCCAAATGACTCATCCTAACCAAGATGAACATTCTACACCCGGGGGTAGTAATTACCAGAATAACCGTAAGAATAAAGAAACACTGGCCATTAATCTCAAAGGCAAAGAGTCCTTGGCTGTCAATGTTACTTAGACAGCATCCACTCCATCAGCACCACTGCAAAAGTCAACTCGTCCAAAAAAAGAGTATTCTTTCGATGAAGATGATACTTTAAGCATCTTTGATTGCTTGATCAAAAGCAATAAGCTTCAGCTTTCAGAGGCAAAGCGACCAGAAAAAGTTGGTAAAACTGATCACCCTAAATATTGTGTTTATCACAGATTCATAGGGCATCCAACCAGAGCATGTTATGTGCTCAAGGGCAAAATCCAGGAGTTGGTCAACTCTTGAGCAATTACTCTACAGCAGAACGAGAAAACAGTGACTGCTAATGTGGTTTCTCTCCAATTCGATGATTTTCTACCACAACTCGTACAAGATGGTGTTGTCCCCATTCCAAGGACTACTCCGGAAGTTGTGAATATCCCGCCTCCTCAAAATAAAGGTCTTGTTCCGATGTCAACTGACAGAGGAGAGATTATATGGATTCATCCAGATCTGGTGGCAGAATTTGAAATGCCTTCCTCTTCTAAACAAAAGTAGCATCCCAAGTCTAAATCCAAGAATTACAATATGGTATCCTTTGAACCATTAACCGAAGAAGAAATCCTAATGGGCACTTGATCTGGAAAACCCTATCTTCGGGAGTATTTCGAAAATCAAGAGAACCCTGCTCCATCCCCGGATGCTCTTCCTCCATCATCTTCTCCTACTGAAGATACACCGTCTGCATCCTTGCCAGTGGTCGAGCCATCTCCTCCTAAACCAACATCAGCAGACAAGGGAAAGCAACATGTTCGCTTTGATAAAGCATTGAAGAAGTTATCATCTCTTGGACTTGAAAAGCCTTACAATTTTGACATATTGGCTTAATTGGCCAATACTCCAGCAAGATTGTCAATATTTGAACTTTTACGTCTCTCAAAAGAAACTCGTAAGACATTAAGTGAAGCCTTGATGCAGAATGACACTTGTTTGACTCTTCTCAAGAAGCCCGAAAAGGAGCCAGTCAGCTGTGCACATTGTCATAGTGTATTTGAATTAATGCCCAATATCACTTTTATACAAGATGACATGTTGTTAGAAGACAATCGTCATGATCGTCCTCTCCATTTCACGGGGTATATGGATACCATGAAAGTCGATCGTATTCTGATTGATCTCGGATCTGCACTTAGCATCATGCCAAAGTCCTTATTAGATGCTTTGAAAATCCTAGTACATAATCTTTCTACAACTATCAATACCATCCTGGGTTTCAATCAAGGAAGAAGTGAACCTTTGGGGAAGATACGCCTAAAACTTCAAATTTGCAATCTTCGCACAAAGGTAACTTTCTATGTTATTGACAATCATGGCTCATACAATGCTTTGTTGGGAATGCCATTCCTCCATGAACACAATATTGTACCCTCTACGCTCCACCAATATTTGAAATATGTGGATAGTAATGGAGAAGTCCAAAAAGAGGTTGCAGATCTGAATCCTTTCAAAGGAGTTGAAGCGTATTGTAACGATTCTCGTATGTACAAAGAGAAATTCATGAAGGTGGTACTAGTAATGGACACAGATGAAGAACAGAAGATACTCTAGTAATTCCAGTCAAAGGACGTACCTCTTGTCCTCAGTCTTCCAAACTACTGACTATCTATCTACCTTCCCATGAGAAGCGACTTAAAGATGATAGTCAGGAACAAAGGGAGCTCACCTCTTCCGAGCCGCTTGTAATCGATCTTTATCGCAAGAAGCTCCCTCCTCCTTCTCATTCTTCTTTTCCCCCTCTTGTCATCAATTTGACTAAGCCTGCTAAGGCTAAAGTCCCTGTTGTAAATGATGGTATAAAAATAAATAAAGCATCGCCTTTGCAGTATACTGATGTCTTTTACTATACTCAGTGTTATCTGGATATGCTAGATAGTTTTAAGCCACTTACAATAGAAGTCGTATCATCTCGACGAAACATGGTATCACTGGATTCAATACAAGAGTCGTACTTCTTAGTACCGTCTCGAAAGAAAGATGAAAAGCCTATATTCTTAAACAAAAGAGAAGAACCAAAAAATCATGCTCTATAATGACAATAGAGATGATACAGGAAGGCTACAATTACGATGCTATAGTCCACAATCTAAAGCTATCATCCGTAAAATGGGCTATGATTTCAGAACAGGTCTCAACAATGGTAAAGGAAGGCGAACCCCTCTTCGTATTGTTGTTCCAAAAGGAAAATCACAACAATACCATAGTAAAACAAAACGAGGACTAGGTTATATGTCACCACTTCCAACTCCAGAATCTTCTGAATCTGATGAAGAATAACGTTCAAACTCTTCTGATTCTATCTCATGGGATTCTGATACCAGCATCGGTCATGTTCATAAGGTGATAGTATCTTCTAACATGGTGTCTGCCGAATTCTCAGAAGATGACGAAAGTGACATTGAAGAAGCTACTGAAATGGACCCTTGGGCACAAAGGATGGACAATCAGTAGAAACTTTATTTTGAACAACGAGAACCACCTACTGAGGATCAACTGGTCCAAATCGATATTGGAGAGAAAGGTGTATCACGGCCAATCTTTATAAGCAAGAATCTCCCAGAGGATGATAAACAAGAATTAATTTACTTTATTCGTGAATACATTGACATCTTCGCCTGGAGTTACGAAGATATGTCGGGATTAGATCCTCAAATTGCAACTCACAAGCTTAATATTTTGTCGAATGCCAATCCGGTTAAACAACAACAACGTTGATTCAAGCCTGAAATGATGGATGCAATTGATGATGAAGTCAAAAAGCTTATAGCTTGTGGTTTTATCAGAAAAGAACAACATCCTGACTGGGTGGTCAATGTTGTCTCTGTCCTGAAGAAGACCAAAAAAGTTCGAGTTTGCATAGACTTTCGGGATCTCAATGATGCTTGCCCTAAAGATGAATTCCCTATCCCAATTACTGATGTTATGATCGATAATACATGTGGATTCGAATAAATTTCTTTCATGGATAGGTTTTCTGGATATAATCAAATCCGGATGGATCCTGAAGATGAAAAACATACTTTATTTCGTACTCCTTGGGGTGTGTACTGTTATACGGTCATGCCGTTTGGTCTTAAGAACGCAGGTGCAACTTACCAGCAGACTATGAGTACTATCTTTCAAGATTATTTGCGAAAGACTGTCGAATGCTATGTTGACGATATTGCTGTCAAAAGTCGTCTCAAAGAAGATCACTTTCAAGATTTAAGAACTATCTTCAATCTAATGCGCCAGCATCAACTCAAAATGAACCCCACCAAATCTTTCTTGGGTGTCTTTAGTGGTAAGTTTGTCGGCTTCGTTATTACCTCTAAGGGTATACACGTTGATCCCGAGAAGATCAAAGCCATTCAAAAGATGCGTCCTCCACGCAACCTAAAAGAGCTACGAGGATTTCAAGGTCGACTTACGTACATCAGGCGATTCATTTCGAATTTATCTGGACGTTGTAGACCATTTACTCAATTAATGAAGAAAGGTGTATCTTTTGTTTGGACGGAATAATGTCAACGAGCATTTGATGACATAAAGCGGTATTTAATGAGCCCATTGGTTCCTGTACCACCGATCTCAGGAATACCCTTTTTAATGTATGTTCGGGCAATGGATCATTCATTGGAAGCTTTGCTGGCTCAAAAGAACAAGGAAGGCCATGAGCAAGCCATCTACTATCTTAGCCGAACGATGATTGGAGCTGAACATCGTTATAGTCCGGTAGAAAAGGAATATTTAGCCTTAATATTTGTTGTTCAGAAGACAAGGCATTACATCATAGGCCAAACTATTCATGTCATATCCCGAGTCAATCCTCTTCGAGTCTTAATAAAAAAGACAAGTACACTCAATTCTAGGCTTGCTACGTGGGCCATATTATTAGCACAATATGATATGGTTTATGTTCCTCAAAAGTCTGTGAAAGGCCAAGCACTTGCAGATTTCTTAGCAGCTCATCCTGTCCCTGAGACATCTAAACTCTATGATGAGATTCCGGACGAAACATTGGAATCAAATATGATCTCAGAAGAATTTCCTACCTGGAGGTTGTTCTTTGATGGAGCTTCTAGAATTAGACATGGAGGTACCCTTATGGCTGGAGTAGGAATTGTTCTTGTTTCACCCGATGGATTAACTATTCAAAGGGCCTATTCTTTAGATGAATCATGCTCCAACAATGTGGCAGAATACAATGCTTTACTCATCGGACTTCAATTAGCCAAACAATTGAGTATTGAATATTTCGAAGTATATGGTGACTCTAAGCTGATTGTTAATCAGCTTAGAGGCATATATGAAGTCCGACATCAAAATCTAGTACCATACCATGAAGTGGCAACCTGGATAGCTTCTTCATTTAAAGGATTATTCATCGAACATGTACGTCGGGCATGCAATACAGAAGCTGATGCCTTAGCTAACCTAGCTGCGGTATTGGCAGTTCCAGTCAAAAGACAACAGATGGTTTTTATCTCTAATAGAGAATTATTTTGTGTTGAAAACAACCACAACATTGAATTCAGCAACCTATATGAAGTCAATGTCCTTAGCGAGGATTGGAGAGTACCTTTCATTGATTTTGTAGTGCATGACATTTTGCCAGAAGATCCTAAAGAAGCTACAAGTATCCGTCGTCAATCACTTCGATTCTATTATAATCATACTACTAAGACACTATATCGAAGAACTTTTGATGGATTACTCTTGAGGTGTCTCGCTGGTGATGAAGCAAAGCAGATATTACGTGAAGCTCATAATGGTGTTTGTGGAGCACATCAACCTGGTCCTAAACTACAGGATCGTATCCGACGTATGGGCTACTACTGGCCCTCTATTGTATCAGATGCTATTGATTATGCAAGGAAATATCGTGCATGTCAAATTCATGCAGATTTCATTCACCAACCGTCGGATTTATTCATCCAACTGTAGCCTCATGGCCTTTTGAAGCTTGGGGCATGGATATAATTGGCCCTATCAATCCTCCTTCATCTAAAGGACATCGGTTCATCTTAGCTATAACCGATTATTTCTCCAAGTAGACAGAAGCTATACCTTTGGCTGAAGTTAAAAGGAGTAATATCATCAACTTTATCAAACATCATGTGATATACAGATTTGGTGTCCCTCGCCGAATTATCTATAATAATGGGCCGTAATTCATCAGCCAGAAGTTTTATAGGTTCTGTGATGACAACAGAATCAATAATGTTGCCTCTACAGCCTATAATCCTGCAGCTAACGGGTTGGCTGAAGCATTCAATAAGACCATTATCAAACTCCTTAAAAAGTGTCTCTATTAACAAACGCAGTTGGAGTGATAAACTTGGAGAATGTCTATAGGCATATCGCACTTCTGTCCGTAACCCCACAAGTTGCACACCTTTTTCTCTGGTATATAGATGTGAAGCTGTTCTACCTTTGGAAATTCAAATTCCATCATTGAGAATCGCCATTGCTAATGAGCTTACTACAGATAATAATGATCGTCTTCGGCTTCAGGAATTGGAGGCACTCGACGAGAAAAGGTTATTAGCTCAACAGCATATCGAACTTTATCAGGCCCAGATTTCAAAAGCTTTCAATCACAAAGTCAGAGTGCGAACATTTCAAGAAGGTGAGTTGGTTCTTACAGTCAGACGTCCTATGACTATGACACACATGAGCAAAGGCAAGTTCGAGGCAAAATGGGAAGGACCGTATGTGATAAATAAAGTCTTCTCTAATGGAGCCTATCAATTAACAGATATGGATGGCAGAGTTGCTATGATGCCCATCAATAGCAAATTTCTCAAGAAATATTATGTATAAAGACAAAATGTATTTTATTTTCAGAGACATGATATAAATAAAAGTTTATTTTTATTCAAAAGCAGAATGGAATTACATAATATTAAGGACGGGGATGAGGCCCTGACCCTTCCTGATTAAATACAAAGTTTGCCAACCGTTCAAACATCTCATTGTCTGAAGCACCAAGAACTCACAAACAGCCATCCTCAATGCCTCTTCTTCGACAGTTTTTCCAGGCTCTACTAATTTGGAGATCAAATCATGTCCTCGTGCAGGAGGAACAGTTGCGCCTTCGCCCCTTTCTTTTTGAGAAGGTACTGGAAGCTCAGCAAGAGAAGTCTTGATTTCTTCTTCAGTCTTCGGAGCGATCAAGTCTTTGGAAGACATTTTTTTCTCTTACACAGGAAGAAAAGAGATTGACAATTTATAGACAGAACAATTAAGTAATCAGCCTTGAGAATTGATGTGACTTTTGGAAAGAGGCACAACTGTTTATTTATTTCTAATGGTTCATTCATAACCGACTCTTCATCTTCCCTTCTTCGAAACCGACGTGCTTGATTCATTCGCTTTCTTCTTCGAAAATTTAAATGATCATTCATTCATTTAATATTTCTTCTTCGAAAATTGAAATGAATGATCATCCATTCATTCATCATAATGAGAGGTCATGTCTTTTACGAACTTGAATTCCAAATATTCACATCAAAACAACTTGCCACATTCTTAATCCTTTCTGGATTCTGTTATCTATGACAGCATAGCAAAATCAAATTATAAAAAAGAAGACGAGAATAATGAGACAATTATTTCTATATTCCTTCTATAAAAGCATAGATATATCTTGATGAAAATCTATTACATCTTAGATTTTCATTCTAATGAAGGTCTATTACATCTTTGGATCTTCCCATCGATAATGAAGATCTATTACATCTTTGGATCTTCTTATTTGTTGGTGGCAATTCCTTGTCGTCTCGACCTGAAGCAACGAGCCAGACAATGGAATTAACTCTGGTCTTCTCTCTCAGAAAGACGAGAGGAGAACCCCAGAGTGCAGCAGCCCAAAGATGAGCTGCTGTCAATACAACTGGTGGAGAGAAGACAGCCCGCCAGGGGAACTAGAAACGAGATCACCCTTGTGATATAATTCCTAGTTCTGCGTCTTCACCATCAAACTCTCATGTATAAAGGCTCTTCCTACCATCTGAGGAAGATCCTTCTTAACATGAAGAGTCCTGAGCTATCTGATTTGATTGTTAGAACTACATGAGTTGTCTGATGTGGGTGTCAGAAGAATGCTCTCTGCAATTTCCAAATCACCAATACCAGTTATGAAGAAGCTCGCTAACCAAGTCCCTGCAAATATTAATGAAAGAGAAGAAGTTAGCAAAATCTATTAGCATTATGCGCCGACAAACAGGCGCACATCAGCATTGCACCTACAAACAGGCGCACATCAGTGTGTGCCTACAAACAGGCACACATCAGCAGCGTGTGCCTACAAACAGGCGCACATCAGCAATACATCTACAAATAGGTGCACATCAGCATTTCTCCTACAAACAGGCGTATATCAGCATTAAGCACTGATCAAACAAGTGTATGACAGCAACACCCGCCTCTGATCCGAGCTAAATATTGGACTACAGTGTGCGCCTATCCTTAAAAATAGTTAGCGTATATCAATAGTGTCTGCAACATACAGATCAATACTTGTCTCCAGAAGTGGTGCGAAAGAAGAATATTCATACTATTGATTCTTCGACGAGACTTACCAATTTTTGAAGATACAGCATGCAAGCAAATAATATCAGAATGAAGTGGCGCAAGTAAAACCTTGTGGAAAGACATTTGTTTTAAGAGAGTATGAATGATTCTTTCATTTCTAGATGTCCTTTTTAAAGAGGTTAAAGATGAGGTGGGTGCGTCGTTCTAGGATCCTATTTTGGAAAAGAACTAAAAAATGGGCATCTAAAATCATGTAACGACTGCCACGTGTTCTTCAGAAGAAACAGTAAAACGAAGAATTAGCTAAAAGAATATGTCCATGAGCACCATTCGATATCACAGCCACACAAAATCAGAAATTCTAGGTTTCATTGCATAAAGACGGATAGACCTCTACAGTCAAGGACATAAAAATAAAAAGTTGTTCTGCCTAGAACATTATTTCTTGTCCTTGCCTTCATCAGTCTGACGAAGGGCGGCGTCCAATTCTTATATGGTGCGGATCCCCGAGCGGCGCATCCGGTTAAGAAATCCTTCTGAATTGACGTGCTCCTCAGAGGATGATCCGCCACTCGAGCGATTGAAGACTAACGGGGTTAAACCGAAACAGTTCAAAAAGTTCACTGCCCTCAAAGCTGGGTCAGCCTCCAAAAAAAAAGTTGTAGGCGCAACATCATGTCCTGCTTCAGGAGACTTGATTGTGGTGTCAGAATTGGACTCCATCTCTTTTTTTTGGGGGGCTGTTGAAGAACAGAAGTGAAGAATAAAGCACAGAGATCATCTACTACATATATATCAACAAATTGACTCTTCGTATTCTTCTTCTTCGTGGGAAACTGAAAGTAATCAATGAAACTCTGGAAGACGAAGAGTGGATTGAGTATTTTCGAGAAAGGTATTTAATAATGATGACCGGGCATTGACCGACGCAACCTGACTTAGTCAAAACTTTTCTAAATTTAAATTATTCCAAAACTTTATAATGTTTTTAAGTTTTAAAAACTTTGAAGGGGGTCTTGTAGAGCCTAAAAATCAAGTTGCACCTTAAATATACTGATCAGTGATCAAGTTGTGCCCCAAAAATCAAGTTACGCCACTGATATGAAGTTCAGAGAACAGATTGCGCCATTGATCAGATTGCACCCAACATCAGACTGTGCCTAATCTTTTTTGTGCCGAAATCTACGTGGCATCTGACACTTAATGGTCATCATTACCTGACAATACTGACGACTGACAAAACAGTGAACGAGAAAAATCTCTTCGAATCCCGTGAATTGTGCCGCTCAAGAGAAGTTGGTGGACAGCTGTCCTGTACACTTCGTGAGTTACGCCCAGGCACAATCTAAATAAAATCCTTAGTTGCGCCTAAGCGCAACCTGAACGACTTTTGCTCAGAAGTTGCCACGTTTGTAGGCGCTGCTCAAATCAAGCGCAGTTTGACTTGTTGACTGAAGCCCGCACAACTTGATAAAGTTGAGACAACTTACATTCTAAAGCAGGATGACGTGGCGCACATGCTACTAATCTCTCAAGACGTATCTACTATCCTGTACACGACCATGCGCATCTCAATCATATGATGCCACGCATCTAAATACAGTTAGTACACGACTGACAACTGAATAAAAGTTGGCGAAACAGAAGGTTGGCGTAACTCAATATGGCGCAGTCCAGCTTCGTGTACCATTAGAATAACTGCTAAAACAGTTATTTCAAGAACTCTATAAATAGAGTTTCCAATCATTATCACGGAGATACAGAGACAGAGATCAAGAACTCTTACAAAATTGCTGCTGCGTTCTCTAGAGGCTACAGTCTTCAAGTTCACATAGTCCAAGGGATAAAGTGATCGTCTTCTGATCAGATTCCTAAAGTTGTACTTCTCCAGAATTCATTGTACTTTGTACTCTTTTACAAGTTTGGAATAAAACAAATTTTGTTTTTTGCAAACACATGGATCCTAGGTTCTGGCACAACCTGACTTGGCACAACCTAGCTTGGAGCAACCTAGCGTGCATAACCTGACTTGGCGTAACCTGACTTAGCACAACTTGGCTTGGCGCACTCTTGACAAGTAATAAGTAAACTTGATATGACATGTATAATCTTCATAGTGGCCCGTCAAGGCGCACTCCTGACAAGCAGTCTTGACAAGTAACAAGTAACCTGACATGACATGATAATCTTGAACGCTGTTGCGACAGCTGCCCTGACTTGCTAAGTAACTCTTATCTTGACACCGTGGTTGATTTTCTTGATTGTGCCTGTACAAGCTACATGTCTCGTCTTGCATCATGTCTAGGACATGGATTCCTGGTTACCACGGTAAGGGATTCATAATGAATCTGACTAGGTTAATGACTAGATTGATCAAGTAGTTCATATAGAAAGATTTTTTCTAGTTACAGGCGATCCCGTTATCCCGGCCACACCTGAGGGACTTATAGCCTGCCGACGTGTAGGGCACATTTCCAGCCCACTATCATGTGGGGCACTTCTTGAAAACATAAGTACTGAAAGTACACCAGTAATCTTGATAACTCTTGTAACACTAGAAAATCACCTCGCCTGGATAACATGGATAGCTGCATGGCTTGTGACTGCGGGAACATCTCATTCCATCTTGTTAATAACTAAGCTTATGATAATCCTAGTTAGTTAACAATAGAAAGTCGTATGAGTTGATTGGTCGTGCTTGAATGAATTATCTCATGATTAACTTGGTAATTATATTTGTAAAACCCCTAAATTTTTGAATTTTTTATATATTTAAAAAGACTTAAAAATGAATTTATGTAATTTATAATTTTTATTAATTATTAGAAATGACCTTAGCTATTGTTGAGTTTTGGAGCACTAGACGGCCATGACTTTTGGCACGAAAGTTGTAGCAGTGTGCCTTGACTAGTATACTAGCCATGCCATGGCAGGCCTACCCATAGCTCTGTCCAAACTAGGAAAACCAGGCCAAGTTGTGAATTGACCCATTTAAATTATTTTAATTAAAAAAATTATTTTATATATTAATTTTTATGACCCGGTTTGTCCAAACCGGCCTGAACTGGGCCCGAACCAAATTTAAGCCCATGTAAGCATATAGTGTGACCAAATGTGGCTATGTGGGCATATTTTATGTATGTACAAATATTTCCTAAATTATTTTAGAATTTTATGTAAAATTTCTAATTATTTAACTATTTGTACAATTATTGGTATTTTATTATTAAATAATATTTTGTAATATTTTGTACAATTTTCTGGACCCAGATAAGGGTGAGCCCACCTAGACTACCAATTATTATTTTAATATTTTTTATTATTAAGGTTATTTTTATTATGAATAAATAGTCATAATTATTGATATTTAATATTATTACTAGTTGTCAAATTTTATTGTCAATTGGATATATAAAGATATATATTTAATGTAATATATGTATGTAGATAAGATGTAGATTTTATTTAAATTGTAAAGAGATTTATTGTTTATATATATAGATATATAGATATATATATAAGACAAAAGATAAGAAAAGAAGTTTAAAGAATTGGTAAAAAAAAGATAATGATGTGTGGTCGGCCCCACTTGTGGGAACCGACCACACCAACACAGCAGCAGCTCTTAGCTGTGTTCAAAGAAGGGGTCGACCCCCCACCCCCCCCCCCCCCACCACCCCCCCACCCCCTTACACAAGGAAAGCAACAATATACATATAGGCCGACCCCTTTATTTAAACCAACAACCAACAACAACTTCTTTGGCCGAAACCCCCACTTCATATATATATATATATATATATATATATATATATATATATATATATATATATATATATATATATATATATATATATATATATATATATGAAAATATATATAGATATATATATATATACAACCGAACTAAACCCTAATCTCCTCCTTCCTCTCCTCCCTCCTTCTTCCTCCTCTCTCCTCGGTTGTGTCCGCAGCCACAACAGTCCCGCGGCTACGGCAACACCATCAAATGACGACGACGACGATGACGACAACGACAACAGTTTTCAACATCGAGGTTCCCCAATTCACCATGCGATTTCTCTGCCAATTCAAATTCGTTTTTGATTTTGTAAATTTGTGTAGAAAGCCCACATGACCCTCTAATCCCCTTCAAATAGATTATTTATTCTGCAATAAATTTCAGGTTTAATCAGATTAAAAAATCATGAAAAATTAGTTTTTAAAAACTTAAAAAACCCCGGTACGAGGTCCGTCCCAACAAATCGGACGACCCCGTCGTAAACCGATAGTACCGAAAGGTCCGTATCGACTTTGTGGACGTGCGGACTTTGACGGAATTCAAATTGGCCACGTTTGCGCGACGAATTTGACCCGTATCCGTCGAAATTTTTCGTATCGGGTTTTTCAAAATTTCTCAATTACTTTGTGCACACTCATCAAATCGTGACGAAACTTACGCCATTGGACTCAAAATATATTTTTGGTCCTTTGAGCCAAGTTTGAGCCGATTTTGAGACCGTTGACCGGGACGTCATTTTGGCGGGGCCCACAATCCCACTCAAACGGACGATTTTGTGCAAGGCCTACCGGAATCCAAAATTGGACATACCGTTGGGTTCTTCTCATCAAAACAAATTCGTAGACATGTAGTTTGACAACTTTAGAGACCGTAGGTTCTGGCGTGCATTTCGGTGCAAAACGGGTCCAACGGCGGACATCGCCCAAAATTTTGATTTTGCCCCTGTTCCAGAATTTAACTTTTGGACATGCGTTTCCTAGGCATATATTTTATTCCAAACTCGTTCTTCATGTTTGTTGCAGCATCCGGAGTCATCTGCGGGATTTGGCTTTTCTTGCTTCGTTTATTTGCCGGTTCGAGCTACTGGATTATTCCCTTTTTGCACACAACCTTATGCAAGATACCTTGCCATTAGCTGATTTTTTTACTTTAGCTCATATTCATGCATTATTCATTATTTATTTTTTACAAAATAAACTGTTATACGTGGCATAAGTAGATAGAATTTTTATTGTTTAATTCTATTTCATGCTATGTACTATTTTCTTTTACATTAAACTTAGATTTAAGGGACCACCCTTTATGTGTTGCATTCATAGGCCTTGACACATTTATACCATGTTATTGTGAGTCACATATAGGACTCGGACATGCGTGATTGGCTGGCCACCAGTACGTATAAGTCGTACGTTAGGAAATAACTGCTAATAGAGTTGCATGCTAGAAGACTTAGCAGTTATGAGTTGGCATTGGACGGGAAAAACATGAGTGGAAGTTGACTACCACCCTATCTATCGTAGACTCGTTCGATACTGAGGAACGATAGGTAGACTATATGCAATAGACTCGCTCGATAATGAGGAATAATATATGGTGTTGTGACTCGCTACTAAGGTACTGTACTGCATTGGCATTTTTCTGACTTGACCCGGTAGTCATACGACCATGAACTGTTCTTAAAACTGCATTCACTTAGATTTGTTAGGCACCCTTATCCATTAGGTATGAGTACTCTTGGTTTGGGTACTTGTATCTAACCGTGGCTTGGAACAATAACTTGTCGCGGATTAGTTCACCATATCTTATCCTTGTTTGGTTGTAGGTGTGGCTTACTACACCGATGAGAAGGTATTGAACCTTGTTAGGGTCCGGATACCATATTGGATTTGTGACTTGGTAATATACTTCATCGTGGGTTAGTGTGCCCTCTCCTGTCATTGTTTGGTTGGAAGGATGGTACGCTAATCCAAAAGGTGAGGTATTGGACCATGTTATGATCCGATCTTACTTATTATTATTGAGCAGTTATATTCAGTTTATATGGCATGATATTATGTATCTTGTTACGTCCCACTGAGGACCTGGTTATCTCTCCAGGTGTGTGTTCTTGTCTTTCGCAAGAATTCTAGCCGAGGTCGTGATTTTCTACATCACTTCGAAGATGATGTGTCTTGGGTCTTTCTTGCTATCTTCGCTAAATCATTTCATGTCTTGTACTTCTTTTCTTTTAAATAATTAGTAGTGGATTTGTCTCCGCCCAACATAATGTATAAAGACAAATCATGGTTATTATATGATATCTTTATTTCTTTCATTTTGTGGATGAGATTAGTAGCTGTGGTTTTACTACATTTACAGCTTACCTATATTTATTATACGGCTGGCATGTCTACGTTTCTAGTCCTGCGTATTTTGGGACTGGGGTATTACATGTTTCTGTGGTGGCCCATGCAGGCCGAGTTTGTCACTTCGGTTACGTAATTGTACCGATGTGAGCCTGCAATATAGGATTAGAGTCTAGGAATCTCATCCACATACTTGATTACCTTCCTTGATTTTCAAATTTAGAACTCTCGTCGCCTCCCTTGATTTTGTATTTTGCTTGAACTCTTTCTACCAACACCCTTATCATCTTGTGCTTAAACATAATTAAGAAGTGTATTTGACCTATAAGCACATACTAGTGACAGCTAGGAAGATGACTACGCTACTATATAGTTATTGGTCAACCATATGGCTAGAAGGATTACATTGGTAATTGGAATACACGAAGACCTTAACTAAGTTAAAAAGGCATTTTCTAAAAGTGTGATTTAATGGTTGGTAGATCCTAAGTTGGGTTATTACCAAAGAAAGTTTTAATCTTGAGATTTCTAAGTAGTAATCACCAGAGGATTGATAGAATTTTATATGATACTGCAGGAAAATAGCTAGAATCTATATACCATTAATTTAAGAAATTGATTGGATTTTGAGTTTTGATATCCATGACTTATTGAGTTACAGTTATAGTTATACATCCTTGAGCAGATATAAATTTGGTTTGGAAATGACCTTAAGATCGTAAAAGTGGCAGTATGAACTATTTAAATTGAGACGCACAAGTTGCGATTAATATGTATATAAAAATTTAAATTTTAAACGGAAGTAATGATATTAAAATTTTGGTTTAAAAAAAAAAGAAAGAAATTTTGGAAGATATGAAAACAATTTTTGAGGAAAAGTTTCAAATTTGAATTCGTGTCCTTTGATTGAAGATTTACAAATCTATTTAGATTTTGGATTTAAAAAGGGTGTGATTATGTTCGAATGACTTAGAAATAGAAGTTACGGTTGATGAGTTTGTAAAGTATTGAGCTGTAAATTTTTGATTGCTCGTGATATGCTAAGGATTTATCTTGAGGATTATTTGAGAAAATTTTAGGGTTTTAAAGTTATGAAGTGATCTAGAAGGGGTCGACCCCCCCCCCCCCATTACAAAAGGAAAGCAACAGTATACATATAGGCCGACCCCTTTATTTAAACCAACAACCAACAGCAACTTCTTTGGCCGAATCCCCCATTTCATATATATATATATATATATATATATATATATATATATATATATATATATATATATATATATATATATATATATATATTGTTTTCACAACCAAACTAAACCCTAATCTCCTCCTTCTTCCTTCTCTCTCATCGGCCGTGTCCGCAGCCACAACAGTCCCGCGGCTACGACAATAGCATCAAACGACGACGACAATAACAACAACAACAACAATAGTTTTCAACATCGAGGTACCCTAATTCACCATGTGATTTCTTCGCCAATTCAAATTCGTTTTTGATTCCGTAAATTCGTGTAGAAAGTGTTAGCCTAATGATTATATCATGTTTTTGAATATGGCTACTCAATTAAGTTTAACATATTGACGTCAGTAATATTCATGTAATCACTATCATGTTGCTACTTATGCTTAGCATTGTCCTAATATCAATATTGCTATGCTTGTATCATATTGGTTTCGTTTGTCTAACATGTATTTATAAGACATGCTGTAAGCATGATCAAGCTTTGTCAAACCAGGACATATGCAATAGAGAATTATTGATGGGCCAAAGATGGCGTTGTACAAGAAGATTTCTCTGAACCGCCTAACGTCCTATCCGGGGCCTCGCATCGGGGGTTTCGTTGAACCGCCTAACGTCCTATTCAGATTTTCAGATCTGTTTATCTTTGGACGACTGTCGTCAAGGAAAAATACGTCTTCAATGTCAGGAAAAAGACGTCATCTAAAGGGCTATTAGTTTTCATATTTATTCTGTATTTTTCCCTTTTATTGAGTCTAGGAAAAATGTGAGATTGATCGGATCGGTACTGGCTTAGGTTTTTCTCAGTCCACAAACAAAAATAAGCCTACCTACGTATCCCAAAAATCCACAATTCCAAAAGGCCCAAAACCTATGCAAATTTGGTGTATTCCTTACTGTTCTGAACCAGCAAAACTCTGACAGAACTCTGACCGAGTTCGGCCCGAGTTCGGTCCATTTGAATTCAAATATTTGTTGCCTCCAAATCTGTATGCAACGTTCGTATGCGAAATCCTAGCATCCGAACTCTGCCCAAACTCTGCCCGAGTTCGGTCTCCCAAAAATACTATAAATAGAGTTGAGATTACCATTCATTTCAACAATCCAATTTTATCTCTTCTCTTCTCTATCTAAAGTGTTCTGAGCTTTTACTTTCATATCTAAGCCTTTACGACTCTTAGCCAAGCCAGTACAGTTTCTGTTTAATCTAGAGTTTGGTATTGAAGAGTTGTATCGGAGGTTGTATTCAGAAAACATTCTAGTTTTCTAATTGCCTTCTGGAGCCGGTCGTGCGCTCGTCACCAAGCACGGTGTTGTGAAGTCGGTCGTACACTTGTCGCCAAGCACGGTATTGTAAGAGTTGCAAGCACTCAGTTAAAGCTTGTGTCATAGTGGATTAACATCGAGCAAGAGTACTCGAGACTGGATTAGTCCTCTCAGAGGGATACCAGTATACATCGCTGTGTCACTAAGTTTGAATTCTTGACTCTTACTTTACTGCATTTATTTACTGTCTCCTATTTACTGCCATAGTTATTACTTAAGTTTTTAATTGGTGATTATTTTCCGCTGCACACACACACACTCTATTCACCCCCCCTCTAGAGGTGCTCAACGGTCCTACAATTGGTATCAGAGCGGGTTGTATTCATATATAACACTCTAGAGAGTATAAATATGGCAGCCGTAAATTCAATATTCAACGGTGAAGGGCAATCCACAAATAGACTCCCACTATTTGATGGAACGAACTATAGTTATTGGAAAACACGGATGAGCTTGTACCTGAAGTCTCAAGACTTTGACTTATGGTCAATTGTTGTCAATGGCTACCAAAAGCCTACTATCACTTCTATTCTCACATCCTCTATTATTAACAAGCCTTATTATAGTTACACAGAGGAAGAGAAGAAGTTAGCTAGCCTTGATGCAAAAGCAAAGCATGCTTTCTATTGTGTTGTAGACTTTAATGTATTCAATCTTATTACTACTTGCACAACATCTCATAAAATTTGGAAACTTCTTGAAGCTACTTATGAGTGCAGGTACGAAAGCAGTGCTAGCAACTCCAGAGAGGAGGATAGTCTTCATAATGATTCAAATATGTGCATGATGGAATTGGGATTTAAGGTACAACACAATTTCTTATACGAAGATGAGCTTGTATGTGACAACTACTAGAAGATAGACCACATCCAAGATGATTGTACTACTACAAGAAAGGAGAGTCACTACGAACAATCAAATAAAGGAAGATCATCGGGCATATGGTGTGAAAGTAAAGCAACAAATTCTGAAGAAGAAGAGAGACCTCATCAAGCTGCAAATTTATGCTCAATGGCATTATCTAACGAGGTACAGAATAATTTCCTTCTTGAAGAGAATGAATTTTCTTATGATGAGTTATCTGATGCTTTCAGTGATCTGTTAGAAGAACACAAGAAAGTATTAGATAAGTATAAGCAAGCTAGAAAGGATATTCTATCCTATAAGCGTGAGAATGAAAAGCTTACTTACTTATTGAATGATGCTAGAAATACTTCTACTTCTAATAATTCTACTGAGATTTCCATACTTGAGTTTAGATTGTATGAGGCACTTGAATGCATTGAGAAAAGCACTCAAGAAAATGCTAAACTTAAGGAGGAACTAGAATCTGAAAAGAAGAAGTATTCTATTGCTTCATGTAGAATTGATGCTCTTTCTGCTAAATATGATGAGATCTGTGCTAACTCTAAAAAGTTAGAGATTAGACTGGGAAAGCAGATAGTACAACCTATGACTCAGTCTAACACAAGACACGTGACACATCACAAAGTCACACACGACAGATCATCTAGAAAGGAAGCAAGCAAAGCTAAAGCTTTACACAACCATGCTTTCTACTACAAGTATCTACTAAGATCATATCACACCACTTCACATTCTCATACTGCTGCACATAGCCCTAATGTTAATACTTTTGTCATTATTGCGGCATGAATGGACATGTTTCTCATTATTGTCAGATTAGAAAACTTGTTGATATGAACTTGTGCAAATGGGTTCCCAAAGCTAACAAATATGGATCCAAGTTTTGGATACCAAAGTCTTCACCTAATATTTTAGGTGGAGCTACTTATGATGAACCATAGAACCATGGAGCATGTTGGTGATTGCAAAGCTACAATGGTCATCTTCCAAGCAATTGCACCAACATAAGTGTGGTCACTAGAACCACTTTGGTAACATACTTCCTAAATAGTTTTTATTGTCTAGCATGTTCTTATTGATGTATTGATATTAGCTCTTATTGATATCTTTTAATTGTTTATCATTTATGTGAGTTATAATCCTAGCATGACTAGTTGATTAGCTTAAATAATTTTTTCACACTATATAATCTTTTACTCACTTTTATTAGTGTGACACATTTATCTAGGTATGCTCTTTACTCTTAGTATTTATCTATGAAGATGCATACCACTCTAGTCCATAGAAGCTTTTGTTGTTGGTTTATGTTTTTGACTCTTTGCCTTTAAATATTTTTAATGGTCACTTCTTATCGATTTGTCTTTAACATGTCACATTTACTTTGATCGGTATTTTGTGAGTATGTGTGTTTAGCACAAGTCACCTATTTACTTGAAAAGTATATGCATATACTTTTATGTTAACCTTGTGCTTGCATAATATATTCACTATTGATTCTCATATTTTATTTTGATTAATTTTATTATGAATCAATTACATCTTTGTCTGATAAAGTTTATTTATGCATATTTGTGATCTTGTGATATTTTTTATGCTTGTTAATGATATATGAATAATTCATTATCAATCATATATTGCTCACATGTTTCTTATATTGTATAAATATCTTTATGGAGATATATGAGTTTAGTTCAAGTTCTATATTATATTATTTTGAAAAGTAGTTTCAAACTTGTGCTTATTTCATATGTAAGCTATTTTTTTTTACAAATTCATGTACTTCTCTTTATTAGCTTCTTCCTCAAAGCCTCTTTTTAAATGATATATTTTTTTTGGCTTTTTGGTTGACATTTTGTATACATGATGTTTTTAAATATCTTGATCTTGATAAACCATTCTTTGGGTATTTACTTTTAGGAATTCTGGATTTCGATGATGTTCGATGATACTGCATATATTCCTTTGAATCTAAGTTCTTAAGAGTAGAAATCATTTTGAGAACAAGCCGAAAGGGTCCTTCTGTCATACAGGTGTAAATAGCCTGAAGCGACACGGTGTACTAGTCTTCGGACTACCGCTAGCTGGGAACCGACCCCTACAGCTAACCCGAAGTGATCAATATTTTATAGACTTAAGATTTATTAAGGTCTAAATACAACTATTATCTAGTTCTGGATCCAAGGTACTGAACCCAGTCCCCTAGATTCCAGAATACATCAACGTATCTAGGTCTTACTTTTTGATTTACAAATGTTTTATATTTTATTGTTACCCAATAATTTTGTAGCACATATGGATTAATGTAATTGATACATCTTATGCTGTTTGCTACATTGTTCTAAGATTTTTAAGTCCATAGAATATAATTTATTTTATATTGCACTAATTCTTTTTAAATCCTCGGTTATTAAAGAAGAGATTTATTTTGGGTACAAGCCTACAAAAGGTCTGTCTGTCACCACGACTACGGTCGAAGCGAAGCGGTACTTAAGTGTTCCCCGGTGAACCTCCGTTAGCTGGGACAGTACCTCTACAGCTAATCCAAGATTGATCAATGCTTTATAAACTAAAGATTTATTGAGATCTAGTTGCAATTGTTATCTGATGGATTTTAAATTTTAGATTTGATGGATAATATTCTCTCTTTATATTTTTCACAAAAGGTAGCATATGTTGATCTATCTTGTCGATTGTGAGATTTATGTCATCTTTTGACTTATACGATTATTCATCATGCTAATTTGAAATATCTTTTGATTATTTTTATTTTTAAAAGTTCATTTAATGGATATTTCTTCTTTTGTCTAAAGACGATTGTTTTTCGTATTTGTGACTACTCATTGAATATTATGATCTTGTGATTTCATCTTTAGCTTGTGTAATACTCAATGATTTTGAGCTTTGTATTATTATCTTCTTATTCAAGTTACTTACTGTCTACAACAGTAATTCTTTGCGGGAAGAAGTCATGCAAATTGAATCTCTCTTTCAAAGCGTTTCTTTTCTTTAACCCTACGGTTGTCAGTGAACACCGTGCTAAGGCTTTAAAAGGGAAGAAATGAACTTTGATAAGAAGACCTTATATTTTTGAATTAGTTTCCTACTTCCTAAAATATGTCTCTGAATTATATTTTAAAATTTTATCTATATTATTATTTTGGATATAACCATGTAAAGGTGGAGCAGTTAATTATTTCAAGTCAATTAGCCCCTTGACATGCCATATATCTAGAATACACTTTTCTTTGGACATATATCTAGTTTTGTTTATTTGTTCAAATGGATTTATTTATGATTTATGGATTCTTTTATTGACATTGTTTTTGTGATTCGAATCGTCAGCTTTCAGTCTAAGGACTAAATGGACGCATTCGAACATTTACTAAGACAGTTTTTCATAATAAATTCCACATTTTTGAAAAGTCTTTTTGATTTTTTTTGATTTATTGAATTTGTCTCGTACTCAATGTTATTATTAAAGACAGCCTTCAAAAATCTTTTACTTACATGAAATGATTTGTGTTATATTTTTTTATTGAAGACATAGTTTCTTCATCTTTAAGCGTTTATTTATTGGATATTTCTTTTTCTTGCCTAAAGATGATATTTGTTTTGAGTTTGGAATTTTATATGCATTTGATCAAAGGAAAGAAAAGATGCATATCTTGGATATCCCTTAGATCTTGTGATTATTTATTTTATCTATTTTATGCATATAAATTATTTTTGAACTATATACGCATAATTTAAGGGGGAGCAAATTAATTGTTTCAATTCCTTTATGCCCTTAATATGTGGTATAACTAGTTCATCATGGACATATATTCTTTTACATAAAATATCTTCTTAAGTTGTTCATGATATTTGGATTTGTATTAGATGAGAGAATATATTATTATTATTATTTATTTTTAATTCTCTCATTCAAATTTTTAAAAGTTATCTTGCCAAATATATTTAATTATCCTTATTTGATTATTCCTTGAGTTTAAATTATTTTTGGCATTTCTTATTGAGATTTTTTTTTTAAAGTTCATGATTATCTATCTTTAGACTGATCATACTTTGTGGGGGAGCATTCAAGTCGACTGAATTTCTCCTTCTCAAGTATTTTGTCTTCATTACTTTCATGTTTATCTGATGGATATATATATCATGCTAAGGTAATTAAATTCAAATACATGAACTTTGGTATAGATTTTGTGTAGATTCTAGTATAGGCATTTTTTTTCCGATGATTATACTCTTTATGGAATTGATTCACTAATTTGTATGGACAAATTTTGAATCATTTTTTTAAGATCATTGTTAAAAGTCTCATTATATTTTTTGATTCTTTTATATATACTAGGTCTGCGAATTTCTATTCCACATGATTCATTTATGACCAATGATTGATTCCTACTATATTGATATTTTTTTTGGTCTATTTCAAAACACAATATGATGAACAAAATGTGTTTTGAAATCATTTTTGATTTCTAGTTGGTAAACTATTTATTGAGTGATTTTTTTAACCAACTATACTGTGTTGACAAGATTTTATTCTTTAGTTATGCAATTTTTTAAACACTTGTCGTTACACTATTCTCCTAATCCTTGATCATTATTATTTTTGCTTTCCTTCTTTACTTATGCTTGAGTTCATTTTAGCTCTACTTACGTCTAATTACGGGGGAGCTTATTTTTTGATCATGTCAAAGGGGGAGAAATAAGTTTAAGTCAGCACACAATATTCTAGTATTATGTATTTATTAGTGATACATGCATCTATTGTATATACATTAAACTTAAAGGATTTGCCATAATCAAAAAGGGGAAGATTGTTAGCCCAATGATTATATCATGTTTTTGAATATGGCTACTCAATTAAGTTTAACATATTGACGTCAGTAATATTCATGTAATCACTATCATGTTGCTACTTAAACTTAGCATTATCCTAATATCATATTGCTATACTTGTATCATATTGGTTTCGTTTGTCTAACATGTATTTGTAAGACATGCTGTAAGCATGATCAAGCTTTGTCAAACCAGGACATATGCAATAGAGAATTATTGATGGGCCAAAGACGGCATTGTACAAGAAGATTTCTCTGAACCGCCTAACGACCTATCCGGGGCCTCACATCGGGGATTCCGCTGCCCGGTCAGCGGACAGGGGTCGAGGGGACAGCGTCCCCCGTCAAGGGTTCGGGGGCGAAGCCCCCGAAAGGTATTCAGATTTTCAGATCTGTTTATCTTTGGACGACTGCCGTCAAGGAAAAATACGTCTTCAATGTCAGAAAAAACACATCATCTAAAGGGCTATTAGTTTTCATATTTATTCTGTATTTTTTCCTTTTATTGAGTCTAGGAAAAATGTGAGATTGATCGGATCGGTTCTGGCTTAGGTTTTTCTCAGTCCACAAACAAAAATAAGCCTACCTACGTATCCCAAAAATCCACAATTCCAAAAGGCCCAAAACCTATACAAATTTGGTGTATTCCTTACTGTTCTGAACCAGCAGAACTCTGACAGAACTCTGACCGAGTTCGGTCCGAGTTCGGCCCGAGTTCGGTCCGTTTGAATTCAAATATTTGTTGCCTCTAAAACTACATGTAACGTTCGTATGCGAAATCCTAGCATCCGAACTCTGCCCGAACTCTGCCCGAGTTCGGTCTCCCAAAAACACTATAAATAGAGTTGAGATTACCATTCATTTCAACAATCCAATTTCATCTCTTCTCTTCTCTATCTAAAGTGTTCTGAGCTTTTACTTTCATATCTAAGCCTTTACGACTCTTAGCCAAGCCAGTACAGTTTCTGTTTAATCAAGAGTTTGGTATTGAAGAGTTGTATCGGAGGTTGTATTCAGAAAATATTCCAGTTTTCCAATTGCCTTCTGGAGCCGGTCGTGCGCTCGTCACCAAGCACGGTGTTGTGAAGTCGGTCGTGCACTTGTCGCCAAGCACGGTATTGTAAGAGTTGCAAGCACTCAGTTAAAGCTTGTGTCATAGTGGATTAACATCGAGCAAGAGTACTCGAGACTGGATTAGTCCTCTCAGAGGGATACCAGTATACATCGCTGTGTCACTGAGTTTGAATTCTTGACTCTTACTTTACTTTATTTATTTACTGTCTCCTATTTACTGCCATAGTTATTACTTAAGTTTTTAATTGGTGATTATTTTTTGCTGCACACACACACACTCTATTCACCCCCCTCTAGAGGTGCTCAACGGTCCTACAGAAAGCCCACATGACCCTCTATCATCCCCTTCAAATAGATTATTTATTCTACAATAAATTTCAGGTTTAATCAGATTAAAAGATTACAAAAATCAGTTTTCAAAAACTTAAAAATCCCTGGTACGAGGTCCGTCCCGACAAACCGATGACCCTGTCGCAAATCGAGAGTACCAAAAGGTCCATATCGACTTTGTGGACGTGCGGGTTTCACGAAATTCAAATTGGTCACGTATGCGCGACGAATATGACCCATATCCGTCGAAATTTCCCGTATCGGGTTTTTTGAAATTTCTAACTTACTTTGTGCACACTCATCAAATTGCGACAAAACTTGCGCCATTGGACTCAAAATATTTTTTGGTCCTGTGAGCCAAGTTTGGTCCGATTCTGAGACCATTGAACAGGACGTCATTTTGGCGGGCCCACAATCCCACTCAAACGGGAGATTTTGTGCACGGCCCACAGAAATCCAAAATTGGACATACCGTTGGTTTCATCTCATTAAAACAAATCCGTAGACATGTAGTTTAAAGACTTTAGAGATCGTAGGTTCTGGCACACATTTCGGTGTAAAGTGGATCTAACGGCGGACATCGTTTTGACCCAAAATTATAATTTTGTCCCTGTTCCAGAATTTAACTTTTGGGCAGACGTTTTCTAGGCACATCTTTTATTCCAAACGCGTTCGTGATGTTTGTTACAGCATCCGAAGTCATCTGCAGGATTTGGCTTTTCTTGCTTCGTTTATTTGCCGGTTCGAGCTACTGGATTATTCCCTTTTTGCACACATCCTCAGGCAAGATACCTTGCCATTAGCTGATTATTTTACTTTAGCTCATATTCATGCATTATTTATTATTTATTTTCTGTAAAATAAACTGTGATACATGGCATAAGTAGATAGAATTTTTACTGTTTAGTTCTATTTCCTGCTATGTACTATTTTCTTATACATTGAACTTAGATTTAAGGGACCACCCTTTGTGTGTTGCATTCATAGGCCTTGACACATTTATACCACGTTGTTGTGAGTCACATATAGGACTCAGACATGCGTGATTGGCTGGCCACCAGTACGTATAAGCCGTACGTTAGGAAATAACTGCTAATAGAGTTGCATGCTAGAAGACTTAGCAGCTATGAGTTGGCATTGGACGGGAAGAACATGATTGGAAGTTGACTACCACCCTATCTATCGTAGACTCGCTCGATACTGAGGAACGATAGGTAGACTATATGCTATAGACTCGCTCGATACTGAGGAATAGTATATGGTGTTTGACTCGCTACTGAGGTACTGTACTGCATTGGTATTTTCTAGACTTGACCCGGTAGTCATGCGACCATGAACTGTTCTTAAAACTGCATTCACTTAGATTGGTTAGGCACCCTTATCCGTTAGGTATGAGTACTCTTGGTTTGGGTACTTATATCTGACCGTGGCTTGGAACAATAACTTGTCGCGGATTAGTTCGCCACATCATATCCTTGTTTGGTTGTAGGTATGGCTTACTACTCCGATGAGAAGGTATTGAACCTTGTTGGGGTCCGAATACCATATTGGATTTGTGACTTGGAAATATACTTCATCGTGGGTTAGTGTGCCCTCTCATGTCCTTATTTGGTTGGGGGGATGGTACGCTAATCCAAAAGGTGAGGTATTGGACCATGTTATGATCTGATCTTACTTATTATTATTGAGCAGTTATATTCAGTTTATATGGCATAATATTGTGTATCTTGTTACGTCCCTCTGAAGACCTAGTTATCTCTCCAGGTGTGTGTTCTTGTCTTCCGCAGGTATTCTAGCCGAGGTCGTGATCTTCTCCATCCCTTCGAAGATGATGTGTCTTGGTAGTGGATTTGTCTCGGCCCAACATATTGTATAAAGACAAATCATGGTTATTATATGATATTTTTATTTCTTTCATTTTGTGGATGAGATTAGTATCTGTGGTTTTACTGCATTTACAGCTTACGTATATTTATTATACGGCTGGCATGTCTACGTTCCTAGTCCTACGTATTTTGGGACTGGGACGTTACATGTTTTTGTGGTGGCCCATGCAGGTCGAGTTTGTCACTTCGGTTACGTAATTGTACCGATGTGAGCCTGCAATATAGGATTAGAGTCTAGGAATCTCATCCACATACTTGATTACCTTCCATAATTTCCAAATTCTGAACTCTCGTCGCCTCCATTGATTTTGCATCTTACTTGAACTCTTTCTACCAACACCCTTATCATCTTGTGCTTAAACATGATTAAGAAGTGTATTTGACCTATGAGCACATACTAGTGACAGCTAGGAAGATGACTACACTACTATATACTTATTGGTCAACCATATGGCTAGAAGGATTACATTGGTAATTGGAATACACGGAGACCTTAACTAATAAAAAGGCATTTTCTAAAAGTGTGATTTAATGGTTAGTACTTTCTAAGTTGGGTTTTTACCAAAGAAAGTTTTAATCTTGAGATTTCTAAGTAGTAATCACCAGAGGATTGATAGAATTTTATGTGATACTGCAGAAAAATAGCTAGAATCTATATACCATTAATTTAAGAAATTGATTGGATTTTGAGTTTTGATATCTATGACTTATTGAGTTACAGTTATAGTTATACATCCTTGAGCAGATATAAATTTGGTTTGGAAATGACCTTAAGATCGTAAAAGCGGCAGTATGAACTATTTAAATTGAGACGTACAAGTTACGATTAATATGTATATAAAAATTTAAATTTTAAGTGGAAGTAATGATATTAAAATTTTGGTTTAAAAAAAAGAAAGAAAAAAATTTTGGAAGATATAAAAACAATTTTTGTGGAAAAGTTTCAAATTTGAATTCGTGTCCTTTGATTGAAGATTTACAAATCTATTTAGATTTTGGATTTAAAAAGGCTGTGATTATGTTCGAATGACTTAGAAATAGAAGTTATGGTTGATGAGTACGTAAAGTATTGAGTTATAAATTTTAGATTGCTCGTGATATGCTAAGGGTTTATCTTGAGGATTATTTGAGAAAATTTCAGAGTTTTAAAGTTATGAAGTGATCTAGAAATTTTATGAATTCATGATTTATGCACTCTTGAGTTTAACAGCTGGAGTAAAATTGTTAATTTTGGAAAAGTTAGTGGTAACGTGATGAAAGTTTGCTTTGAGATTTATAAAAGTGATTTAAATTTTAGTCATTATTAAGTTGAATGGCTTGGAGTGAATACAAATTTTGGTGGTGTCACGACCCGATCCCAAATAATTGGGTCGAACCGGATCATGCCCAGCCTGCACCGTTGTGAGACGACGACAGTAAGCTGTTCTACATGCAGGTGTTCACAACAACATCTATACATTTGTCACAACTCAATATACGAAACTTTTAAAACTTTATTCAACATTTGAAAAGTACAACTGGAAATAAAAGAACTGAAATAAAATGCTGAATTCAAATTGACAAAATTCCAAGAACAATGAAACTGGAAACTGGAAATAACTAGCTAAGTGGTCGGCTCGTCGGCCTCAGGTCCTGCGTCCTCCAAGGGGGACTCCGGCAACACCACAGGGTACAAAACCGGGTCATAGTAGCTATTGTACAATAGCTCAGCATCCTCAATGTCACCTAAAAATGTTGTCTCCAGTCAGGAGGGAGCAAGTACGAATATGTATCTCATATTTCAAGTAATAATGAAAAAGTGCAGGCTAAACAGTTTAAACAATATTTTCCAGCATTCTATAATTGAAAACAATGTGATTTGAATGTGTAATCGTCTATGACCGGCTTGGGTTATACAATAGCGTCCTAGCGACGCGATACGGCTTACCCCGTGTGTAAGAGGGGTAAGCTCGCACAATATGCAATATGAGAGGTATTGGCCATAAATGTTACACTATTCCTCCAATTCCCACAATCAATCAATCAATATCTGAACCCTATGAGAGGGTTTCGTGTAGCAATGTGGTTTAAACATGCAGCTAGATAATTACTAAATAAAATACAAGAAAAACATAACCGTAACTTGCCTTTGTTTATGACTAGATCGGTAAAGTCAGTTCCGAGGAGGATGTCAGGTTCGTCTCCGAGATCCTACAGTTGAGAACATTGGCTTAGAACCAATATGAAACCATTCTAGGGGTGCTAGTTACAATCTCTAGAAGTAGACCCTAGTCAGGTTTTAAGTTTATTAATTATTCTACCGGAAATCTTCTAACGTCGCAAATCTATGTTCGTTGTTATTTAATTAAAATAAGCCGGTTATTGATTAATTGGAAAAATGGTAATTACCGGTTAATTTGACAAAACTTTTGTATTTTGTAATATTGTATATAAAACTAATATTTTTCTTTAAATGAGAAGAACGTGAATTTGTTTAAATAACAAACTTGTAATTTTTCCCAATTATTTATTGTGAGAAAATGATATTAATATTCTATATCCAAAATAATATCATTTTAATATTTTACGAGTCTATCGACAAACCAACAAACCAGGAAATAAATAAAATCTATTCTACGCAATACAGGGTCGTAGCAAAGAAAATAGAAAACTGGGCTTATGCCCTTACAATTATTTACATAAATCGAAATTAAGAATAATAATAAAGCTCAGGTGAATCCTGAACGCCGGGAAGCGGTCCATTCAGCAGGCCGAAGCCCTGCACCAAAAATACTAACAGCAGTACCCGTTCTGAAAATAATTATAAACATAAATATAATATTAAAGAGTCTCAGATTGGTCCAATTGTCATTCTTAGCTAATGCCTCAACATCCAGAATGACTGGTTTCGTTTGCATTTTACTAGAGCCCATTGACCGGTACGGTCGTCGCCCGAAAAATCCATTTAATAAACCTTTTTAGAAAACCAGTTTTGAAAATCATATATATATATATATATATATATATATATATATATATATATAATTTTACGAAAATTGGACAGCATTTCCTTCCAATACTGGGAAGTTGTGCCAACCACACAAATAATATCCCAAACCAGGGAAATAACCCATGAATTTATTTCCACCACAAAATAAATATATAACCCAAATTACAGAACTAAATCTGAAAGTCACAGAGCATTGCCGAACTAACTCGGAATTCCGAGAAGTCCCAAAGCTTAAAACCAAAACCAATCACAGCACAAAAGTACTACCGAAACGAACTTCAGAAATTTTCGAAATCGAAATCGTCTAAACCGAATCCCATAACGGGATCGGGGACCAGAATCATCATCGACACGATAACGGGATACGGGAAAAACAAAATTATACCTTGGGTTGATCGGCTAGAGCTCTCAGATGCAATAACAGAGATAGAAACCACGTTCCCGCGGACTCAAAAAATCCCAACTCGCGGACAGCAGCGAAAAACCACCAAAACAGCGCTGGACGGCGCTGTTGGAACAACGGGGAGCACGCGGGGCTCTGGCCGGCGTGGAAGGCGGCTGGCGAGACTAGGACACGGCGGTACCGACGCGGGAGGTCGCCGAGCAGAGATCGGAAGCCGCGGAGAAGGGGTTTGCGGCCGGGAAACAGCGCCGGGATAGCTGGGTGTAGGTGCGAACGGGATCGGCCGGCACGGGGCGGCCGGGAGGTCGGGGTCGCGCGTGGGAGGGCAGAGCCGCGGGCTGGACGCGGTCGGAGGCGCGCGCGGGCGGTGTCCTGGCCGGAGTGGGGTCGGGCGCTGGAGTCGAGGGTGGCCGGCGTGAGCGGCCGGAGGAAGCCGGAGGCGAGCGGGATCAACGCCGGAGGGGCACTGCGCGGCTGGGCTGGGGTCGCCGGAGGCCGGCGGGGCTTGGGCGCCGGCGGAAGGGCGCTCGGGGGTGGCGCAAAAAGCTCGGGGGAGAGAGGGGTTCCTTTGAGATGGAAGTGGTGGTGGTGTTGAGAGTTTGGTTTAAGAAGAATGAGAAAGGAATGTTTGGATGAGTGCTGGAGTGGTTCGTGAGGGGTGATGGTGGGTTATTATAAGGGAAAGTGGGAAATAATGTGTGGAGTAGAGGAGAAAGGGGGAACAGGAGAATAGGCAGGGATGGCCTGGTCGTGGGTGACCAGGCCCAACGTGAGTTAATTTTTTTAAAAAAACAGATATTAATCAGAATTTGAATGAATAAAAAAAAGATTAGTTCGGAACGGGATTGGGTTTCGGGAAACCGGGTTCGAACTCGGGTTCGGAGTCCGGACTCGGGATCGGGACAGGGCCGCAATAAAAAATCAATGATAATTTTAAAAATAATATATTTTTTCTGACTAATAAATAATAATAATAATAATAATAATAATAATAATAAACTAAACTAATTATCACACTACAAATCCAATAATTCTTTAATCCTAAAATCTGGATTTCACAATCTTCCCTCCTTAGAAAATTTTGTCCTCGAAATTAAAGGCAGGGTTAGGGGTAACCCCAATTCTCAAACAGATACGGGTACTGCTCCCACATCTTGTCTTCTCGCTCCCAGGTAGACTCGCCTGGTGAGTTGTGCCGCCACATAACTCTGACTATCGGTGTCACAGAGTTTCAGGCTCTCTTCTCTCATCTGTCCAATATTGCAACCGGCTTCTCTGGCACTGTGAGGCTGGGTCCAATTTTCAGCTCCGAATGGTCCAATATGTGGCTCGGGTCTGGGATGTAGCGTCTCAGCTGCGAAACATGGAAGACGTTGTGTACGCCTTCGAGAGTTGGAGGTAGAGCCACCCGATAAGCCACTTCTCCAATCTTGCTAAGTACTTCAAAAGGACCAATATACCTGGGGCTTAGCTTTCCTGCTCTGCCAAAATGGATGGTTCCTCTGGTAGGGGACATCATCACGAACATACTGTCACCTTCTTCAAACTCCAACGGCCGTCGACTGCTATCGGCCCAATGCTTCTGTCTGTCCTGGACAATCCTGAGCTTGTCTCTGATCATCTTTACCTTCTCTGCTACATCGGTCACCATCTCAGGTCCAAGCAATACTCGTTCTCCTATGTCGTCCCAAGCAAGTGGAGTGCGGCAACGACGTCCATAGAGTGCCTCGAACGGTGTCATAACGATGCTAGCTTGGTAGCTCTTGTTGTAGGAGAACTCTACCAAGTGCAAATGGTCTTCCCAAGACCCTCCAAATTCCAAGACGCAGGATCTCAGCATATCTTCTAGCGTCTGGATTGTTCTCTCTGATTGTCCATCAGTCTGGAGATGGTAGGCGGTGCTGAACCTCAATTGCGTTTCCAAACTGTCATGCAAGCTCTTCCAGAAGTGAGAGGTGAACCTGGTATCCCTGTCAGACACAATACTTACCGGAAATCCATGAATCCGGTAGATGTGCCGTATGTACAGTGCCACCAACTTCTCGATGGATAGACCCACCTTGAAAGGAATAAAGTGGGCTGACTTCGTCAGTCGGTCCACGATAACCCAAATGGCATCCTTTCTTCCTTGGGATCGAGGCAGTCCCGACCCAAAATCAATCGTTATATGCTCCCATTTCCACTCCGGGATATCTAGCGGCTGCAACAGTCCTGCTGGTCTCTGTCTGCTAGCTTTCACTTGTTAACAAATTAAACATCTAGCTACATACCTGGATACGTCCTTCTTCATTCCTTACCACCACACTATAGTATGCATATCCCGATACATTTTGTTGGCTCCTGGATGTATGGAATACTACGACTGGTACGCTTTTTATATCAGCTTGTTCCTTAGTTGGTACGCACAGCCTCGTACCATGCTTCAGTGCTCCGTCGCTGGCGATTGAGAATCCTTCAAGTGTTCCTGCCAGCACTTGATATCTGAGTTAGCAAAGCATCTCGTCTTGGAATTGTGCCTCCTTGACTCTGTTTATTAGACTTGAACGTACTTGCAATTGCATCATTAATGAATCAGCTCCTGGTATAATGGCTTCTCTTTCCAGTTTCTTTATTTCTTCTTCGGGCAGTACAATCTCCAGTCCAAGCTTTTCCATGTCCTCCAGCAAATGACGCTCCTTGGTCAAGAACATTGCCATCGGGTACCGACTAAGTGCATCTGCAACAATATTAGCCTTATCCGATGATACTGCAGGTTGATGTCGAAATCCTTCATCAGCTCCAGCCATCGTCTCTGTCGCATGTTCAGCTCCTTCTGAGTGAAAACATATTTAAGACTTTTGTGGTCTGTAAATATGTCCACTCTCTCTCCATAAAGGTAGTGCTTCTATAGCTTCAATGCAAATATTACTGCTGCAAGCTCCAAATCATGTGTGGGATAGTTTTTCTCATGAGTCCGTAATTGCCTAGATACGTAAGCAATTACTTTCCCGTGTTGTTGAAGAATGCAGCCCAATCCCTTACCGGAAGCATCACTGTAAATTAAAAAATTGCCGGTACCTGAGGGTAGCACAAGTATCGGCGCCGTTGTAAGCCTCTTCTTCAGTTCCTCAAAAGCTGACTGGCAAGCTTCTAACCAAACAAATTCTTCATTCTTCCTGGTGAGCTTCGACATCGGCTCAGCAATCTTAGAGAAATCCTTCACAAACTTCCGGTAGTAGCCAGCTAAACCCAAGAAACTTCTGATTTCTGCAACTGAACTTGGTGCAGTCCACTTCTCAATAGCAGCTATCTTTATTGGATCCACCGAAATTCCTTCTCCTGTGACAACATGGCCAAGAAAATCCACTTTGTCTAAGAAGAATTCACATTTAGATAGCTTACCATAGAGCTTCTCCTTCCTTAAAGTTCCCAGAACTTTCCTCAGGTGCTCTTCATGCTCTTCTTCGGTCTTCGAGTAGATCAGGATGTCGTCGATGAAGACAACAACAAACTGATCCAGGTATTCATGGAAGACCTTATTCATGAGGTTCATGAATACTGCAGGGGCATTCGTCAGTCTAAATGGCATGACCAAAAATTTATACTAACCATATTTGGTGTTGAACGCCGTCTTTGGAATGTCCTTCTTCCTGACCTTGATTTGATGGTAGCCAGACCTGAGATCTATCTTCGAAAATACCTTGGCTCCACTCAGTTGATCAAACAGATCGTCGATCCGGGGCAGAGGGTACTTGTTTTTGATGGTGATGTTGTTCAGTGCCGGGTAATCAATGCACATCCGTACAGTTCCATCCTTCTTGGGCACGAACAAAATTGGCGCTCCCCAGGATGAAGCCCCGTCTCTGATAAATCCTTGTGCCTTCAGTTCGTCAATCTGGTCCTTCATCTCCTTTGCCTCCTTGGGTTTGACTCTGTAGCATTCCCGTGAAATAGGAAAAGAGCCGGGTACTAGGTCGATGGCAAATTCCATACCTCGATCTGGCGGCAATCCTGGAGGACTATTAGGAAAGACGTCCATGAATTCTGCTATGATAGGGTGAGGAGGCCCGCATTCTTCGGTGATAGAGGAGTAGGTAACACTCTTCATGTCTTCCGGAGCTCGAGAGATTTCAAACTCCGATTCTCCTGGTGGACTGAAGATTACACATCCTTTGTGATAATCTATCAGCGCATACTGTTCACTTAACCAGTCCATCCCTATAACTACATCATAGTTGGGCAAGGGCATCACAAGTAAGGGTGTTAAGAATTTATGGCCTGAGATAGTTATGGGACAGTTACAAGCCTCGGTGATGGGTATGGGTCCCCCACCGGTCATACCTCTACTAATCATCTTGCTAAGTCCCGTATCTAGGTAGTGTGTAGAGATAAACTTTGATGATATAAAACTGTGTGATGCACCCAAATTAAATAATGCTAGAGCAGGATGTGAAAACACATAAATGGAACCTGTAATGACATCAGCGGTGGGTTCCTGCTCGTCTGCTGCTAGAACAAAAGCTCGCTCGGTCTTCTGCTGATGTTGTTCGAACCTTTGTTGCTGAGTGGGTAGAGGAGCTCTTTGCTGAGTTACTCCGATCCGGTTGAATGCGGTGGGGCAGTCCCTCACTTGGTGGGTGGCAGACCCACAAACTAGGCAGTGTCCCCGTTTCTTCCTGCAGATGTTCGCCTGGTGTCCTGGCCTCTTGCAGTAGTCGCAGACAGGGATATGCTGCTGAGGCATTCTGTTACTGGTTCTTTCCTGATGATGCTGTTGCAGGTGGTGTGAAGGCCTGTTGTTGTTGTTGTTGGGCCTCTTCTGGTTACCCTGGAAGTTGCTAGTTCCGGGATACTCCCTTTTTGAACGAGGAGGTTGGCTCTTTTCCACGTCCTGAGCTCGTATCAGAATCTTCTCGTATGTTTTGGCGCCGCCTGCGATCACAGGGGTGCGAATTTCCTCCCTTAGTCCATACTTGAATCTCTCAGCACGATCCTTGGGGTCAGCAACCAAGTTCTTGGCAAAGCGGCTAAGTCGGCCGAACTCTGCCGTATACTCTCTAACCATCATGTTCCCTTGCTTCAGGTCCTGGAACTGTCTTTCCATTTCCCGTATCTCTGATGTTGGGAAGAACTTCCTGCGGAACAGCCTCTTAAAGGTGTCCCAGTCAAGCTATTTGTCCTGGAGTCGGGGTTTATTCTGATACCAAGTGCCTGCCATATCTTGCAGCTGGAGTCCTACTGCTTCGGTCTTGAGGTCCTCTGGGAGTCGAACGACGCTCAAGAGATGCTCCATGCTGTCTAGCCATTCATCGACGTAGATGATTCCCTCGGTTCCTTTGAAAGGTCGAGGGTCCTGCTTCTTGAAACTCTCTATATCTCCGACCTTCACATAATAATACGCCTCTTATCAAATGTATGACCTTAATGATACATAACTTAACTCCTAGATTTATGTATACCTTGGCAGGTCGTGGCTCCGATGAAGTTGTTCCTCCTCTTTCGAGGGCAGCCATAGCCACGTTATGGGCATTCTCCATGCCTTCTCTCATGATCGCGGTCTGCTCGCGATAGGCTTCAGCTTGGGCTGCGGTCTGCTCACAATGAGCTTCTGCTTGGGCTCTCTGGGCTTCAAGCACTCTTCGTAGCATGCCCACGAGATCGGTGGGATCCACGGGCACTGATGGAGCAGCTGGTGCGGGTACTACCGCATGGGACTGCGGCTCAGTCCGGGAAAGCACTGGTTCTGCCGTTTGTACTATAGCAGCATAAACTGGGCGGGGTGCTGGTACAGCATGGGGACGGTCAGTCAGCTGCAAAGGAGGTGGGTCCCGGCGTGCTTGAGGAGGTGGGGTGTGATTGGTAGATAACACCTCATCTTCAGCTGGGCCGGAACGGGTGGTCTTCCCTTTGGCCATACTCTGGAAGGTTTAGGATGCAAACATAAGCAAGGTATCCTACCCGTCTATAATCAAACAAATATATATATATATATATATATATATATATATATATATATAATTCGGACCTATGTTGTGACAAATCGATGTTCTAGTGTTCTAATTGTTTCTAGGTATGTTTTCCTAAATTGTTGTTTTGGACCTGCATGGGCCACCACTAAAAACATGTCACGACCCGATCCCAAATAATTGGGTCGAACCGGATCATGCCCAGCCTGCACCGTTGTGAGACGGCGACAGTAAGCTGTTCTATATGCAGGTGTTCACAACAACATCTATACATTTGTCACAACTCAATATACAGAACTTTTAAAACTTTATTCAACATTTGAAAAGTAAAATAAATGAACTAAAATAAAATAATAAATTCAAATTGACAAAATTCCAAGAACAATAAAACTAGAAACTGGAAATAACTAGCTAAGTGGTCGACTCGTCGGTCTCAGGTCCTGCGTCCTCCAAAGAGGACTCCGGCAACACCACAGGGTACAAAACCGGGTCATAGTAGCTATTGTACAATAGCTCAGCATCCTCAATGTCACCTAAAAATGTTGTCTCCAGTCAGGAGGGAGCAAGTACGAATATGTATCTCATATTTCAAGTAATAATGAAAAAGTGCAGGCTAAACAGTTTAAACAATATTTTCCAGCATTCTACAATTGAAAACAATGTGATTTGAATGTGTAATCGTCTATGACCGGCTTGGGTTATACAATAGCGTCCTAGCGACGCGATATGGCTTATCCCCGTGTGTACGAGGGGTAAGCTCGCACAATATGTAATATGAGGGGTATTGGCCATAAACGTTACACTATTCCCCCAATCCCCACAATCAATCAATCAATATCTGAACCCTATGAGAGGGTTTCGTGTAGCAATGTGGTTTAAACATGCAGCTAGACAATTACTAAATAAAATACAAGAAAAACATAACCGTAACTTGCCTTTGTTTATGACTGGATCGGTAAAGTCGGTTCCGAGGAGGATGTCAGGTTCGTCTCCGAGATCCTACAGTTGAGAACCTTAGCTTAGAACCAATATGAAACCATTCTAGGGATGCTAGTTACAATATCTAGAAGTAGACCCTAGTCAGGTTTTAAGTTTATTAATTATTCTACCAAAAATCGTCAAACGTCGCAAATCTACATTCGTTGTTATTTAATTAAAATAAGTCGGTTATTGATTAATTGGGAAAATGGCAATTACTGGTTAATTTGACAAAACTTTGTATTTTGTAATATTGTATATAAAACTAATATTTTTCTTTAAATGAGAAGAACGTGAATTTGTTTAAATAACAAACTTGTAATTTTTCCTAATTATTTATTGTGAGAAAATGATATTAATTTTTTATATCCAAAGTAATGTCTTTTTAATATTTTACGAGTCTATCGACAAACCAAAAAACTAGAAAATAAATAAAATCTATTCTACGCAATACAGGGTCGCAGCAAAGAAAATAGAAAACTGGGCTTATGCCCTTACAATTATTTACATAAATCAAAATTAAGAATAATAATAAAGCTCAGGTGAATCCTGAATGCCGGGAAGCGGTCCATTCAGCAGGCCGAAGCCCTGCACCAAAAATACTAACAGCAGTACCCGTTCTGAAAATAATTATAAATATAAATATAATATTAATGAGTCTCAGATTGGTCCAATTATTATTCTTAGCTAATGCCTCAACGTCCAGAATGACTGGTTTCATTTTCATTTTAATAGAGCCCATTGACCGGTACGGTCGTCGCCCAAAAAATCCATTTAATAAACCTTTTTGGAAAACCAGTTTTGAAAATCATATATATATATATATATATATATATATATATATATATATATATATATATATATATATATATAATTTTACGAAAATTGGGCAGCATTTCCTCCTAATACTGGGAAGTTGTGCCAACCACACAAATAATATCCCAAACCAGGGAAATAACCCATAAATTTATTTCCACCACAAAATAAATATATAACCCAAATCACAAAACTAAATCAGAAAGTCACAGAGCATTGCCGAACTATCTCAAAATTTCCGAGAAGTCCCAAAGCTTAAAACCAAAACCAATCACAGCACAAAAGTACTACCGAAACGAACATCGGAAATTTTCAAAATCGAAATCGTCTAAACCGAATCCCGTAACGGAATCGGGGACCAGAATCATCATCGACACGATAACGGGACACGGTAAAAACGGAATTATACCTTTGGTTGCTCTGCTAGAGCTCTTAGATGCAATAACAGAGATAGAAACCACGTTCCCGCGGACTCAAAAAATCCTAACTCGCGGACAGCAGCGGTAAACCACCGAAACAGCGCTGGACAACGTTGTTGGAACAACGGGGAGCACGCGGGGCTCTGGCCGGCACGGAAGGCGGCTTACGAGACTAGGGTACGTCGGCACCGACGCGGGAGGTCGTCGAGCAGAGATCGGAAGCCGCGGAGAAGGGGTTTGCGACCGGAAAACAGCGCCGGGATAGCTGGGTGGAGGTGCGGACGGGATCGGCCGGCACGGGGCGGCCGGGAGGTCGAGGTCGCGCGCGGGAGGGCGGAGCCGCGGGCTGGATGCGGTCGGAGGCGCACGCGGGCGGAGTCCTGGCCGGAGTGGGGTCGGGCGCTGGAATCGAGGGTGGCCGGCGTGGGCGGCCGGAGGAAGCCTGGGGCGAGCGGGATCAACGCCGAAGGGGCGCTGCGCGGCTGGGCCGGGGTCGCCGGAGGCCGGCGGGGCTTGGGCGCCGGCGGAAGGGTGCTCGGGGGTGGCGCGGAAAGCTCGGGGGAGAGAGGGGTTCCTTTGAGATGGAAGTGGTGGTGGTGTTGAAAGTTTGGTTTAAGAAGAATGAGAAAGGAATGTATGGATGAGTGCTGGAGTGGTTCGTGAGTGGTGATGGTGGGTTATTATAAGGGAAAGTGGGAAATAATGTGTGGAGTAGAGGAGAAAGGGGGAGCAGGAGAATAGGCAGGGATGCCTGGTCGTGGGTGACCAGGCCCAACGTTAGTTTTTTTTTTTAAAAATAGTTATTAATCAGAATTTGAATGAATAAAAAAAAGATTAGTTCGGAACGGGATTGGGTTTCGGGAAACCGGGTTCGAACTCGGGTTCGGAGTCCGGGCTTGGGATCAGGGCAGGGCCGCAATAAAAAATCAATAATAATTTTAAAATTAATATATTTTTTTCCGACTAATAAATTATAATAATAATAATAATAATAATAATAATAATAAACTAAACTAAACTAATTATCAATCTACAAATCCAATAATTCATTAATCCTAAAATCTGGGTTTCACAAGTGGTTTATTTTGAAAGTTTACTAAGAAACTTTTGGAGAAAACTTGAGTTAAAATTTTAATGGTGAGCAACCAAGAGGGTCCAAATAAGATAGATGTATTCCACACTAAATTGTCGTATCACTCATGACCATGATGGTAGTGTATACACAAGTATTGTTAGTCATCTACAAGCTATGTGATTGTATCTCAACCTTGACTTACTCGACCTCCCCCCAAATCTAGATTTTTATTGTGACCTTCTAAACTGTTTGCAATTTGAAAAAATAAATAGTTTGCTCATTCTTTAACTGTATTCATCTAGAAGTCCGCCTTTTCTCTAGAACTGTGGCCGTAAATTATTTTACTGGATTCCTAAATTAATTTTATTACCTTGATCTTCTTTATTTTTGTGTTAATTGTCACCTCATGAACTCCCACTTTCTATTTTAGATCTTTTGGCGTCCCTTACCGTGACTTTGATATTCGGATTGTAATACTAGCTGTTACCTTCCAACAATTTTATATGTAAGACCTAGCCAAGTCCACCTTCATGTAGGCATGTCATGTCCTATTAAAACATGTCTCTTTGGACACTATTTTTATGATATGACTTTTTGGTTAAAATGGCTAAACTATAACCTATACCATGATACCAAAGTACTTTCTGACTTCAATTAGAGGTCCAACCTCGACTCAATTATTTTGACCCGATGTGTGATTATGTTCTACTAAATTTCTTAAATGCTTAACTTTGTACTTTATTTTGATTGCTTGACCCATGGTCCCATCACACTATTAGTTTAACTCTTGTAAGTTGGGTAGAATACCTCACAACCTAGCAAATCCTTTGTCTTTATGAATCATGTTGAGGAGTTCACTTAGACTAGAAATTCAGAGGACCTTAACCTATCTAGGCAACCAAGCCATAAAGGAAGAAATACTAGGACAACCGTGTAGGCCCACACTTCGAGCAAGACTTGATTTTAAAATATCTTGGACTAATTAAATTCCTTCGTTTTTACCTCCCTTACTTATATTTAAAAAATCTTATGCTGCTAATTAGCTTTAGTTTTGCAAGCTTATCTTTTTCGAGCTTGATTATGGCATATTTTATTGGGTGCAACCACTAACATATTGTCTAATTAGAACCGGTGCATGACGGTCTGATCAACCTATTGCACTTTGGTTCGCCTTCATATATTATTCTACGTGGATGGAGACATAGTTAAAACTTGTCCTAGAGTCTTATCCACGACAGCCTTGGTAATTCTCTTTGAATTAGTTTAGTCGCCTATGAACCTCGTATTCGTACTCAATAGCCTCGTCATTGAAACCTTTATTGTTCTTGTCTTTTACTCATTTTAGAAAAATAATGCACTGTACTTGATAGATCGATCCAAGGTATCACCTTTAGTTTTCCTATCAGTTATATATACACGAAATGTAGATAACCACCGACCGACTCATGTGGCTATATATACGTAAGGAAATGTAAGCACGATGTGAGAATACAAAATGGAGTATGCATCGCGCTATCAAAATTTTGTAAATAACAATATGAGAATGAAACGAACTGGTTGATCATGAACTTTATGATTGATCAAGACGAGACTATAAGTCATCGACGATTGTTCGATGCTTATAGCATCTCGTGTGTCGACCGCAAATAAGATAGACTCGAACTCGATACGAATAGATGTTTCGTAAATTGTGGAATCATCGACGGTAGTGCATGACTTTACTCGGAGGATAGTTGCGCATCAGTTGTGCCAATAGAAATAGTTTTATCCAAAATTGGGTAGTCGCATAGAAATCATTGGAACATGATTTGGCTCTGAAATAAGATATAGCATGGTTCGTAGTAAACTGTCCTTCAGTGATGATCCACAATTATCGAGCGTAGCTTCGGGGCAGCTGACCCTAGAAGACTTGACCGCCAAATCAAATTGAATGTTGCAGACCGTAAGATGACCTATGCGTTGTCGCATACAAAATTGCATCGATAGCAAATATTATGTGGTGCATGTTGACGATAAGTCTAGGCGATCGAGAATTGTTGGAACAACTTTCGATTGAGAATGATATAGTTAGATTTTTGAGTATTCGTCGGATGAATACTTGAATGGTTATGCTGGTCGATGATCGAACTAGAAATTCACCAACGAAACTTGGTGATTCGGATAGGCGATTGCGAGAATCGTGCTATGCACGAGAGAGAACAATAAGGGAATGACTTACGAGTTATGTCATTAGATTCGGATTCACCTTGTAAATGAGCTTGCGTGAATCAAACTTACATTCGATGTTGCGAGACGGACAAGTATAGAATTTGGTTAGAAACTTCCTACTCGATAAAAATCGAATGTAAGACGCATCGTAAAGACCTTTGTGTCAAGGCGATCGTGGCCTTGAGCATCGTCGACTTGAATTAAACTTTGTGTTGGATAGATTGTGTCCTTTGTGCAATATCAATTTAAAGTTACGTCGGAAGAATTTGAGTACGATGTCTAGGTAAGTAACCTAGCAGGCGTAGTCCTGAATGTTGATGAAATTGCAAGTCAACAAAGGAAATTGTATCGAGATAAGTTGCATAACCAGACTTTGGAAATTATAGTTGGGTAGCGACGTCGAATACAAGGCGTTGCGGAGACTTGTTGTGATCGGATGCGCGACAGCTTGACGCGAACGCATAGAATTGATAGTCCCGATGAAACTTACAAAATAAGAAATACGATTTTGAATCGCATCGTGTGTCTTGACTTTTGTTGGAGGATCGCGTATGTATCAATATGCATGTGCGCTAGAATTACGAGAATAAGCACTACAGCCAAGTCCGATCGAGAGTACGAGATGGCAAGTAATTGAGAATAAGAAGTTACATGTTAGCGTTGTTCCGATATCTTACAACTGAGCTTGGCTGAAATACATATATTGGTGGAACGCCTAAAATATGTGTATGATTCCAAACTAAGTTGTTTGATCCAAACGATAGTGAGACGAGATTGTGGAATGATCTAGTAAAACCCTTGGAAATTTAGTATTGGTTTCGGTTCGAGGACGAACCTTGTTTTGAGTGGTATATTATGTAATGCCCCACTCCGCACGGTACATTATGCTGAGTCGTTGACCCGATTGCGTATCGATGCGAATCGATACAAGAGTTACGTTGTCCCAAGAAATGCATCGAACTAAGTCGATACAAAGAGTTGCCTTATCCCAAAGAATGTATCAAGTCGAATCGATGCAGAGCGCCGTATTGCCCTGAAGGATAAGTGCGTTGAATCAACTCAAAGATTCTAAGAAATCGAATCGACCAAGGTGCAAGTCCGAATCGATGCAAGTATTGATTTTAGTTGGTTTCATGTGCAGGCTATGCGTTTACGCTAAAATATTAGAGGTCGGCATTCTGTCTTATTCAGTAAGGGGTCCGCGAAACCAAATCGTCGCCTTACGACGGGCTGAGACTTGGGCACGGTAAGCCAAATCGGACGTATAATTCAATAAAGCACGAAGTGCTCAAATGGCTAAGTCAGGAGAATGGTCGTGCAACGAAGTTATGAAATCGAGCCACATCGGCTCGACGAAACGACAAGGCGTATCAACTCAAGGTGGGGGACATTAACTCTTTTTCCTACTCCTTCATACCTAAGTGAAATATATATCATTGTATGCTGAGTTAACCTATCAACGGCACGGGCGTGGCTCGATAGAGAGATAAACATAGTGTGTGTCGGACACTAGATAGAACAAATGAAATGAATCGTACAAAAAATATACGAGTCCCTATGGAACATTGAATATTGCAAAGGCGAGCGCCTCGGTGCGCAAGCCATAAGAACATGGGATAACTATTTCGACGAGTGCCCCAGTGCATAAGTCATTCCGTGCCCCCGCGCACGAGTTAGCATGCTAGAACATTGAAAGACTATATCGGTACGAGTACCTTAGTGTACGAGCGATTGAACATTGAATACCTTATCGAGGCGTGCCTCAGTTGTACGAGTCAGAAGGATGGAACATAAGTATAATGCATTGAATACTAAGGCGTAGAATATGGAAACATGGCTTCAAGGATGCAAGGGAAGACGGCGAATGTGTGCATCTACATAATACTTACAAAAGATGGCATCGTTGCGACGAATAGAACAGTTGTGGCACGGATGTGGCGTAACTGTCGATGCGGCATGGTGCCTTCAAAATGTTCGTGGCCTTTGGGGCATTCATTGGGAACATTGGGGTGTTGTGCCAATTGAAATAGATATAAGACAAACTTGCTTGGTTGTATGAAAGATAAGATGCGTTGCATGGTCAAATAGACTTAAAGACATACGGCCCATGTACGGGTGTTATCTTTCTTCGAACGTTGATCACCAGGGCGCTGGGACCGTTCGGCCTAGGAGGGACTGCGATAAAATTGGTATTGTTGGTGCACTTCATCTAGACGGGTAGCGACCTTCTAGTGAATGTGATAAGCCACTTACTCGAGTATTTCAGGGGTCCTCTGATTGTTTGGGTTAGCAACCACAATGGAGTGATCATCGTCTTACATATTCGATTCGATAAAATATAAGTCCATTCTAGCCCGGAAAGCTAGTGACCTTCATATAGTTAAGGGCGATGGGTTGAAAGTGCAAGGTATACATATATTGTGCACATATAGATCCTGAATAAAGGGCACTTATAACATGACAGAGAAAGTTGATAGGCGTATTCACCTTGCATCGGTACAAGGACAAGTGCGTCGATATTGGTAAGTCGTACCACGAAACAAAAACGAGATTGCTTGCCTGTTTACTTATGTGAATTGAATAACATGCTTGCCATGATAACATGCTTACAGTCTTTGAATTATGCCATGAACTGATCGTAAGGAGAACATAGAAAAAGAACTAAATTGTATGTTTGCATGAATCAATAAATACTAAATGTCGTTTTGTTAAGTGGGTTTTTGATCAGTACAGCGAGGACAAAAGTACTAATCCCCTACTAGTTTGCTAGCAGGTTCAGGGATTGGTCTGCTCACGGTGGATCTTCGCTTGAATGCATTGAGGCTTGGAAATGCCAAAGCGTATTGAGGCGTGCGACTGCATTGACGCTTGGACATGCAACAAGATTGATGCGACCGAGATATAGAAGGCATGATATATGGAACGATGAAATCCTTTGTGGGCAAGAGAGAACCTGAGTATTGTAGCCAATCTGGCATATATTGTTGGGCTATCGAAAGCCTTTGTAATCTTATTTCGAATATCAATAAAGAGAAATGTTTTGAATACTCTGTTTTCCTTTCGTTGCTAATATCGAATCAAAGATAACCATTTGAGAACTTGTCATCTTGTCTTGCACGAGTGCAACTTCAGGCTCGTGCGGCATCATGCCCCCTGCGAGGACGATGATTCGGGTGATTCCGGGTTGGGGCGTGACAAATTGGTATCAGAGCTCTATGCTCAATTTCTTCTAGATGCTTGCTTCATTTCAATTCCAAATAGTTGCCCACCACCAATCAAATCACTCTTGACTCTACTCGATGCCGTACTGGATGTTCTATACAATAAGTCTAATACAAATCATATAATTTTGCCGCATGTTGTTTTGGAAATTACATGGTGTTTGCTGAAAAAGTCGTGAAAGGTTTGTTGTTGTAAGTGCAACAAGTTGCGAGATATGAATTTAAGGAATTGTTGCCATGGATGCAACACGTCGTGAATTGTAATTTGAGATGTTCGTTGTTTGCAACGATCGATTGGAGAAATGTTGGTTGCATCAATATAATAAATGTCGTGGAATGTTGCTGCGGTAATTGCCACGCGTTGATTGTAAATGATGCATTGGACGAAAATGAAAGTTGATATCGAATGTGTTGAACAGATTCACGTATTGACTTTGAATGTCAAAAAATAAATTATTGCACATGGTGCAATGAATGTCAGAAATAAATTATTGCATGACGTACAATGCGTATCAAAAATAGATTGTTGCACGAGGTACAATAGATATCGAAAATAAATCGTTGTACGTGTACAATGAATGTCGAAAATAAGTTGGTGCACGATGTACAATACGTATTGGAAGTAAATTGTTGCCCGTGGTGCAAGGCATATCAAAGTGAAATCGCTGCACGAAGCAACGGATATCGAGAATGAATTATTGCACAGGATGCAATGGAATAAAACAAAAGTTATAAATCGAGAAACGAAATCAGTTCGATTACGCACCGAGCTTGTGTTGGCAAATGAAAACATTTGGCCGAGTTATGTCAGATTTTGATAGAATCAAAGTTACGGTTGTGATCAAGCACGATCACTGCAAAAATCGTAAGTCGGAAGAGATTGTTGGTTCGTACTTTGTATAGTACGAGGAAATGACTTGATTTTCGAGTGGTATATGCCATACCATGTATGCAATGAATGACTCAATTCTGAGTGGCATATGATATACCACTTGTACGATGAATTGCATCGACGTATTGTGAGAATTACGGAAGATTCGTCCGCAACGGACGAGATAGCTCCGAGACTCGATTGAGAATTTGTTTGACGGCATGTTGATGCAAGTGTTCTTCGATGATCGGTTAGAACGGTAAGGCGGGACTTGTGTCATTGAATGAGACGTCGATTGAAAATTTATATGTCGGTCGAGTGAAAGAAACTAGCGAAACAATTATGCCTTGAGGCAACAAATCGGATCTACGGGATAGGAAACTTGAAACGTTGTAATCGAACCACACGACTTGCGAGCTCGATGAAAATGTTGGGCGATACAAATTATAATCGAATCGCACGACTTGAGATCTCAACAAAAATGTTAGAATATGCGAATGGTAATCGAATCGCACGACATGCAAAATCGATAGAAATGTTAGGCGAGGCAAAAATATAATCGGATCACACGATGTGCGACTACGATGAAGAGTTGGTTGATGTGAATAAATAGTGCCTAAGAGATAGTTGGCTACGTTGCAGCGAAACTCATTTGAGTACGACTGAAACACGGAAAACTTAGAGGGCGTAATCGTATAACTCGAGGGTTTAATGTTGGATAATCGGTAACTCGGTTACGCGATCAAAGCAGAACGGAATGCAACGAATCGAGAAACGATTCGAGACGTACGAAAATATTTGTGGAGAACTTGGACGTATGTGATGCAAGTTGTTGACGTTTAAACAGAATCAAAGTTGACCCATACGCTATCGAAATTGATACGACGTATCGAGATCGATACGTAAGGAAACGTAAGCACGATGTGAGAATATAAAATGGAGTGTGCCTCGCGCTATCAAAATTTTGTAAATAACAATACGAGAATGAAATGAATTGGTTGATCATTAACTTTGTGATTGATCAAGATAGGACTATAAGTCATCGACAATTGTTCGATGCTTATAACATCTCGTATGTCGATCGCAAATAAGATAGACTCGAACTCGATACGAATAGATGTTTCGTAAAATGCAAAATCATCGACGGTAGTGCATGACTTTACTCGAAGGATAGTTGCGCATCAGTTGTGCCGATAGAAATAGTTTTATCCTAAATTGGATAGTCGCATAGAAATCGTCGGAACGTGATTTGGCTCCGAAATAAGATATAGCATGGTTCATAGTAAACTGTCCTTCGATGATGATCCATAATTATCGAGCGTAGCTTCGGGACAGCTGACCCTAGAAGACTTGACCGCCAAATCGAATTGAATGTTGCAGACTGTAAGATGGCCTATGCGTTGTCGCATACAAAATTATATCGATAGCAAATATTATGTGGTGCATGTTGACGATAAGTCTAGGCGATCGAGAATTATTGGAACAACTTTCGATTGAGAATGATATAGTTAGATTTTTGAGTATTTGTCGGATGAATACTTGAATGGTTATGTTGGTCGACGATCGAACTAGAAATTCACCAACGAAACTTGGTGATTCAGATAGGTGATTGCGAGAATCGTGCTATGTACGAGAGAGAACGATAAGGGAATGACTTACGAGTTATGTCATTAGATTCGGATTCACCTAGCAAATGAGCTTGCGTGAATCAGACTTATATTCGATGTTGCGAGACGGACAAGTATAGAATTTGTTTAGAAACTTCATACTCGATAAAAATCGAATGTAAGACGCGTCGTAAAGACCTTCGTATCAAGGTGATCGTGACTTTGAGCATCATCGACTTGAATTAAACTTTGTGTCGGATAGATTGTGGCCTTTTTGTAATATCAATTTAAAGTTGCATCGGAAGAATTTGAGTACGGTGTCTAGGTAAGTAACCTAGCAGACATAGTCCTGAATGTTGATGCAATTGCAAGTCAATAAAGGAAATTGTATCGAGATAAGTTGCATAACCAGACTTTGGAAATAGTTGGGTAGCGACGTCGAATGCAAGGCGTTACGGAGAATCGTTGTGATCAGATGCGCGACGGCTTGACGCGAACGTATAGAATTGATAGTCCCGATGAAACTTACAAAATGAGAAATACGATTTTGAATCGCATTGTGTGCCTTGACTTTTGTTGGAGGATCGTGTATGTATCAATATGCATGTGCGCTAGAATTGCGAGAACAAGCACTAGAGCCAAGTCCGATCGAGAGTACGAGATGGCAAGTAATTGAGAATAAGAAGTTACCTGTTAGCGTTGTTCCGATATCTTACAACTGAGCTTGGCTGAAATGCATATATTGGTGGGACGCCTAAAATATGTGTATGATTCCAAACTAAGTTGCATGATCCAAACGATAGTGAGACGAGGTCGTGGAACGATCTAGTGAAACCCTTGGAAATTTAATATTGGTTTCAGTTCGAGGACGAACCTTGTTTCGAGTGGTATATTATGCATTGTCCCGCTCCGCACGGTGCATTATACTGAGTCATTGACTCGAAGAGTTGCATTGACCCGATTGCGTATCGATGCGAATCGATACAAGAGTTACATTGTCCCGAGCAATGCATCGAACTAAGTCGATGCGAAGAGTTGCCTTATCCCAAAGAATGCATCAAGTCGAATCGATGCAAAGTACCGCATTGCCCCGAAGGATAAGTGTGTTGAATCGACTCGAAGATTCTAAGAAATCTGTGAAACCCGTAAATTTTCAAATTTAATATTGTAATTGATTGGATATTTTTGTTTGCTAATTTATTATTATTATTAATTTAGGAAAATCATATTTTAAAACTTATTATTCATTAAATTTTGTTTGGACTGACCCGTCCCGAACCCGTCTCGAATTTGTTTCCGAAACCGAACCCAATATCGGTTTTTCTAAAACAAATCTTAAAGTGTTTTATATATATTATATATTTATGTTTTTCCTTTCCTTTCCTTTCCTTTCCAGAACCATTCTTTTCCTTTCCTTTATGTTCTTAGAACTCTCTCTCTCTCTCTCTCTCTCTCTCTCTCTCTCTCTCTCTCTCTCTCTCTCTCTCTCTCTCTCGACCTAACGCCGACCCCTCCTCTTCCAAACCGCCGAGACCCCTCGGCTTCCCTTCCGAAACTGTAGGCGACCTCTCCTTTCCCCTCTCCGTAACTCCCAGTTCATTTTCCTCTATATATAGCCCCTCTCCCTCTTCATCACTCATCCATCATCCCCAAGCCCTAGCCCCAAAATCCCTACCCGAACCCGGCCGCCCGAGCTCCCGTCGGCTCCGTCCGAGCCCGGCGACCCCCTGCGCGGCGACCCTCCTCCGCATCCCTTCGTCGCGCCAGCCTCCCCGCGGCCCCAGGCCGACCGCCCGGCCACCGACCACCTGCAGCGCCCCTGTCCCGCGCGGTCTCCCCGCCGCCGTTCTTGACCCCACGGCCCCCTTGCCGACCCGCTGTCCATAGCACCTTGCGGGTCCCGATCTGCTGTTTTCGTGGCCGTGCCCCACTGTCCTCGTGTTCTGGATTTTTTCGAGTTCACAGGATTCGTCTTTTCCCTCTAATTTGCATCTGAGAGCTCTAGCCGAGTATCCGAGATATATTGTCATGTCCTCGTGTCCCTTTGGGTTGTGTGTCAATGATGATTCGGTCTCGATCCCGCTATGGGATTCGATTGTTGCATAATTGGTTTCCGATTTCTAAGTCAGAATTGTTTCGCCTTTAGATATCGTTGTATAGGGGATATGCACCGTAACGGCTCGGATTCGTTATTTGAGCCTTGGATTGGTTTCTTTTCTGATTCGATTTTTCTTTCATTCTGTGTTTAGCTCTTTGGTGGGTTAAGTTCTTTTTGAGTTATGTGGTTTGGCTATATGAATTTGTGCTGTGGTTTTTCATTTTGGCTTATTGTTTTTTGGAGATTGATATCCATTTTTTGGGTTGGATATTCATTATGGTGGGTTTTGGTGTCCCTAGTTTGGGATCGACTGTTTGGTTGTGTTTTGGTATCACCCCATGATTGGGTTATCCCAGTTACAGAGGAGGTGCTGCCCAAATTTTTAAGAAAATATTTTAAAAATATATTTTATAAAAGTTTAGTAATTTCCGGTCTTTGCAAAATAATTTACAAAATTGTCTTCGTGGCTTTAAAGATGGACTTTGTGGATTTGGTATTCCCGGTTAGGCGACGAACGTATCGGTCGAATGAGCCTCGGCGAAATGTAAACGCTACAGGACTTTCCTGTACGTTGAGGCGTTAGCCAGCAACGTGATATTTCATGACCAAGTCTGAGACCCTCTTTTCATAAATTACATTTAATTATATTTTATTTAGAACTTGTTACTACTTTTAGTATTTTGGATGTAGGGCCTCGGCCTTCTGTTTGGACCGCTTCACGACACTCAGATCTCGCTCAGATTTTTTAATTAATTTATGTAATAAGTTATAAGGGCATAAGCCCAGTTTTCTATTTCTTTTCTCTGTGACCCTGTATTGTGTAGCGTAGCTTTTGGTTATTTTCTGGTTGTTAGTTTTGTCGTTAGACGCGTAGAATATTAAAATAAATATTTATTTTTTTATTGAAATTTAATAATTTTTTCTCACATTAAGTAATTTTGTAATTTAAAAAATTCACATTTGCCTCATTTAAAGAAAAACCTAGTTTTATATATATATGTAATTAAACTACAAGTTTTGCCAATTAACCTATAGATGCTATTTTTCCAATAAATATTAAATTGACTTTCATTTCGTAAATTAATTAAATAGTAGATCGCAACGATAACGTGTTCCGGTATAATAATTTTGAACAAACTTAAAACTTGATTAGGATCTTCTTTTAGAGATTGCAACTAGCACACCTAGATATGGTTCATTTATGATTCTAAGTCAGGATTCTCAACTGTAGGATTTCGAGGACGAGTTTGACTTCTCCAGTACCAACTTCTGATCCAGTCAATAGACAAAGGCAAGTACGGTTATGTTTATTTGGCAATTTAATTAGTAATTATTATATTGCATGTTTAAACCATATTGCTACACGGAACTCTCTCCTAGAGTAGTGATTGTTATTGATTGTGGGATATTGGAGAGTAGTGTAGTATTTTATGACCAATACCTTCATATTGCATTAATTGTGCGAGCTTACCCCTCTTACACACAGGGATAAGCCGTATCGTATCGCTAGGATACTATTGTACAACCCAAGCCGGTCATATACATTACCTATTCAAATCACATTATTTTCAATTGTTGGAAAATTGCTGGAAAATATTGTTCAAGTATTTCAAAACTGTTTAAGATTGTAAATTACCATTATTATTTGATTTGTTAGATTTTCATAATTGTACTTTGCTCTTTTCCTGACTGGATCCCCACTCCAATAGGTAACATTGATGAGGCTGAGCTATTGTATAATAGCTATTATGATCTGGTGCTCTACCCTGTGGTGCTTCCAGAGTCCTACTCGAAGGACGTCGATCCCGAGGCTGATGAGCCGACTATCTAGATAGATGTTATTTTTCATTTCTAAGTTTCATTATGTTGGAGTGAAGACAATTTATTTCAGTATTTATTTCAGATGTATTTTCTCTATGTTGAACAAACAAAGTTTTTAAATGTTCATAATATTAGAAGTTGTGACAAATGTATATTGTTGTTGAGATTACCTGTAAATGGAAACAGCTTACTGTCGCCGTCTCACAACGGTGCAGGCTGGGCATGATCCGATTCGACCCAGTAATTTGGGATCGGGTCGTGACAAAATTAAATCGACCAAGGCGCAAGTCCGAATCGATGCAAGTATTGATTTTAGTTGGTTTCATGTGTAGGCTATACGTTTACACTAAAATATTAGAGGTCGGTATTCTGCCTTATTCAGTAAGGGGTCCGCAAAAATAAATCGTCGCCTTGCGATGGGCTGAGACTTGGGCACGGTAAGTCAAATCGGACGTATAATTCAATGAAGCACGAAGTGCTCAAATGGATAAGTCAGGAGAGTGGCCGTGCAATAAAATTATGAAATCGAGCCGCATCGGCTCGGCGAAACGACAAGGCGTATCAACTCAAGATGGGGGGACATGTCACGCCCCGATCCCGCAGAGTCCTTTCGTCCTCGCTTCAGACCTTTTGGGATCGTTCGTCCTCGCTAAGGCGTGATGCCGTATAAGCCTAAGTTGCGCTTGCACAAGGCCAAGACCTGAAGTAAGATAAGATAGACAAGGTTGACAATACGCAGCAGAACGTATCGCAGATAATTGAAGCAGCAGCGGACATATTTTAAAATACATATATTGAACACAATGGTAACAAGAAACAAATTTCTTTATTGATTTCATTTGAACAGATTACAAGCTCTCGATTCTCTCTGATATAATATTATATTCTCTCAGAACTTTACAGATTACAATGATCCCGTTCCCATACATTACATCCCTTTATATACAAAACCAAACTCTTGCAACAGATGTCATCTCTTGGCATCTCTTCTGATTTCTGGCTCCTAAGGATGAGGCTCGGGCTATCGCTTCGGACTATCCTTTTCGATGCATAGTACACCTGCATGCAGACTGATGGTGGGTCAGTATATCAGCATACTGGTGATTGTGAACAAAGAGCTATATTTGTCTGAAACGATCACTGTTCATTTAGTGAGAAAACGTTTCTTGTGGTGTGATCTTGCTACTTTTACCTAGATTCATTCCATGCATATAGAGTCAGTTTACATTCTTTTGAAAACATCTTTGAAAAGCCACAGTTCATTTTATTTCAAGCATACAAAGGACTATTCAATTCTGGCACGATGACTATTCATTTGTGCAGTGCGCAGCGTGTTTCATAAGCATATCATTTCTTTCGTTCGAGCAACTGTCAGGGACAATATTAAGCATGGTATCATATCTTTTCTTTAGTGGGAACATAGCACTTCTTTGTAACAGATTAATCTCTGCAAGCAATTCATATAGGAAAACTTAAGCAACACATATGTATCACTTTTCAGTGATTCTTACCATAGCCGACCGTCCATTCCTGCACAAAACCAGGATTAGCATAAATACGATAAAACCAACATTTTTCCCTATTCGTCTCTGTATTGTTAGCTCTTAGCAAAACATTCTTTTAACTATTATCAATATGCAGCATGACAATAACTCTTGTGGTCCATGGGCAATACCCATATTAGCAGTCGAAACTTCTTGCCCAACTACTAATAGACTGACACCCCCTCTTAACTGCGGGGACTTCTAGCCCCAGGTGCCATGTTCTCTCCTAGGCCGATCGACTCCGGGTGCCCCCAGAATCGTCGAGAGACTACCACTTGTGCACAAGCCGTCTAGACTAATGCAAATGCAACTATCATATAAGAAATCATGCATCGATCAAGCAACTTGCAAACATATTCATCTCTTCTTTTTCATGTAATCGAGCCAGTAGCTCTATTCTTTTCTCTATACGGACAAGCCGTATCATCTCTTTTAACAGCACAATGTGCCTTCTCTGTATATCTCTTTCTTTATAGCAACAATCGAGGAAACAATAAACAATCTCTGTTTAAGCAAGCACGATAACAACAAGCATGAATCTACTCTTGATAACCATACTCTATTCAGGGACATGTAAACATTCTATTTTCTTTTCTTATCAAGCATGGCAACAATTCATTGATTAAAGACAATATCTCTACTTTAGCATACAGGCATCAGTTCGTTTCTTATTAGCATACAACAATTCTTCTTAGCATACAGGTTAACTCTTTTCTGGTTCTTAGCATGGCAAATGTGAAATCTCTTATAAGCATACACAAAGGTTACTATCTTGTTATTAGCATGACAAAGTTCTCTTTATCAAGGCAACATTCATTTCTTAGCGAGGCAACATGTGAATTCTCTTAAAGCATACTCAATGATTTACCATCTTGTTATTAACAATAGCAATTAATCAAAAACTCAGATTCTTAAGGCGTAAGCGAATCAGCAAATGAGACTTCGTCCACTCACCCAGATAAATCGTCTTCGGTTGCAGAGCCAGCAATCCGATCTTTCTGTCTATCTTGTGCCTTCGCGGAGCGGGGCACTACATAATTACCCACCGAAAAGAAGTTTCGTCCTCGAAACTTAAGGAGAAACTTACGATATCCTTAGCAGCGATAGTCCTCATCCTTTGCCATCATCAATCCATGAAATCATAATTCAGATCATATCAAAACTCTTGTTCAATCAAGCATTTCAATCTCAATCAATCAAAATGATAAAACATTTGTCGGCATCATAAAAATATTTACGGACTTATTGTATGGAACGTTTATCTCATTATTGATATCGAGTGGGCAAAGGAAATTTCGATCATGAGAACATCTTTGAATTCAATCAAATCAATTGGCCAGAGGATCGTGTTGCTCTGATACCAATCTGTCACGCCCCGATCCCGCAGCGTCCTTTCGTCCTCGCTTCGGACCTTTTGGGATCGTTCATCCTCGCTAAGGCGTGATGCCGTACAAGCCTAAGTTGCGCTTGCACAAGGCCAAGACCTGAAGCAAGACAAGATAGACAAGGTTGACAATACGCAGCGGAACGTATCGCAGATAATTGAAGCAGCAGCGGACATATTTCAAAATACATGTATTGAACACAATGGTAACAAGAAACAAATCTCTTTATTGATTTCATTTGAACAGATTACAAGCTCTCGATTCTCTCTGATACAATATTACATTCTCTCAGAACTTTACAGATTACAATGATCCCGTTCCCATATATTACATCCCTTTATATACAAAACCAAACTCTTACAACAGATGTCATCTCTTGGCATCTCTTCTGATTTCTGGCTCCTGAGGATGAGGCTCGGGCTATCACTTCGGACTATCCTTTTCGATGCATAGTGCACCTGCATGCAGACTGATGGTGGGTCAGTATATCAGCATACTGGTGATTGTGAACAAAAAGATATATTTGCCTGAAACGATCACTGTTCATTTAGTGAGAAAACGTTTCTTGTGATGTGATCTTGCTACTTTTACCTAGATTCATTCCATGCATATAGAGTCAGTTTACATTCTTTTGAAAACATCTTTGAAAAGCCACAGTTCATTTCATTTCAAGCATACAAGGGACTATTCAATTCTAGCACGATGACTATTCATTTGTGCAGTGCGTAGCGTGTTTAATGAGCATATCATTTCTTTCGTTCGAGCAACTGTCAGGGACAATATTAAGCATGGTATCATATCTTTTCTTTAGTGGAAACATAGCACTTCTTTGTAACAGATTAATCTCTGCAAGCAATTAATATAGGAAAACTTAAGCAACACATATGTATCACTTTTCAGTGATTCCTACCAAAGCCGACCGTTCATTCCTGCACAAAACCAAGATTAGCATAAATACGATAAAACCAACATTTTTCCCTGTTCGTCTCTGTATTGTTAGCTCTTAGCAAAACATTCTTTTAACTATTATCAATATGCAGCATGACAATAACTCTTGTGGTCCATAGGAAATATCTATATTAGCAGTTGAAACTTCTTGCCCAACTACTAATAGACTGACACCCCTTCTTAACTGCGGGGACTTCTAGCCCCAGGTGCCCTGTTCTTTCCTAGGCCGATCGACTCCGGGTGCCCCCAGAATCGTCGAGAGACTACCACTTGTGCACAAGCTGTCTAGACCAATGCAAATGCAACTATCATATAAACAATCATGCATCGATCAAGCAACTTGCAAACATATTCATCTCTTCTTTTTCATGTAATCGAGCCAGTAGCTCTATTCTTTTCTCTATACGGATAAGCCGTATCATCTCTTTTAACAGCACAATGTGCCTTCTCTACATATCTCTTTCTTTATAGCAACAATCGAGGAAACAATAAACAATCTCTGTTTAAGCAAGCACGATAACAACAAGCATGAATCTACTCTTGATAACCATACTCTATTCAGGGACATGTAAACATTCTATTTTCTTTTCTTATCAAGCATGGCAACAATTCATTTATTAAAGGCAACATCTCTACTTTAGCATACAGGCATCAGTTCGTTTCTTATTAGCATACAACAATTCTTCTTAGCATACAGGTTAACTCTTTTCTGGTTCTTAGCATGACAAATGTGAAATCTCTTATAAGCATACACAAAGGTTACCATCTTGTTATTAGCATGACAAGGTTCTCTTTATCAAGGCAACATTCATTTCTTAGCGAGGCAACATGTGAATTCTCTTAAAGCATACTCAATGATTTACCATCTTGTTATTAACAATAGCAATTAATCAAAAACTCAGATTCTTAAGGCGTAAGCGAATCAGCAAATGAGACTTCGTCTACTCACCCAGATAAATCGTCTTCTGTTGCAGAGCCAACAATCCGATCTTTCTGTTTATCTAGTGCCTTCGCGGAACGAGGCACACAGGACATTGACTCTCTTTCCTACTCCTTCATGCCTAAGTAAAATATATATCATTGTATGCTGAGTTAACCTATCAACGCCACGGGCGTGGCTCGATGGAGAGATAAACATAGTGTGTGTCGTACACTAGATAGAACAATTGAAATGAATCGTACAGCAAATGTACGAGTCGCTATGGAATATTGAATATTGCAAAGGCGAGCGCCTCGGTGCGCAAGCCATAAAAACATGGGATAACTGTATCGACGAGTGCCCCAGTGCATTGGTCATTCCGTGGTCCCGCGCACAAGTTAGCATGCTAGAACATTGAAAGACTATGTCGGTGCGACTGCCTTAGTGCACGAGCGATAGAACATTAAATACCTTATCGAGGCATGCCTCAGTTGCACGAGTCGGAAGGATGGAACATAAGTATAATGCATTGAATACTAAGGCATAGAATATGGAAACACGGCTTCGAGTCATACATTGAATGCACGAGGCCAGGGAAAATAGCGAATGTGCGCAGCTACACAATACTTACAAAAGATGGCGTCATTGCGACGAGTAGAATAGTTGTGGCACGGATGTGGCATAACTGTCGATACGGCATGGTGCCTTCAAAATATTCGTGGCCTTCGAGGCGTTCATTGAGAACATTGGGGCGTTGTGCCAATTGAAATAGATATAAGACAAACTTGCTTGGTTGTATGAAAGATAAGATGCGTTGCATGGTCAAATGAACTTAAAGACATATGGCCCGTACACGGGTGTTATCTTCCCTCGAACGTTGATCACCAGGGCGCTGGGACCGTTCGAACTAGGTGGGACTGCGATAAAATCAGTATTGTTGGTGCACTTCATCTAGACGGGTAGCGACCTTCTAGTGAATGTGATAAGCCACTTATTCGAGTATTTCGGGGGTCCTCTAATTGTTTGGGTTAGCAACCACAACGGAGTGATCATCGTCTTACATATTCGATTCGATAAAATATAAGTCCATTCTAGCCCGAAAAGCTAGTGACCTTCATATAGTTAAGGGCGATGGGTTGAAAGTGCAAGGTATACATATATCGTGCACATATAGATCCTGAATAGAGGGCACTTATAACATGACAGGGAAAGCTGATAGGCGTATTCACCTTGCATCGGTGCAAGGGCGAGTGCATCGATATTGGTAAGTCGTGCCACGAAACAAATACGAGATTGCTTGTCTGTTTACTTATGCGAATTGAATAACATGCTTGCCATGATAACATGCTTACAGTCTTCGAATTATGCCATGAACTGATCCTAAGGAGAATATAGAAAGAGAACTAAATTTTATGTTTGCATGAATCAATACAATACTAAATATCGGTTTGTTAAGTGGGTTTTTGATCAGTACAGCGAGGACGAGAATACTAATCCCCTACTAGTTTGCTAGCAGGTTCAGGGATTGGTCTGCTCACGGCGGAGATTCGCTTGAACGCGTTGAGGCTTGGAAATGCCGAAGCGTATTGAGACGTGCGACCGCATTGACGCTCGGACATGCAACAAGATTGATGCGGCCGAGATATAGAAGCATGATGTATGGAACGGTAAAATCTTTTATGGACAAGAGAGAACCTAAGTGTTGTAGCCAATCTGGCATATATTGTTGGGCTATCGAAAGCCTTTGTAATCTCATTTCGAATATCAATAAAGATAATTGTTTCGAATACTCTGTTTTCCTTTCGTTGCTAATATCGAATCAAAGATAATCATTGGAGAACTTGTCATCTTGCCTTGCACGAGCGCAACTCCAGGCTCGTGCGGCATCACGTCCCCTGCAAGGACGATGATTCGGGTGATTCCGGGTCGGGGTGTGATAGGAGCTCTTAGCTGTGTTCAAAGAAGGGGCCGACCCCCCCCCCCCCCCCCTTACACAAGGAAAACAACATTATACATATATGCCGACCCCTTTATTTAAACCAATAACCAACAACAACTTCTTTGGCCGAAACCCCCACTTCATATATATATATATATATATATATATATATATATATATATATATATATATATATATATATATATATATATATATATATATTGCTTTCACAACCAAACTAAACCCTAATCTCCTCCTTCCTTCCACCTTCTTCCTCCTCTCTCTCCTCGGCCGTGTCCACAGCCACAGCAGTCCCGTGGCTACGGCAACAACATCAAACAACGACGACGATGACGATAACAACAACAGTTCTCAACATCGAGGTACCCCAATTCACCATGCGATTTCTCCGCCAATTCAAATTCGTTTTTGATTCCTTAAATTCGTGTAGAAATCCCACATGACCCTATATCATCCCCTTCAAATAGATTATTTATTCTGTAATAAATTTTTGGTTTAATCAGATTAAAAAATTATAAAAAATTAGTTTTCAGAAACATAAAAAAAACCCCGGTACGAGGTCCGTCCCGACAAATCGGATGACCCCATCGTAAACCGAGAGTACCGAAAGGTCCATATCGACTTTGTGGACGTGCAGGCTTTGACGGAATTCAAATTGGTCACGTGTGCACGACAAATTTGACCCGTATCCGTCGAAATTTCCCGTATCGGGTTTTTCAAAATTTCTCAATTACTTTGTGCACACTCTTCAAATTACGACGAGACTTGCACCATTGGACTCGAAATATTTTTCTGGTCCTGTGAGCCAAGTTTGGTTTGATTCTAAGATCGTTGACCGGGACACCATTTTGACGAGCCCACAATTCCACTCAAATGGACGATTTTGTGCACGACCCACCGGAATCCAAAACTGGACATACCGTTGGGTTCGTCTCATCAAAACAAATCTATAGACATGTAGTTTGATGACTTTAGAGACCGTAGGTTCTGACATCGTTTTGACCCAAAATTAGGATTTTGCCCATGTTCTATAATTTAACTTTTAGACAACGTTTCCTAGGCATATATTTTATTCCAAACTCGTTCGTGATGTTTGTTGAAGCATCCGGAGTCATCTGCAGGATTTGGCTTTTCTTGCTTCGTTTATTTGTCGGTTCGAGCTACTGGATTATTCCCTTTTTGCACACAACCTCAGGCAAGATACCTTGCCATTAGCTGATTATTTTACTTTAGCTCATATTCATACATTATTTATTATTTATTTTCTACAAAATAAACTGTGATACATGGCATAAGTAGATAGAATTTTTACTATTTAGTTCTATTTCCTGCTATGTACTATTTTCTTATATATTGAACTTAGATTTAAGGGACCACCCTTTGTGTGTTGCATTCATAGGCCTTGACACATTTATACCACGTTGTTGTGAGTCACATATAGGACTCAGACATGCGTGATTGGATGGCCACCAGTACGTATAAGCCGTGCGTTAGGAAATAACTGCTAATAGAGTTGCATGCTAGAAGACTTAGCAGTTATGAGTTGGCATTAGACGGGAAGAACATGATTGGAAGTTGACTACCACCCTATCTATCGTAGACTCGCTCGATACTGAGGAACGATAGGTATACTATATGCTATAGACTCGTTCGATACTGAGGAATAGTATATGGTGTTGTGACTCGATACTGAGGTATTGTACTCATTGGTATTTTTTTTACTTGACCCGGTAGTCATACGACCATGAACTGTTCTTAAAACTGCATTCACTTAGATTGGTTAGGCACCCTTATCCGTTAGGTATGAGTACTCTTGGTTTGGGTACTTGTATCTGACCGTGGCTTGGAACAATAACTTTTCGCGGATTAGTTTGCCACATCTTGTCCTTGTTTGGTTGTAGGTATGGCTTACTACACCGATGAGAAGGTATTGAACCTTGTTGGGGTTCAGATACCATATTGGATTTGTGACTTGGCAACATACTTCATCGTGGGTTAATGTGCCCTCTCCTGTCCTTGTTTGGTTGGGGGGATGGTACGCTAATCCAAAAGGTGAGGTATTGGACCATGTTATGATCCGATCTTACTTATTATTATTGAGCAGTTATATTCAGTTTATATGGCATGATATTGTGTATCTTGTTATGTCCCTCTGAGGACCTGATTATCTCTCCAGGTGTGTGTTCTTGTCTTCCGCAGTTATTCTAGCCGAGGTCGTGATCTTATCCATCCCTTCGAAGATGATGTGTCTTGGGTCTTTCTTGCTATCTTCGCTAAATTATTTCCTATCTTGTACTTTGTAGGAGCGTAAAAAGTACTTCAAAGACCAAGTCAAAGAAGTTGAGAACTTTACGCAATTCAAACTAAGTCAAACTCAGACTCTACGCGAGCTACTCTCTACGCAAGCTATTCTCTACGCGAGAAGTTTTTACGTGAGAGTTATCCTCCACTTTTACGCGTGGACGACAGACTGTCAGGCCGCATTTAATGTGAGTGATTTGATCTGACAGATTGATTTTTTGACAGCAGTACACAGAAGCCGATGAGATCTTTTCACCAAACACAACGCTTGTCGTTTAGTATGGAGATGGGCTATTTTACGCTCAATAAGCTGCTTCTTTTACGCACGATAGCTATTTCGAGCTTTTACGCTCAAGGCTATTGTGTGCGTAAAGTTTATTTGAGCTAATTTTTACGCTCAAGGCTATTTTTAGCCACTTTACGCGAAAAGTTTATTTTGGGCTATTTTACGCCAGTCTGCTACTTTACGCAGGAAGTATATTTTGGGTCATTTTTACGCCCGAGCTTTCCTGGCTACATGAGAACGTGGTTTGCTTACGTGGCTTTCATGCCACACTTATCGAGGAACGTGTGTACGTGCTCTCTCCATTTTGTTGAAGTAGTGGGACACGTGTCACCATGCGTAGAGATCAAAACTCTATATGGGACACGTGTCAACATACGTAGAGGATGATTTACATCGTGGGTGACAGTTACTCGCGTAGAGACCCGATTTTGTTGCTTTTTACGTACAAAGGGTCAAGTCTATAAATAGACATATTTTCACACAGACAAGATCAAGCGAGATCAATATAGAGACAGGAGAGGAGATTCTGAAAAAACTCATACTTTCAGAGTGATATTCCCAGAAGCATTTCTTCAACTTTTTCTCAAGAACAGGGTGAAGCAAAGCAAGAAAGCATTCGACTGTGCCATCAGTGCCGTTGCTCGATACCTTTCTGGTGACTTAGTTCTTTCGATTGTTCGTCTTCTTCAAGCAGTTTTCTTCATCATTATCGTATGGTCCAAGGAACAAAGTGATCGCTCTCAGATCAGACTTCCATAGCAATACTTCCCGGAACAATTTGTATTTTTTGTACATTTTCTCGTTTTCTTTTAAAAGCCAAATTTAGGCATTTTATTAAGTGAAACAAAATGGCGACTCTGCTTGGGAAGACCTTCTCCTCTGACGAGAAGGCAATTGCTCAATATGATGATTTATCGGTCGGGTCGACAAAGAAGACTCTGGTTGTGCACTTCGACCAGACTGCCTACGAAGAAATGCTCCAAACTGGGGTTAGTACTCGCTGCTCCAATGTTCAGAAATCGCGGAAGGCATAAAAAGTTTGGATTCCTAAGTCCAAACCATCCTCGGATCTCCCTGTTGTCTCTGAAGGCAAAGGAATCCTTCCTACTCCTGCTGTGAAGACTCCCGTCGGTGACGAGGCAGTCTCTACTTCAGTGATGCTCCATGGGCGTAAACATCAGTCTTCCATCGATGACGTGGTAGACTCTCAAGATTTACGCTATGCACGTAAAAATCAAGTTTTACATGCTGCGCGTAAAAATCAAATTTTACGCTCCACGCATAAAAATCAAGTTTTACGCTCCACGCGTAAAAACCAGTCTCCCGTCTGTGACGTGGTAGACACCCAAGCTTTACGCTCTACGCGTAAAAACCAAACTCCTGTCTGTGACGTGGTAGACACCCAAGCTTTATGCTCTACACGTAAAGGAAAATCTCTCGTCTGTGACGTGGCTGATACTCATGTTTTGCGCTCTACGCGTAAAGGTAAATCTCATGTCCGTGACAGAGTAGATAAAGTTCATAATGATGCTTCTGCATCTAAAATGAATTTGCCTACACGCATACAGCATAAAAACATGAATTCTATTGTTAGTAAAACTTCGGTTTTCCACCAACAGCCTTCTTACACTGCTTTACGCAAGGTACCAAACCTTCAAATTACGCGTAATGCTGATGGAGTCCTTTGTGCACAAAAATCTCAGGATTTAAGCACGCAACTCCAGGCACATAAAAATGCTCAGTTTGGTTCTGCTAATGCAGCCAGTAATCTTCTTTATATACAAGGGACTAATTGTTTCTCTACCCTAAATGTAATAAAGAAGACTACTTCTTCCACTCCTTCTGATTTACGCAAGCTGCTTGTACAAAAGCGTAAAGACAAAAAATCTTCTATGACACTCCCCAAAGAAAATTACCATTGTGAGTGTCACCAGATTGTAATCAAGTGTTGTTGTTCAGCTTCTAAACGGTCAGTTTTTTATCGGTTAGGCTACAATGTGTCTCAGCAATCAGTTGATGATCAAGAACAAGAGCTGTCATATGCATCAGTCAACATGGCATCTCATACCAACAGGGGACGACGTCTAAGACGCAACTCGTCCCAGACTCCTGGTCAACAATAGTTCAACCGACTTCTTGATTCCTTTGAAGGGGTATATCAGAATACTCGATCAAGAAGTCAAAGACAGTTGCAGACTTCTGATTCAGAAGCTGGGGGTACCCAGTCTTTGGAGTCTGAAACTGATAGCGTTGATTCATACTTCTACACCAATCCCTATGTATCTTCAAGGGAGGTTGAATCATATGCTATCGGAGATGAACCAGAGACGTCATCTGCTAATATAGAACAGCGTCTCTCTGCCATTGAGCAATGACTGAAGGACATGCTCACCATGATGCAAAGCATGCATCAAATAATAATGAATCGGCAAACTGCTCAGCCGGCAGTAATAATACCGGTGCAGGTGGCAGCACAAACTCAAGATAGTCAAGGGGTTGAATAATCAAAAGCCTGCTGTCAATCAAAATTCTATATCTCCAGATCCTATCATTCCAGAAGATGTACCACCTCCGGTGGGGGTCACAGTACATCCAACAACTATTCAATCGAATGTGCTTCCTCAAACCAGTGAAGCTATTCAAGCAGTGCGTAAGCTAAAAGCACAGTTTGAAGTTCTAAAGCACAAGGATCAGCTCCAGAGGTTAGGGATTAAGCAACCCTTGCCTCCTCATTGGAATGATGTACCCTTTCCTCCAAAGTTCAAGCCACAATCCATGGTGTTATTTGATGGAAAGGCATCTCCTAGTCAATATATTAATTACTTTGATATTATGATTATACATTTGTAGAAGAATGATGCTCTTCTTACCCGAGTTTTCATCGAGGGTTTGACGGGTTCAGCTTACGACTGGTATCGTAGTCTACCCGACAATTGCATTTCGTCTTTTGACAAATTTAAAGCAATATTTCTCTCTCGTTTCTATGAGGGAGGAATGGACATGAATATGTCCTCCCTAATAGAAATCAAGTAAAAGGAGAAAGAAGATATCCGGACGTTCATTGAACGCTTTCGACAGGCAACTTTGAAAATGCCTCCAAGTATGCCAGATTCAGTATTGATTGATACATGCAAGATGAATCTGCGACCATCCATTGCTGTCTTTACGGGCTCTCAATTCACAGATTGGGCCTCGTTCATCATAGCAGCAGTTTTAGCCGAGACCAATGGTAGGTTGGCTTGTGAACACGGGATGATCTTTGCTTCAGAGGACAAAGGGAAGAAAAACTCTTCAGAAAATAATTCCGGCAATCGTAATGGGAAAGGGAAGAAAACCTTAGTGGTTAATCTTTCAAAACCCAAAACGATGCCGAATAATCAGGAGTCTTCCAAGCCAAAAGAAGAATACTCTTTCGATGACAGTGATATCCCAGGGATATTCCAATGTCTGGTAAAGAGTGGCAAACTCCATATTTTAGAGCCGAAAAGACCTAATGAGGTGAATCTGACCGACAATCCCAAGTATTGTATCTATTACAGATACATAAATCATCCTACCAAGGCTTGCTATGTCTTGAAGAAGAAAATCTAAGAGCTGATAAATGCCAACGCCATCGCTTTAACCAACGATGAGCATACGGTCACAACCAATATAATTTTTCTTTAATTTGGAGGTTTTCCTCCACAGCAAGTCCCAGATGGAATTATCCCAATTCCAAAGGCGACGATGAAGATTGTAAATATCCCGCCTGCCAGAGAGCAAAATGAAGGACTTTTGCCTCTTACACTGAAAAATAGTGAAATCATGTGGGTACACCCTGATTTAGTACCTGAAATGGAGGATGAAGGTAAAACTTCAAAATCTAAGAAAGGTAAAAAAATCAAAACCTGCAACATGATTTCTCATTTTTTAACCCCAGACCATGATGATTTGGATCATTTATGGGGCGACATTCCTTTGGAGGATAGATTGAGGGGTTTGAATATATACCCTCCAAGTCTGGCTCCTCCTACCAAGCTCAAACTTACTCATCGGCAGTGATTAGCTATGAATAGTGTCCCCTTATACAGGGTACAACAAGTCTTTACTGTTTATGAGAAAGCACATGTATGGATTTTTTTTTTCTTATCCCGAATACTCCTTCTCATGTGGCTACAAAGGTTTCTATTCCTTTTTCTCCAGTGGTTACAGAGATTTATATTCCTCCTTCTCCTGTGGTTACAGAGGTCTCTGCTCCTTCTCCCTCTGTTAATCCATCTATTGAAAGTCCGCTACCCACTCACTTGTACAGTCAACAATCAGTCCATCTCATGAAAAAGATGGGCTACGACTTTCAAAATACGAAAGGTTTGAACTATGATAAAGGAATGCGACTTCCTTTACAAATTCAAAGTTAAAAATCTACTGTTGGATTAGGTTTTGGGGTTCCTCATAAAAATCCTCGCAAGAAGAAGACTAAGGAAAAGAAGACTAAATCCTGCAATATGGTACTTCATTCTCCTGGGTCTGAATAAGAAACCTTTGCTGGTACGAGATCTGAAAAAGAGTACCACAAAGATTATGAGGGATCTTCCAAAGAAGCAGATGACGTTGTTGAAACATCACTAGCTCAACCATCTCCTATTTCTGCTAAACCATCTGTGGTTGAGAAAGGGAAACAAAAAGCAGTATGCTTTGACGTCCCATTAAAATCTGCTTCAAATCAAGGGGTGGTGATAAAACCCTACAAGTTCGATATTCTAGCCCAGTTAGCTAATACTCCGGCTAGACTCTCTATCTTCGAGCTGCTTTATCTTTCTAAAGAAAGCCGAGAAACTCTGAGTGAAGCTTTGCTACAAGCAGACTCATGCTTAGCTCAACTCAAGAGTCCTGACAATATACCAGTGTCATGCCCACAATGTCATAGTATGATGGAGGCAATTCCTAACATTACCTTCATACAAGAAGATATGTTGTTGAAGCATAATAAGTATGACAGGCCTCTGTGCTATACAGGGTATATTGAATCTACTGAAATTGATAGGATTTATATCGATCATGGGTCTTCTATTAGCATAATTCTTCAAAGTATGCTACGACCTTTGAGGATCCCTACTAGTGATTTGACTTACACTAGTACCACAATAGTTGGTTTCAACTCTGGAAAGAGTAAACCACTGGGGAAGATTCGTCTAAAGATTCAGATTGGTGATCTTCGAACTATGGCGACCTTTTATGTTATCAACTCAGATGTATCTTACAACATCCTTCTTGGAAGACCGTGGATACATGAGCATAACATCGTGCCTTCAACTCTCCACTATCAAGGGATTGTGAAGACTGAATTTGCAGATATTAATCCTTTTAAGGGTGTTAAAGCCTATTTCTCGGATTCAATCCTCTACCAACAGGAGCATGTGAATGAGATATCAGATATGGCCGAAGATCGATCACCTGCTGAAGATCAATCTGTCAATGAAGATCCTCCAGAAGAGCAACCTTTGAAGATTAAAGTCAAAGGTCGAATCCAACCCTAACTTGTCAATGACCAACCTTTGGTGATCAAGGTTAAAGAAAGAACTCGGGCTTCATCTGAGGAATCAGTGAGTATTCCAGCCAAGAGCCAAGTTCAACCTCTTATGATCAAGGTCAAGGGACGTACTTCTCGTACGAATGATCCAGAAACACCACTAATCATCAACCTTGGCAAGTCTACGCAGAAGACGGATGATGGTCCGTTAATGATCAATCCGAAGCGTAGTAGTCAACTTATAAATGATGTAAATATTGATCATTCTGTACTTTCTAATATCAATAAAAATTTCCTTTTGGAGTATATGGCTGTCAAATTTATTGAAAGAATGACTTTATCTTCTGATGATCAAAGTCATCAACATAAAAATGACATAAATACAGAGGAAACCTTATACATTGACCATATGGAAAATTCCTTTCCACCTCATGTCGATGTTGGACCTTATGCTCAAAGGTTCTTAACATCTTCTTCCTATCTTCTTCCTATAGCCGCATCATCACAAGCTTGTGTAACTTATAGACGTCACGAAGAATCTTATTTTGTGATTCCGTCTAATAAGAAAATAAGCGCCAAATTGTGTTCGAATTGGCTAGAAATATCCCTGTTGTTCAGACAGATGATCTAAGAGATAAAGATAAAGGAAGAATCTGAATTGAAAAATATAGTCAACAATCTCTCAAGATTATCCAGAATATGGAATATGATTTGAAGACTATGCAAGGTCTCAATCAAGGCAAGGGTAGACGATTACCATTATGTGGTGATTCATTTTACCAAAAAACTCGTCATGGGTTAGGATATGATCCGTCCCACATGTTTAATGAAGATATACAAGAAGAATTCTCTTCTAGTTCTTCATAATCCTCAGATTCGGAAGAAATCCAATTTATCGAATCAGATACACCCACATGTACAAAGAAAATATGGAAGAATGTTCTTCCAGTTTTTTACAATCCTCATATTCTGGAGGAGACTATTATGATGAATCTGAGTGTGTATTTTCAGTTAACATGGTTCAAACTGATGGTGAATTTGAACCATTTGAGAATGATCCTTGGGCACAACAAATGGACACTTAATAGGAGCTTCGTTTTGAACAAAGACAGCCACCTACAGAGGATGAAATTGTCCAGATTGACGTCGGAGATAGAACTACGTCTAAGCCAATATTCATCAGTAAAAACCTCTCCGAAGATGAAAAGGAAGAATTGATACAAGGGATTAAAGAATATATTGATATCTTTGCATGGAGTTATGAGGATATGTCGGGGCTAGATCCTAAAGTAGCTACTCATAAACTTAATATTCTTCCTAATGCCAAGCCTGTAAAACAACAACAGCGGCATTTTCGACCAGATATGATGGACGCAATTGAAGCAGAAGTCAAAAAGCTTATCACATGTGGCTTTGTTCGTGAAGAACAACACCCAGACTGGGTTGCCAACATTGTTCCTGTTATAAAGAAGAACAGAAAAGTCCGAGTTTGCGTAGATTTTTGGGATCTTAATGCAGCTTGTCCAAAGGATGAATTTTCACTTTCGATCACCGATGTCATGATAGACAATACATGTGGTTTTGAACGCATGTCTTTCATGGACGGATTTTTATGATACAATCAAATTAAGATGCATTCGGGAGATGAGAAGCATACTATTTTTCGTACACCCCTTGGAGTCTACTGCTATACGGTTATGTCGTTTGGTCTAAAAAATGCCGGTGCCACGTATCAACGGGCTATGAGCAACATCTTTCAAGAACATCTACGAAAAATAGTTGAATGTTATGTGGATGACATTGCTGTCAAAAGTCGATCAAAAGATGATCACATTTAAGACTTGAAGACACTATTTGAGTTGATACGTCAACATCAACTGAAGATAAACCCTACTAAGTCTTTCTTAGGGGTTTCCAGTGGCAAGTTTTTGGGATTTGTCATTACTTCGCAAGGTATCCATGTTGGTCCTGATAAAATTAAAGCAATTCTTAAAATGCGTTTTTCATGCAATTTAAAAGAACTCTGCGGCTTCCAAGGTCGCATTGCTTATATCAGAAGATTTATATCTAATCATTTTGGAAGATGTCAACTTTTTTCCCGTCTATTAAAGAAAGGTGTATCATTTGTCTGGGATGAAGCATGTCAGAAAGCCTTCAATAACATCAAGCAGTACCTTACAAATCCATCTGTTATAGTACCTCCAGTGGTAGAAAGACCATTTTTGCTATATGTTCGAGCCTTAGATCATTCACTTGGTGCTCTCCTTGTACAGAAAAGTGACAAAGGTCATGAACAGGAAATTTATTATCTTAGCTGAATGATGGTCGGAGCTGAACACAGGTATACTCCTGTGGAGAAGGAATGTCTGGCCTTGGTTTTTGCTGTTCAAAAGACACAACATTATGTGTCAGGACAGACTATCCATGTTATCTCCAGAATAAATTCTATTCGGGTATTGATGAGAAAATCGAGCATTCTTAACTCCAAGTTAGCCACCTGGGCGATGTTGCTTACTCCTTATGACATGGTCTATATACCTCAAAAATCAGTGAAGGGCCAAGCATTAGCTGATTTCTTAGCAGCTCACCCTATACCTGAAACATCGAAACTATATCAGGACATTCCAGATGAAGTCATAGATTGTAACATGACTCTGAAGGATGACATTTGGCAACTATATTTCGATAGAGCATCGCGGGTTGGACCTAAAGGCAATATTATCTCCGGAGTAGGCATTGTCCTAGACTCTCCTGACAAAATGGTCATATACCGTGCTTATTCTCTTAATGAACCATGCTCCAACAATGTGGCAGAGTATAATGCGCTGCTAGTTGGTCTTCAAGTAGCAAAAGAATTGGACATTAAATTCCTGGAAGCTTATGGAGACTCTCAACTGATTGTTAATCAAGTCAGAGGGACATATGAAGTCAGAAATCCTGACCTCATTCCTTATCATCAAGTGGTAATTGAATTGGTCCTTTCATTCAAAGGATTCTTCATCGAATTCGTACCACATTCTCAAAATTAGGAAGCTGATGCTCTTGCTAGTTTAGCTGCAGACTTAGCTGTTCCAATTAGAAGACAAAACACCATTACTTTGTTGGATCGAGACTTATTCTGTGTCAAAAATAATTTGCATAGTGAACAGAGTTATACTACAGAATCAAGTTCCCAGCAAAGGGATTAGAGAAGTCCATTAATTGATTATGCGGTTCATGGGATTTTACCTGAAGATCCAAAAGAAGCTGCATCAATCAAGAGACGATCATTTTGATTCTATTATGACTCTTCTTTATATATGTTATATCGTCGTTCTTATGATGAAATTTTGCTGCGTTGTCTCTATGAGAGTGAAGCTAAGCAAATAATACGTGAAGCTCATGATGGTGTCTGTGGTACCCATCAACCGGGTCCGAAATTACAGGACCGTATTCGAAGAATGGGATATTATTGGCCTTTCATGATAGCAGATGCTGTGGATTATGCTAGACGGTGTAAATTATGTCAGATTTATGCTAATTTTATTCATCAAACATTTGAATTCTTACATCCTATAGCAGCTTCTTGGCCTTTTGAAGCTTGGGGCATGGATATTATTGGTCCGATTAACCCTCCTTCTGTCAATGGATATCGGTTTATATTAGCTATAACCGATTATTTCTCTAAATGGGCGGAAGCTATTCCCCTAGTTGAAGTAAAATATCAAATGTGGTTAATTTTATCAAACACCATGTCATTTATCGCTTTGGGATTCCCCAACGGATAATTCATGACAATGGACCACAATTTGCTTGTCAGGCATTTTATCGATTCTGTGATAAGAATCGAATCCAAAATTTGGCTTCTACGGCTTATAATCCAGCTGCTAATGGTTTGGCCGAAGCTTTCAACAAGACAATCGTCAAACTTTTCAAAAAGTTTGTCTCTTCTAATAAACGTGATTGGAATGAGAAACTTGGAGAATGTTTATGGGCTTACCGAACAACAGTCCGAAATCATACTGGTTTTACACCATTTTCACTGGTTTACGGATGTGAGGCTGTTCTTCCATTGGAAATCCAGATTCCATCACTTAGAATAGCCATTACTAATGAGCTAACTACAGAGAACAATGATCGTTTATGACTCCAAGAACTTGAAGGATTGGACGAGAAGCGTCTTCAATCGCAACAGCACATTGAGCTATATTAAGCCCGCATATCTCGAACTTCCAATCGTAAAGTTAAAGAGAGGGTATTCAAAGTCGGTAAGCTAGTTCTAGCTGTTCGAAGACCGATGGTGATGACTCATAAGAGCAAAGGGAAATTCCAAGTAAAATGGGAAGGTCCCTATGTAGTCGAGTCGGTATTCTCCAATGGTGCTTATAGGTTGTCTAAACCTAATGGAGATTTTCTTATGATGCCGATCAATGGCAAATTCTTGAAGAAATATTATGTTTGAATTTCTTCTTTATTCCCCAGCTACCAATGTTTGGTTAAGCTGATTATTTGTCTTCCTAAAAAAATTTTGATCTTCTGTTTTACCAGCTGATTTAAAAAAAGAAATGAGATTTATTATTTATCATGTTCTCGTGACCTCTGAATAAATATTAAGTCTACTTCTTCTCCTATCTATCATGTCCTTTTGGCCTCTGAATAGATATTAATCTAATTTTATTTGAGTTGTTATGATCTATCATGTTCTTAGTACCTCTGATAGTATCATATACTCTAAACAGAAAAAGAGATTCATTATCTATTATGTCCATATTACCTCTGGATAGATATAAATTTTTGAGTTTAGAAGACTTATCATGTCCATATTACCTCTGATAAGTGTTTTCTATCTCATACCTATTGTTTAATTACAAAATAAATGATAGGGTCACAAAACAAATATTTTATTCATTTTTGTAAACATTACAGAATGAAAAAAGATAGAAGGTTACAAAAATTCTTTATTTTGCCTAAGGCGGAGCAGAGACATCCTCAAGAATTTTTTGTAGTTCTGTTAGACGTTTTTCATGAAAGCTTAATACATTATTAGTAGCTACGGAGCGTCGAGCTTCGGGAGTACAGATGTGAGAAAGTCCAGCAAAAGTGACTATCATCTTGTCCTTGGCTTCGTCAAGGGTTTTGATGGTAGCCTCAGCTCCGAAGACTTGTTCCTCCAAAATTGAGCTCTGAGTTAGCTGCTGGTCCCGAGCTGTGATCACCTGCTCCCTTTCTGTCTTCAAGCGAGCCAGCTCAGCCTCGACTTCGCGAATTCTATCATTCTATTGATGAATTCTTATATTCGAAGCTTCATAGGCTTCTCTCTGAATCTCCAGCTGAGGCTTAGCTTCAGCCAAAAAAGTTTTTTCTTTAGCTACCTTAATGTTATACTCATGGAGGGCTTCATTAAAAGTCGTCTCCCGAGCAAGGTATTCAGCCGATAGAGCGTCATACTCCTCTTGGATGAGACTTTCAGTGGTTTCACTTGACAGCTTTAAATATTCTTTGATCGGCTGTTCAAGTCCCTCCACGACTTTCTCCAATGTCGTTGCTCTCGCTGCATCATTGAACATGGTAACATTTTTGATAGTAAGAGCAATCGCCGCCTTCAGACTTTCATAATTAAGGCCCTTATTCAGGACCATTTTGATCAGAGCCGCCAGAGTCTTGTAAAAAGTATCAGTATGAATCTCAACTAAGAGATTCATTTCTGCACTTGAGCTCGACATTGCGGCGATGTCTATCAGATCTCTTCTCTGAAGACTGGGAGCAGATGTTGTTGCCTTAGTAGCAGACTGAGATAAAGCCATTGTTGTCGTTGCTACTATGGCCAACTGATCCCCAGGAGCTTCAGGGACAGTGTCTTTAGCATTTGTTACTCCAGCCGGTTCTGAAGTCGAAACTACTTAAGTTTCGGTAGCGGTAATTGGTGCGGGTGGAATGGTAGTTATGACATCTGACTCCGATTCGGGCATTATCTCTTCAAGAACTTTTTCTGAAGCAGTAACAATAGCAGAGGATACTATTTCAACATCCCCAACTTCAGTTGATGATTTGACTATGCCTTCATCACCTTATTCGGCAATCGGCTCTGCAGGCTCTTCAAGTATTTCAGTTATAATGAGTCTTTTTACAACTGATTCTTCATTGAAGTCTACTTCTTCCTCAGTAGCCTCTTCATCATCTACAGTAGGTTCTACTGCAGTTTGTTCTTTATCCTTGCCCTAACCAGGAAGGGACAATTCTGACTGAGCTTCCACCTCTGGCTCTTGTTGTACCTCCATAGATGGAGGACATTCTTCTTGAGCATCTCCTTCTTCTGAAAAAGAATCCTCTTCCTCAGACTTTGTATTTTTCTCATAAATAGCCACAAGCTTTGATGTGATAATAACACCTACAAAAATTAAACAAAATAAGTTAACATACAAAATATCATAATTTTGTATAGATTTTGTATAATTTATATTTACCTGGAGTAGGTACAGGACGTGCCAAGTACGCGTCATAGTCCCCATCCCAGTCATCATCATCAAATTAATAGCTGGTTCATCTGATGGAATGGGCTCTCGATCAACAGTATGTACTGGAGCGACATCCTCAACAACTTGTGCCTTTTATGGCAAAGTCAAATGAAGTACTGAGCTGAGACGTCCCAGAGATAGGACCGTCATCGCTTCCGTTGACGCTGCTGGTTGGGAGGCCGAAGACCCTTCTCCAGGATGAGCTGAAGAAGATGCAACATGTTGCGGCTCCTCGACTGGAATATCAATCTCTGGGGTAGCGGCTCTTGATCTAGAAGGCCCTTTGGTTGTAACCTTCTTCTTCTTTTCTGGGGTCTTCTCTAGAAGAGTAGCAACTGCACCTTGTTTCCGTTTCCGAGTCTTGCCAATAATTATAGGTTTCGCAGCTTTTTCCTCTATTCCCGTTGGGATTACTTCCAGATACGCATCTGGAACAACAACGTCGTCGGGTATGTCTGATGGTACCCGAATTGGTTCTTCAACATTTCCTTCTTTGGGCCATCTTAGACTACCTCTCAGGTTGTAGCCGTGGGCGAAGGAGCGGATAGAAGCATAAAAGCGAGCATACGTATGAAGTATACGTAGCTCGGTGGTGCTTGAAGCAGTCGATATTCGAAATTTGGCACCGGTACAGGCAGTGCTAAAATATCTCCAGCTTCTTGCACCATCAATCAGCTTCCCATAATGACAAAAACTGGTAGAGGGATTACCAACATGAAGTTGGTCATATCCAAACTGGCGAGCGAACCGACTTAGTAGATATGGTTCGAACGCACAGTTGTCTTCATTTCTGTACATCAGATGGGAGGGTCTGATGCACTGTAGCCATCTGAAAACTGGTGCTGACAATAGAGTTCTTCCTTCAACTTCATCTTTAAATTGTACGCCGAAGCAGTCGGCTGGAACTGGTGGCCGGGTACAGAAAAAGTTCCAACTATAAGAATAATTCAATACTGCTCTGGTATCTGCCACTGTCGTGACAGTCCATATGGCTTTGCTGAACTTTTGGAGAAAGACCTCCGCATCATCTCCTGGGCCTGGTGGTAACAAATTGCAGTTGTGATGCAATAACCAGTCCATAAGGTAAATATAGGGCATTTCTACCCGAGGGAATACGTTCCGGTGAGGAGCATTATTGATTAGTTCTTCACCAAAAGTCCTCAAACCTGCATTTATTCGGCACACCATTGCCGATAGCTGGTTGATTCTGACTTTAAACACCAAATGTACCGCTGGCTATAGCACATTTTGGTAGATTCTATCAACTGTACCGGTCCCCGGTACAACCCATCTTCTAAACCACAAAGAAAGAAAGCCTGCCAGTAAGGCTTTCTTGGAGATCTTCTGGCTGCCATATCTGAGGAAACTCAAGGCTTCGGTTCCTGTAGAGAACTCCCCAGTCTTGGTGGAAAAATATTTATTCGGGAATTTGTAGCCAACCATCATATCCCGTATTTTATCAGCAGGGATTGTTGAACCAGTGTTGATGATTGGAGCCTTGTTCTCCTGAAATCTTTTTTTATCATCTTTGGATATCTTATCCTTATGGTAAAAGAGATATGTTGTCCACTTGTTGATGTACGCCAGATGAGATCCACTTTCATGCATGGTAGTACAAATCATGTAATGGCACATCAATTCTTCATATACCTCAACCAATTGAGGATTTTTCTTCCTAATTTCTGCTAGTTCCCGGTCGGAGGGAACATACTCTTCATATGGGGCTTCCCCCATCGGCAGCTTCGAGATGAATTGTATCTCGTGGAGTGCGAGACCCATTTCACCTTTTGGGGTCGCGAAAGTTCCTGTTGAACTGATATATATCTCCATCAGAGCCATGAACAAATTACTGTTCTGTGGTATACCCTGACTAGTGGAGGCCACTGCTTCATACAGGCCAATGTCTTTTAGCTCCGTTTGGAAGTTCCTCATAATCCAAACACTAATCTGAATCCAGTTCTGGTTAAAAGGATTTAGCCACCCTGGTAGCCTGGGGTTGGCCTGAGGATATAATACTGCAGTCCTTATGAACTTATTAATGAACATTTGGGTCTGCACTGGCTGAATCAGAGAAGAATCCTCACTCAGAGAGAATCCTGGCAAGAGACCGAAAAAGGGGACAACACCACCACTGGGAGTACTGGTTTTGTAGCCCATGTCATTTGCTCTCTCTCTCTCTCTTAAAAATGATCCTTCCTGGCCTACCATGACTGTTGGGAGTCAGGTTCCATAGCATCTTTCGGAGATGGGTGGCATGGATAAAAGCAGATAAGGGATATTCTCTATCCATGTCAGGGAGGTACATTGCTCTATCTCTAAACTTGAACTCCCAAGCCTCCTTCTTGGGGTGTGTTTGTGATTTGAAGTCTATCGCATCCCCGAATAAGAAAGCTGGCTTTGCAAATTGTTGGCCATCCAGCGATGTCAACACCTCTCCATTTATCATGGACAGCAGCATTCTGTCCCCTTGAGCAGCTATCAGCTGTGCTCTCTCTGCAGGATATTCCGGATTCGACTGGAAAAACTCCACATGGGACAGGTTCTCCAAATAATTTGAGCCCACCATACCAGATGATGAGCCAAATATTTCTGCAAGTGGGTGAATTTGCAAATCCACTGCCAAAAGAAAAAAAATCAAGTTAGTGAAAATCTAAATTGAAATTTTTACGCAGATGATTTGGTCTGAGTTTTACGCATAAAGATTAAAGACTCTGACTATGCAAACTTTACGCTTATTAAAGTTGATAAAAACTTTTAAAAAGTGTAAAAGTTCTTTATTTTACACAAAGTCTCTCACTTATGAATTTTACGCTGGCACATATTGATGTGAGCGTATTGAGAACTTTACGCTGGCACATGTTGACGTGAGCATATTTAAATTTTTACGCTGACATGTGTTGACATGAGCGTATTTTAATTTTACGCTGGCACATGTTGATGTTAGCGTATTTTGAAATTTTTACGCTGGCATGTGTTGACATGAACGTATTTTAATTTTTACGCTGGCATGTGTTGACATGAGCGTATTTTAATTTTTACGCTGGCACGTGTTGACGTGAGCATATTTTAATTGTTACGCTGACATGTGTTGACGTGAGCGTATTTTAATTTTTATGCTGACATGTGTTGACATGAGCGTATTTTAATTTTTACACTGACATGTGTTGACATGAGCATATTTTAATTTTACGCTGGCACGTGTTGACGTGAGCGTGTTCTAATTTTTACGCTTGCACATGTTGATGTGAGCGTATTTTGAAATTTTTATACTGGCACGTATAGACGTGGGCGTATTTTTTTAATTTTACGC
>JANAVB010041416.1:10237192-10264692 GCA_029216955.1 Iris pallida | reverse complement strand
TTCACTTACATACGTCTGAGTATTATGTACCTAATAGGTTTTATGTTAGCTAGGAGATTCATGGATTCCGAATTATTTTGGGTATGTTAACTGTTTAACTAAACTGTCAAAGTTGGACTAAATCCTGAAAACTGTCATGTTAATCCTGAGAACCCCTATCTACTAAATTGTTTTCCTAAAACTCACACACCCTTTACTGATCTGTACACATACACACACACATTTGACACATTGCACTGCTACCTACTGTCCTATATCACTCACACATTGCACTGCTACCTGAGACATTGATTGGTACACTGTTTTCTCAAATATTGACACACACATGGTTACACATGTACACTTGACATGTAAACTGATGTACATCACACACTGTACTATTTTCTTATGTTTGACACTCATATATGAATCTGAGAATCATTACACACACCCACACTCTACTGTTTTCCTGAGAACATTGACACCCTATAGCTACATGTATCACACACACACTCTCTATCTAAAAATCTGAGAACACAGGAACACTATGGCCTATGTTGTTCTCCCTTTCACACACACACACACATGTAACCTAGTACACTGTTAGCTCACTCACACTCATACACATTGTACACACATGTTAGTTTCCTACACACACATGTTAGTATTCACATACACACACACACATCTAGCCTATGTCATGGACACACACACTCACACCATATTAACACATAGACACACATGCCACATTACCCAATCACTCTATATATATATATATATATATATATATATATATATATATATATATATATATATATATATATATATAAAATATATATATATATATATATATATATATATATATATATATATATATATATATATATATATATATATATATATATTATCTATATGCTTAATAATAATAATGTGATACATATATGTAGCTTATATTGATTTAGATATATAATGTGTGAAATGTGTGTGACTCCAATATAGCCTATGGCACATAACCTATGTAGATTCCTATAATATAGCCTATGTGTATATGACATATATACACATGTGACTTGTGTGTTGGTAGACTGGTATGGCTTTGTGATGATGTGTGCTTGCTAGAATAGGCTGGCTAGGCTTAGTGAGACTTGTTTGGGTTAGGCTTGACCTAGTTGACCTAGTTTGACTAGTGTAGTTGACTAGAGTTGACCAAAGGTTGACTTTAGCCTAGATTGACCCAAATATCATGTAGAATGTATTATAGCAGTCTATTTTACTATTTTGGACATGTAGTGACTTGTACTGTTCTATAGGAGCCAGACACCACTCCTCAGATAGTATATTCTCTTCAGATATTCAGGATATCAGGCGAGTACATTCTCTGATCATTTCATATCTTGTTTAGGATTATATTCCTGTTTTAGATTACTTTACTTGATGCTGACACGTTGGTAACACGAATTGGTACTATATGGATCCATTCATGAGATGTTATCCCTCTCGGGAGCATCAGATAGTCATGTCTCGTGCGTTTCACTTACATCATGTATCTCATGCTTCTATTATCATGAATCTGCTTGTGATTTCTGTACTCTCACGAATCACAGAGCCTTCACGAATCTATTCATGAATCACTCTTTATAAGCCAGTAGTGTAGTCATGAATCTTAACGTAACTTGACTGGATCCTTGTGTATTGATTGGGGATGGGGGAGTAGAACTAAACATGTGAATAATTCTAAAGTAGTATAGTCATGAATCACCTCTTTAGTATAGTCATGTATAGTCATGAATCACATCCAGCTGTTCACATGTTTATCTTGTACTCTGAATCACTAGTCACTGGTAGTTCTCTTATATATATTGTAGCTATTTACTTACAGTCTCTCTTTTACATCATGTTGTTCTTTCAGTTTCATGGATCTTACTCTTTAGCATGTTTATATTTCCTATCCTGTTATGATTTGCATGAGATGTATTGTGCTCGCTTCTGTCCTGACTGGACCTGTTGAAAATATTACAGAGGATGAGGACGAGGCGTTCTGTACCACGTATTATGGGACTACCCTAGAGGATTGTTGTGACCTGGATCTCCAGCAGGATCCATTAGCAGTGGATGACACACCATTAGTTTAGATTAGTCATTTTCAGTTGTATTACTCTATGGATTACTGTATTTGAGATTTGGGATGTTTTCTGGATTTGATGTTATCTTAGATACTTAGACTCTCTATCTATCTGTATTTTATGGATTCGTTTCATATCTATCTATCTTATCGTTTTCTGCCTTAGATGTGATTGAGGCTGTATTATGTTATGTCACCTCCATTCGGAGTGTATATACTGTACAGGTACCTTATATTGTTAGATAATTGACCTAGGACAGTGTTCTACCGTCGACACTATGCGGCGTAGGCTGGACGTACCCACTTCTCATGCCCTTACTCTACGGTGCGGGTCGTGACACATTTTTAGTGGTGGCCCATGCAGGTCTAGTTTTATGTAGTGGTATTCGAACTAGAGTATCACTACAGCCTGCGGTAGGATTATAATATTTTGAAGGTACTCAATTACACTAGAAAAATTCCTTATCATATTCCGTATATCTATATTTTGCTGTTTATTGTCTTCCTTTGAATATAAACTGTCCTCCTTTGATATTTTGGCTCATTCTCAGAAATTGTTTCTTGTTTGATCTATGTCTCCAGGATGGTTGAGACAAGATCGCATCGCCCTGGACAGGGGGACGTTGCAGAGGTGTCTGCCACCTTTCGACCTGTGCAGCCAGTTCCCGGTGCAGCAGCACCAGTTCAGCCCTCAGGAGTGGGTGTTTCAGCTGCTTTTGGAGTAGCACCTCCAGCAATTAGGAGACAGAGCCCGGTGATTCCTGAGATCCTTCCGCCGCAGCAGCCTCCACCTGCGGGGATGGTAGATGCAGCTCATCTGTTCTCCTTCGTAGAGAGGATTCTGGAGTCTCAGCAGCAGCAGCAGCAGCAGCGTCAAAGTGTCGACTTCCATCAGGGGATCGACGAGACCCATCAGATGGTTCGTATGACTGTGGAGATGGTGTCTACTCAGGGGGCACAGCAGCAGCCTCGTCAGAGGGAGAAGGATATCCAGGACTTCCAGAAGATGCATCCTAGAGACTTCCTGGGCACCGAGGGCATTTACTATACAGATGATTAGATTGAGCACATTGAGGAGATTTTCTGGCTGGCGGAGATACAAGCCAGACTTCATATCGAGGCGGCGGGCAATCAGAAGCAGGACTTAGCCCGTACCTTGTACCAGACAGATCCCAGAGTGGGAGTAGAGGGTCAGACATAGGAGCAGTTCAAAGAGCTGTTCAAGGAACAGTTCTTTCCAAATGTGGCATTATGAGGCATTGAGTTGCAGTTCGAGAGTCTGGTTCAGGGGAACCAGACAGTTGCTGAGTACGTCGGAGAGTTTTATCGGTTGGCCAGGTTTATTGATGATCTGATGGAGAAGACGAAGGCTAGGAAGTTCCGCCGGGGGTTGATCAGGGAGGTTCGGTCACTGACTAAGAGTGACCGGAATGCTACCTTCACGGAGATCTTTACTGGAGCTATGGCAGCGGAGGATGACCTGGGGTTGAAGCTGAAGAGAGGTCAGGACTTCCAGGAAGCCAGCAGCAGTGGAGGCCAGGCTAAAAGGCCTCATTTTCAGCATCAGCAGCCGTAGAGGCAGGTGCATCAGCAGCAGTTCCAGCCGCAGTAGTTTTAGCAGCAGTATCGGGCACCTTTCCAGTAAGTACAGCATCAGCAGCCGAGGGTACAGCAGCAGGCACCGAGACAGCAGACCACCAGCTTTGCTTACTGCAAGAAGTCGGGGCACGGGTGGAGTGAGTGCAGAAAGAGATTGGGCAGGTGCCTTCTTTGGGGAGCAGCTGACCATTAGCTGAAGGAGTGCACTCAGTTTACAGGCAGAGAAGTGCAGGGAGCGGGAGCCAAGGCTCTGGTAGGGCAGCAGAAGGGACCACTGTAGACTCAGCAGCAGAGGTTCATCCAGCATCAGCAGCAGGCTCGGGGAGGTCAGCAGGGGCGAGCTTTCGCCATGGCGGCCGAGGATGCAGAGGCCATTGGGGAGTTGATTGCAGGTTCGGTTCTTCTTGACTCTATTCCAGCTTTCGCCTTATTTGATTCTGGGACTTCCCACAGTTTTGTGTCGGTATCATTTGCTATTAGACACTGCTTCGTATCTGAACCATTGCCTAGGACCTGCAAGATCACAACTGGTGGAGGTATTATCCTTGTGAGTGATGTTTGCAGAGGGCGGAGAGTTATTTTGGGAGTCCGAGAGTTGGAGATGAGTCTGCTCGTCATGCCACTACCGAACTACGATATCTTGTTAGGTATGGATTGGTTGAGCAGGCATCACGCTAGCATAGATTGCCGAGGGAGTAGAGTTCTGTATGGAGTGCTAGGAGAGCCAGAGTTCGAGTACACCCGATGGCAGGTGGAGCAGAATAGCAGACTTTTCTGCAGGGCTTCAGTTGAGGAGCAGGCGGCTCCACATCTTTTGATTGCAGAGTTCATGGACGTCTTTCCGGAGGAGTTGCCAGGACTTCCACTAAACAGGGATGTTGAGTTCTCGATAGACTTGGTTCCCGACGCGAAACTGATTTCTCAGCATGTCTATCGAGTGAACAACAGTGAGTTGGTAGAATTGAAGAAGCAGGTGGATGAGCTGCAGGACAAGGGCTTCATCCAATCGAGTTCTTCACCTTGGGGTGCCCCGATACTCTTTGTACCCAAGAAGGATGGGTCGGTACGGATGCGTATTAACTACAGGGCACTCAACAACCTGACGATCAAGAACAGATACCCACTGTCGTAGATCGATGATCTCTTTAATCAGTTGAGCAGAGCTCATGTTTTCTCGAAGATTGATCTGAGGTCAGGTTATCATCAGGTAAAGGTGAAAAGGGAGGATATTTCGAAGACCGCCTTCAGGATGCGGTATGGGCAGTTCAAGTTCTTGGTAATGCCGTTTGGGCTGACCAACGCCCCGGCGGTATTTATGAACTTGATGAACAAGGTCTTCTACCAGTACTTGGACAAGTTTGTGGTGTCGTTCATCGATGATATCCTGGTGTATTTGAAGACCGAAGAGGAGCATGATGAGCACTTGAGAGTGGTTCTAGAGACACTCAAGAGGGAGAGGTTGTATGGCAAGCTCTCGAAGTGGGAGTTCTTTCTGGACAGAGTTGACTTCTTGGGTCATGTGGTGACTGGAGATGGGATCTCAGTGGACCCGAAGAAGATCATGGCAGTTGAGGCTTGGTAGGCACCGACTTCAGTAGTAGAGATCAGGAGCTTCTTGGGGCTGCCAGGCTATTACAGAAGGTTCGTACAGGATTTCTCCCGGATTGCAGAGCCGTTGACTAGGCTGACCCAGAAGGATGCCAAGTTTGTTTGGTCAGAGGAGTGTCAGGTCACTTTTGATGAGTTGAAGAAGCGGCTGACGACACCTCCGATTCTGACATTGCCATCAGGATCGGGAGGGTTCACTATCTACAGTGACGCTTCAGGGAAGGGGTTGGGTTGTGTCTTGCAGCAGTATGGGAAGGTGATTGCCTATGCTTCCAGGCAGTTACATCCCCATGAGGAGAACTACCCTACCCACGACTTGGAGTTGGCAGCAGTGATATTTGCTTTGAAGTTGTAGAAGCACTATTTATATGGAAGAGGGTGGAGATCTTCACAGATCATAAGAGCTTGAAGTATGTGTTTACACAAAAGTAGCTCAACATGAGGCAGCGCAGGTGGTTAGAGCTGATGAAGGACTTCAACATCTCATTATAGTATCACCCAGGAAAGGCCAATGTGGTTGCCGATGCCTTGAGTAGGTATCCGACAGCCATGTGTTTGACTATGGATCGTCACTAGCTAGCAGACTTGGAGAGCTTGGGGATTGAGGTGATTGTGCCTGGAGTTCAGATACAAATGTGGGGCCTTCAGATTCAGTCGGACTTGATGGAGAGGATTAAGTCGACGCAGTTCGAGGATGTTGCTATGTGGTGTATCCGAGAGCAGGGCTAGTGGATGGTGAGTTCACTCTTGCAGAGGATGGCGCTTTGAGGCACGGTTCCAGGCTGTGTGTGCCTAGTGGAGAGCTCAGGGAGCAGGTTATGCAGAAGGCCCGCAGATCTCAGTACTCTATACATCCTGTGCCAACAAGATGTACAGGGATCTGAGAGAGCACGTCTAGTGGTACAGGATGAAACGGGAGGTAGCTCGCTTCGTAGCCAGATGCTTGGTATGTCAGCAGGTCAAGACAGAGAGTCAGAGGCCAGGAGGTTTGTTGCAGCCATTGTCTATTCTAGAGTGGAAGTGGGAGCATATCACGATAGATTTTGTATCTGAATTGCCACATACACCAGGAGGAAAAGACGCAATTTGGGTCATCGTAGACAGGTTGACCAAATCGGCCCACTTTTTGCCATTTAAAGTGACCCTCCGTTCAAGTTTAGTACTGCATACCACCCCCAAACGGATGGACAGTCAGAGAGGACTATTTAGACGCTTGAGGACATGCTGCGGACGTGCGTCTTGGATTTTGGAGGATCCTGGGAGGATCATCTTTATTTGGTGGAGTTTGCTTACAACAATAGTTATTAGGCCAGCATTGAGATGTCACCTTTCGAGGCTCTGTACGGGCGTAGATGTCGTACACCCTTATCTCGGGATGATATTGGAGAGCGAGCTTTATTGGGACCTGAGATGGTTGTTGACGCAATCGAGAAGGTAAAGATCATCAGGGACAGACTTCGTGTGGCGCAGGACAGACATCGGCACTAGGCCGATAGCCACCGGAGGCCTTTGAAGTTTGAGGTACAGATTAGAGATAGGATTAGAAGTAGGTTGTTTGTTGTTTGTGTTTGTTTGATCATGTTTGATTATTTAGTAACTTGAGACCTTGTTTGTGCTTAGATCGGAGACATAGTTTTTCTGAGGATATCTCCGACTCGTGGTACCATACATTTTGGTGGAGGTGGAAAGCTTAGCCCGTGCTTCATCGGACCTTTCGTGATCAGCGGGAGAGTCGGTGACGTGGCATACAGGCTAGACTTGCCACCTGTACTAGTGGGTGTCCATAACGTATTCCACGTATCACAGTTGAGACGGTATGTGGCTGATCCTAGCCATGTACTTGACCATTCGGAGATTAAGCTGGGACCTACTCTCAGTTATCCAGAGCAGCCAATAGAGATTCTGGATCGCCGAGAGAAGGTACTGAGAAACTAGGTGATACCCTTGGTTTTGTCACATGGAGGCATCATTCTCCAGGAGAGTCTACCTGGGAGCGGGAGGATGAGATGCGCGAGCGATACCCATATCTTTTTGGACCTTGAGGTATGATTTTCTATCCTTCTCATCAGTTTAGTTTCGTCTTTTAATTTCGAGGGCAGAAATTATTTTAAGGAGGGTAGATTTATCACTACCATATTTTAGCTTGAGGATATTTTGGTCATTTGGTGAATTTTTAAATTTATTGGATTTATTGAATTGGTGATTTCTATTTTTGACTTTGGTTAATTGAGACTTTGTAGACTGACCTAGAAGTTGACCCTAACTATGGTGACTTGGTTAGCATGGTGTGACCCTAGTATAACTTAAGCCAACCCTATTTTAGTCATTTAGAATCTAGTTTCAATAGGAGGAATAATGAATAGGTGCAATGACTTATGACTTAGGGATTTAATTCCATGACTTATGAAACTTGACCCATAGCCCATGACTTGAAACCCTAACCCTAATTTCAGCCATAGTGGCCGGCCAACCTAGGAATCTCCCCACTATTTAAACTCACATTCCTTTGTTCTTGCCTCTTTTGTGTTCAACCAACTTTTATAAAGGAAAGGTAAATTCCCATCCTCCCTAATTCATATTAAATCCTTTTTATTCCTTTTAGATCCAAATCTTTTGCAATAGTTTCTAATCACCCTCTATTTGATATTCATGGAGAGTAATTTCAGTTTGAGAGCAATTTAGAGGATTTGGCTAGCAACGGGAACCATTTGATTTGGGGCTTTTCTTGATCATTTGCAACCTATAGGTAAACCCTTCAAATTTCATTTTAATTATGTTTTCTGTGCATGGTAGCCTAGATCTAGGTGTCCCCTAGCTGTAGTGAAGGTTTGGTGTCAATTGCATTTGGTTTCGTGTCCGTATCGGACAAGTATTAGTTTCCTAGTGTGGGTGTTTGATGAAATGCCACACTCATGATTATTTTACTATTTTTGAAATATAATTAATTGAATTTGCAGTGCTATGTGTCATGTTTGATTTCGTGTCTATTTCGTATGGTTTTTGTGTCGTATCGTGTCCACACGTGGACACGAACTTGCTACACAGGCACGCGGACACTGTCCTGCTACTCGGGGCCTCGTGCTTACTGCACAGGGCACGTGGCGACCTTTGGTTTGGCACAGAGGAGGGGGCAATGACTGACACGTCAGCCCCCAAGCCTCGTGTCGAATGGTCATGTGTCAGACACACAATCGTGTCCATACTAGCCGTTGCCTGCGGTGCGCGCGTGCCACAGGCGCTGCTGACACGAGCTCCGTGTCGAGTCTACGTGTCTCATGGACACGATTCAGGGTGACACGAACCTAGCCCTATGCTAGGCATACACGTGTACACGACCACGTGTCTCCACGTGGCATGTGTCATGTGCTAGACAAGCGTGCACGCGTGCACGAGGCTGTGCACAGTTCTAGTGTATCGTGTGTGTTTATTTTGATTTGGACACGTTTGTGTCCAGTTCCTTGACACTAGGACACACCTATGACACTCTTACACCTACACAATTATTTACTAACCATTAGATTTGAGTTTTAATTTTATTTCGAATTCAATTTGGGTTTCCTCCAATGTTCTGATACGAGTTTAACTGATTCTAATTTCCTGAGTTTTTAATTGTAATTTTAACTAATTGTTGATGATTAAATTCCATGATTAGTTCACTTACATACGTCTGAGTATTATGTACATAATAGGTTTCATGTTAGCTAGGAGATTCATAGATTCCGAATTGTTTTGGGTATGTTAACTGTTTAACTAAACTGTCAATGTTAGACTAAATCCTGAAAACTGTCATGTTAATCCTGAGAACCCCTATCTACTAAATTATTTTCCTAAAACTCACACACCCTTTACTGATCAGTACACATACACACACACATTTGACACATTTTACTGCTACCTACTATCCTATATCACTCACACATTGTACTGCTACCTGAGATATTAATTGGTACACTGTTTTCTCAAATATTGACACACACATGGTTACACATGTACACTTGACATGTAAACTGATGTACATCACACATTGCACTGTTTTCTTATGTTTGACACTCATATATGAATCTGAGAATCATTACACACACCCACACTCTATTGTTTTCCTGAGAACATTGACACCCTATAGCTACATGTATCACACACACACTCCCTATCTAAAAATTTGAGAACACATGAACACTATGGCCTATGTTGTTCTCCCTTTCACACACACACACACACACACATGTAACCTAGTACACTGTTAGCTCACTCACACTCATACACATTGTACACACATGTTAGTTTCCTACACACACATGTTAGTATTCACACACACACACATCTAGCCTATGTCATGTACACACACACACACACAATATTAACACATAGACACACATGCCACATTACCCTATCACTCTATGTGCATATATATATTATATATTTATATATATATATATATATATATATATATATATATATATATATATATATATATATATTATCTACATGCTCAATAATAATAATGTGATATACATATATGTAGCTTATATTGATTTAAATATATAATGTGTGAAATGTGTGTGACTCCAATATAGCCTATGGCACATAACCTATGTAGATTCCTATAACATAGCCTATGTGTATATGACATGTATACACATGTGGCTTGTATGTTGGTAGACTGGTATGGCTTTGTGAAGATGTGTGCTTGCTAGAATAGGCTGGCTAGGCCTAGTGAGACTTGTTTGGGTTAGGTTTGACCTAGTTGACCTAGTTTGACTAGTGTAGTTGACTAGAGTTGACCAAAGGTTGACTTTAGCCTAGATTGACCCAAATATCATGTAGAATGCATTGTAGCAGTCTATTTTACTATTTTGGACATGTAGTGACTTGTACTGTTCTATAGGAGCCAGACACCACTCCTTCAGACAGTATATTCTCTTTAGATATTCAGGATATCAGACGAGTACATTCTCTGATCATTTCATATCTTGTTTAGGATTATATTCCTGCTTTAGATTACTTTACTTGATGCTGACACATTGGTAACACGGATTGGTACTATATGGATCCCTTCATGAGATGTTATCCTGTAACTCCCCTTCCCGAAAATTTTAAAAATATTTTATTTATTATTTTAATTTTAATTGTTTTATTTGGTGATTATTAGATTTTATAAATAATTTCTAGAAATTCGATATATGTAAATTATACGTATTATCATTAATATCTAATGGTGTTGTAGAATAATTGTAAAGAGTTGGCAGACCAAAGAAAGACTTGGTGTAATAGGATGCATACCAGATACATTGATTTATTTTATTTTGTTACCATAGTTATTATTATTATTATCATTATTGTTATAATGATATTACTCTTATTATTATTATTATTATTATTATTATTATTATTATTATTATTATTATTATTATTATTATTATTATTGTTATTACTATATTATTTCTTAGTATACCTGTGTATGTGTATATATATAAATATACATATATACATAATATATGGGTGTATAAATAAATAACGTGTAGATGTATATATAAATATATATGTGTGTATATAGAAATATGATGTATGTGTTTTTATATAAATGAATATATGGATATGGGCATACGTACATATATACATATAGTGTACCTGTGAATATATATGTGAATATATTCTAGATATACATGTGTATGTAGGTATACATATATACATGTGAAGGTGTACGTACATATAGTATATATATGACCTCTGTGTGTGTGTATATATATATATATATATATATATATATATATATATATATATATATATATAAACATATATAATAAATGTGTATATGTGTATTTATAAATATATTGTACATAAGTATATATGGGTATATATACATGAATATATATACGTACAAAAGTATTTAAGTGTATTCCTGTATTTATACATAAATATATATATATTATATATTTACGTGTATGTGTGAATATATATATATATATATATATATATAATATATATATATATATATATATATATATAGATACTTATATATATATATATATATAGAGATATATATATATATATATATAAGAAGTGGAAAATAGTAAAAGAAAAAGATTAAGAAATAAGAAAAAGGAAAGAGGAAGAGAAGGGCAGCCCGGCCCATGCGAGGCCCCCGTCCCAGCTCAACCAGAGCAGAACCTATTCCCCAAGCTTCCCGAACTACTCTGTATACTACCAAGTATTTGAATGAAAAAGGAATAGAAAGGAATAAGCAAACCCCAAACCTGAGAGCCCAACACCCCTTGAACCCGAACTACCCCGGCCCACACGAACTCCCCAAAATGGACCCTACATAATTTCCCCCACAGGCTACCGAGTAATAAAACCCAACCCAATCTCTGCTACATCCCGAGCAGTAGAAGGAACCCCCTTTCGATCCTATTTAAATACGAAACTCGTATTCGAGGGAGCGTTCGAAACCTCCAAAACCCTAGCGAAAACCAACGCCGCCAAACCCCAGCGCTGGGCGAACCGCCCAGCGGCCGCGCGCCGCCGGGGGACCACCGCCGCCGGCGCGGCAACGCTAGACCAGACGCGCGCGCGCGTACGGGACGCGGACGGGACGACAGTGCACAAGCAGCAGGGGTGCCACTTTGTCGCGGGAGTTCTTCGCACACAGTGGATCAATTCCCGAACCGATTTCTCGGGTACAATCTTAACCCATACGACTTCAACCTCCTTCTTTTGTTTTGAATTTAGAAGTCTTAGATTGCTCGATAAATCGACGCAAACCTTGTCGAAAAACCACTTGGAAATAGTTAGAAAACTGTCCCAAACACCTGTTTTGGAAGACTGTTTACGAGCAGAATACTGGCGATTTATAAAATCTACCTAAAGGCATTTGTTAGCAACATATAGGGCTAGAAAACCCTTTTTACAGAAACCAATTTGGATAACTGTGTGTCGAGAAATCGAACCCCGAACTTGGACAAAAATCTGTTTTAAAAGCATTGAAAACTCTCCACACGACGTGCGTCCCGCCATTCCGGGCGACGTGGTCGCGCACCGAAAGTATCGAAAGCTGCGTAACAGCTTCGTGGTCGTGTGGGCTTTGACGGAATTCAAATTGGTCGCGTGTGTGCGACGAATTTGATGCGTATCCGTCGAAATTCCCCGTATCGTGCACGTTGCAAATTTCTCAATTACTTTGTGCACGTTCATCGGATCGAGACGAAACTTGCGCCAACAGGACCGTATCGTTTTTCTGGTCCTGTATGCCAAGTTTGGTCCAATTCTGAGACAGTTGAATCCGACGTCGTTTTGCGGGCCCCACGGTTCCACTCAACGGCGATTTTGTGCACGACCCGCCGGAATCCAACTCTGGACATACGGTTGGGTTCGTATCAGAAAACTGGATCCGTAGACATGTAGTTTGACGACTTTAGAGACCATTGGCTCTGGCACGCTTTTCGGTGCAAAGCAGGTCCAACGGAGGACATCGTTTTGCTCGAAATTACCGTTTTGCCTCTGTGTCCAGAATTGGACTTAAGGACAGGCAATCCTAGCTAATTTGACCCTTCTGGACACGTTGGTGATATTTGTTTTAGCATCCGACAATGTTTGTAGATATTTTTTCTAGGTGTCACCATTTGTTGGTTAATTCTTATATTTTCGTAATTCAGAATTAGTACAACCTCATAGTTTAATACTTAGAGACTAGAATTGATCCTCCTTTGACCAGGTTGACTATATTAACCAAAAATCAACTATAGGTCAACCATTGGCTTAGTTTGACCCGATTGAACTAGAATTTGACTTTAGTTGACCCAGTGGACTTGTTGATTGGACTTTGACCTAGAAGGACCTAGAACTATCTAGAATGTACTGTAGATTACTTTTATTTCATGTTAGAATCTTTTGTGACTTGTGATTGCTCTAAATAGGACACTGTGACTCCAGTTGGACATCTACACTTATCAGCGGCTTGGATTACCAGGCGAGTACAGTTTATTGTCTGCATTTCGATATTGATCTTTACTATATTTCATTGATTAGTCATTGGTTATGTGATTATTTTCTATTATAAGTTATGGAGTCGGGAATTAGAAGTACTAAAGATATGTGATCTGACCATAGCCCGTGTTAGACATTGTAGCCCGTGTTTACTTTTCTGCAAGTAGTGTAGCCCGTGTTTATTTTCTGCAGTAGTGTAGCCCGTGTTTATTTTCTGCAAGTAGTATAGCCCGTGTTTACTTTTCTGCAAGTAGTGTAGCCCGTGTTTACTTTTCTGCAAGTAGTATAGCCCGTGTTTATTTTTCATGCAAGTAGACCTCGTAGACCGTGCGGTGTAGTACCCCAGACCGATCACATATCAAAGGTACTTCTAACAGTTGGAGAAAGTCTGTTGTGTCTATTTATTTACTATTGGTTTTCTGTATTTTCTGTCTATTTTCAAAACTCATAATTGATGTCTAACCTTTGTTTATAGTCATTTTCTTTATTTGAAATTGCATTCAGTGAATTGTGCTCGTTCCATTCCTGACTGGAAACCAACATTTTCAGGTTAGCCGTGGATTCACTTAGCTTGGGGAGTGACGGTAATACTTGCAGACAAAGGCCTAGAGACTAGCTAGATAGTTGAGTTGTAGTCATTCATTTATTTGTACAAGTTTATATTTTTCTACAAATTTAAAACTTGTGATCATTGTAAGTTAAATTAATTATGAATGAGTATTATTTGTGATTCTGATCTTCATGGCCGTGACAGCGTTCTACCGTCGACACTGCGGCGTAGGCTGGCTTGGACACGTCTCGTATCCGTTTTATTAAAAAAAACGGGTGCGGGTCGTGACAAGTTTTGTGGTGGCCCATGCAGGTCTGTCTTCGCAAATCATGCGAACTCGTAATAGTACTTAAGTTAGTTGTACTATTGCGAGCCTGCGACTGGAACATGCTCATTCACGAACAAGGATTAATTTAATTTAAGAGAATGACTATAACTAGGAGTCCCTTACACAAATTGACCGATGGGTAGTCTAGGCCGTGCAATTTAGATGAGGAGTTATTAATGTTGATAGTCTGTCAGATCCCCATAGGTACACTATTACCTCTTGGTATGGCGATATGATCCAAAGTGGATAGATTATTCACTTGGTGAGGTAGAGCTTCCTAGGATTAATGATCTAACCTTGATGGATAATGCAAATCCTTCTCTTTGCCGCTTAGATATCATCATCATATCTTAGTCAAATTACCTATTTAGTTTCTATTTGCCCTAGGAATTAATATTTTCGTATAAATTCTGACTATTGTTATCCCCATACGGACCTCGAGTTAGTTTCGGATCAAAGTTTTCCTCAATGTTTGAATACACATGGAATAGATATTAGAATATTTTTGTATCTTTTGTCTTCAGTTATTTCCTCCCCGCTCAATCTTTTATTTTAAGGGTTGATAGGGCAAATATTTATGCCTTATTTCATAGTCAACTTATTTGAATCTCTAGAAGCTCAGGGATTTATTTACAGATATAGTTACAAGAATGTTAGTTAACTTATACTGGCAGGACAGCAGCGCACTGTCGCCATTTATTTAAATTTTGGAGACTAGGGATTCACTGCAGCCAGCAGCGCACTGGCGAGACACAACCCTAGAGTTGAAAGGAGATTAGGAAAATATCGGTTATAGAATTTTGCTAGAAATATGACTAGTGGTCAACTCCTGATCGTAGTTACCCTTGAGCCAATATTGGATAGAGTTAAGTAATGTTCGATTTGTATCATATTTGAGTTACGAAACCAAGGGTTTACCACAGCCCGATTTTACGGGCGAGGCGTAGTCCTCGGTGAAATAACTTCAGACATGATTACAAATCAGGGATACTATAGAGGATAGGACAGTGCCCTGTATGTTCTATAAGATCTGAAGCCAATAGTAGTGGGAGTTCTATGAGATTGGATAGTATGTCTCCCGACCTAGCACCCCGTAGTCCTTGTGATCTATCGACGAGGAAATAGATTGACGCTAATAAGTTTACCTAGAATATAGAATATAGAGGTCCATAACCCATTAGTCGACCGAATCCTTGTGGATAAGAAGATAGTAGGAAGACTGTATAAGCATGGACACCGGGTAAGGTTTGATTCTCACAAAACTCGGACTACTTGTGCTTTCTTTTAAAAAATCTCGCATAATTGTATTCGACTAACTTAACAAACGCTGCTATTATAGCCTAGTTTTTGCAAGCTTACTCTATCCTCGAGCTTGATTCGAGGCATATGTTTAGTGGGGACACCTGCTAACTTATTGTCTAATCAGAATCAGTGTATTATGGTCTGATCAACCATGATGCATTTGGTTCGCTCGTTCGTTTAATTATACTACGTGGATTGAGATATAGATGTCTCTAGGATCTCATCCACGACTGCATTGACAATTTCTCTTGAATTATATGTTCGTCCTTGAATCACGAAATTGTATTCAGTAACATCTCCCTTGAATTCTTTATTGTTTTTGTCTTTCACCGACTTGGAAAGACGAAAACTCGTGATTGGTAGAGAGATACGGAGTATTCCCATGGCTATGTTGGTTGTATATACAAGTGTAGTTGTCATCGGCTAGCCATGCGACTAGAACCTTGTCTTGAGTTACTCATTTTCTCTCGACCCTCAAACTACTATTGGGACTTTCAAACCATCTAAATTCGAAAATGATTAGGGTTTTACCCTTAGTCGACGGCCAACCTAGGAGACTACCACTCCTCAAGAAACCAATTGTTGTGAGTCTCTAATTTATTGCTTGAAACTTGCTTTAACTAACAACCCTTAAGCCCATACCCCTAGAACTCTTGGGACAATGGTCGGGCAGGCTTAACACAAATAGAAACTCACGACTCAGTTGTTAGAAATCTTTTCATAGGAGATATACCTTAGAGCTGGTTACCCCGTCGATAACCCTTGTATACTATGAACGAGTAGATCATTCTATTTTATCAATCATGTGTCATTGTACACACTCATTTTTCAATTATGGAGGAACGACCTTTGAATTGACTTATATCTACCGTATTCCATATGTTGTGCCTTAATCTTTATTCACAAGAGTCGAGGTACAATACCCGAACTTTTGGAATTCTTCTAGTCTCATTATTCCTAAAACCATATCTTAGCTTCTAAGGTGGGTAGACTGTAAGCCTTCTAAATTTAGGATATACCGGATTACCGAGTGATTAGAATAAATTCCATTAGGATGATTAATAGTGCCCTTGGACTCCCACTTTTCATTTAGATCCTTTTGTGTTCCCGGCCGTGCCATTAATATTCGGAGCACGAGACTAGCTGTTACCATCCAACAAATTTCATATGCAAGATCTAGACGAGTCCACCTTCATCTAGGTATATCATGTCCCACTCAAAATCGTCCCCTTGTACTCTATTTTTGGGGTACGACTTTCAGGTTAAAAGGACTAGTTATAACCTTACCATAGTACCGGTATACTTCCCGACTACAATTAGAGACTCAACCTTGACTCAATTAATTCGACCCAATATATGGTTGTGACCTACTCGAAGCCCACTACGCACATGCCACTAGTGTGCCACCCGATTGAGGCCTCATGTGCTACTTAAACACAAAGGTCTCGGAAGGTGCATTTTTAGGCTTTATGAACCTAGCTATACAACCTGACCGACAACTAGCTCAACCACTTGGATGGAAACCTATTTTAGAATACCCTAATCTAGTAGGAAGAGTTCATCATTGGAATCTTGTCCAATCCTTATAGATCGAAATTCGATGTTCATCCCACCAACGAGTGATGTCCAAATAGAGAACCCACTAAGACCACAGTCTTGATTTCTTAAATTCCGTTATGGAACCTTGTTTGAATTAGAACTTCGAGAACGAAAACTTCTGTATTGCACGGATCGCAGGCCACTCTAAGTAACGAAGAGTTCTTGATCTAGCAAGTGACCAGACTAGAGTAGCCCAATCTAGCAAATAAGTCAACGGCTCATGAATTTTCTTTCTAGCTGTATCATTGGATACTGATACTGCTCTTGAAACTTCATTTTTTTACTCTCAATTGTTCTTCCTTATCTTCATGTCCTTCCTATTTCGGAGCGACGAAGATCATGCTTATTAGAGCCTACCGATATTTCTTGACTACTTGTATAAATTTGTTGCATGTAATTTTTTGGGTTGCGTAATAGGTGGGGAAGGATTCTAGATACCATACGCCTAGATATCTATTGGTAGTAATTTTAGCAATTAGTTGAAGATTATAAAGTTTTAGCGACAGGAGATCTGATGGAGTAGTGTGACCAAAGGTGGGTAGCAGTCCTCAAGTATTCAGAGTTATAGAATGGCTAGAAAGGGTTATAAAATATTATGAGGAATTAAATTCGAGAAGATTGTGGTAAAAGTAGATTTATTCTTTTCATTTTTTTTTATTTTGAATTTTAGGCATGTCTATGAGTTAGAATTTCGAGGACGAAATTATTTTAAGGTGGGTAGATTTGTAACTCCCCTTCCCAAAAATTTTAAAAATATTTTATTTATTATTTTAATTTTAATTGTTTTATTTGGTGATTATTAGATTTTATAAATAATTTCTAGAAATTCGATATATGTAAATTATACGTATTATCATTAATATCTAATGGTGTTGTAGAATAATTGTAAAGAGTTGGCAGACCAAAGAAAGACTTGGTGTAATAGGATGCATACCAGATACATTGATTTATTTTATTTTGTTACCATAGTTATTATTATTATTATCATTATTGTTATTATGATATTACTCTTATTATTATTATTATTATTATTATTATTATTATTATTATTATTATTATTATTATTATTATTATTATTATCATCATTATTATTATTATTATTATTATTATTGTTATTACTATATTATTTCTTAGTATACCTGTGTATGTGTATATATATAAATATACATATATACATAATATATGGGTGTATAAATAAATAACGTGTAGATGTATATATAAATATATATGTGTGTATATAGAAATATGATGTATGTGTTTTTATATAAATGAATATGGATATGGGCATACGTACATATATACATATAGTGTACCTGTGAATATATATGTGAATATATTATAGATATACATGTGTATGTAGGTATACATATATACATGTGAAGGTGTACGTACATATAGTATATATATGACCTCTGTGTGTGTGTATATATATATATATATATATATATATATATATATATATATATATATATATATATATATATATATATATATATATATATATATATATATATATATATATATATATATATATATATATATATAATAAATGTGTATATGTGTATTTATAAATATATTGTACATAAGTATATATGGGTATATATACATGAATATATATACGTACAAAAGTATTTAAGTGTATTCATGTATTTATACATAAATATATATATATATTATATTTACGTGTATGTGTGAATATATATATATATATATATATATATATATATATATATATATATATATATATATATAAGAAGTGGAAAATAGTAAAAGAAAAAGATTAAGAAATAAGAAAAAGGAAAGAGGAAGAGAAGGGCAGCCCGGCCCATGCGAGGCCCCCGTCCCAGCTCAACCAGAGCAGAACCTATTCCCCAAGCTTCCCGAACTACTCTGTATACTACCAAGTATTTGAATGAAAAAGGAATAGAAAGGAATAAGCAAACCCCAAACCTGAGAGCCCAACACCCCTTGAACCCGAACTACCCCGGCCCACACGAACTCCCCAAAACGGACCCTACATAATTTCCCCCACAGGCTACCGAGTAATAAAACCCAACCCAATCTCTGCTACATCCCGAGCAGTAGAAGGAACCCCCTTCCGATCCTATTTAAATACGAAACTCGTATTCGAGGGAGCGTTCGAAACCTCCAAAACCCTAGCGAAAACCAACGCCGCCAAACCCCAGCGCTGGGCGAACCGCCCAACGGCCGCGCGCCGCCGGGGGACCACCGTCGCCGGCGTGGCAACGCTGGACCAGACGCGCGCGCGCGTACGGGACGCGGACGGGACGACAGTGCACAAGCAGCAGGGGTGCCACTTTGTCGCGGGAGTTCTTCACACACAGTGGATCAATTCCCGAACCGATTTCTCGGGTACAATCTTAACCCATACGACTTCAACCTCCTTCTTTTGTTTTGAATTTAGAAGTCTTAGATTGCTCGATAAATCGACACAAACCTTGTCGAAAAACCACTTGGAAATAGTTAGAAAACTGTCCCAAACACCTGTTTTGGAAGACTATTTACGGGCAGAATACTGGCGATTTATAAAATCTACCTGAAGGCATTTGTTAGCAACATATAGGGCTAGAAAACCCTTTTTACAGAAACCAATTTGGATAACTGTGTGTCGAGAAATCGAACCCCGAACTTGGACAAAAATCTGTTTTAAAAGCATTGAAAACTCTCCACACGACGTGCGTCCCGCCATTCCGGGCGACGTGGTCGCGCATCGAAAGTATCGAAAGCTGCGTAACAGCTTCGTGGTCGTGTGGGCTTTGACGGAATTCAAATTGGTCGCGTGTGCGCGACGAATTTGATGCGTATCCGTCGAAATTCCCCGTATCGTACACGTTGTAAATTTCTCAATTACTTTGTGCACGTTCGTCGGATCGAGACGAAACTTGCGCCAACAGGACCGTATCGTTTTTCTGGTCCTGTATGCCAAGTTTGGTCCAATTCTGAGACAGTTGAATCCGACGTCGTTTTGCGGGCCCCACGGTTCCACTCAACGGGCGATTTTGTGCACGACCCGCCGGAATCCAACTCTGGACATACAGTTGGGTTCGTATCAGAAAACTGGATCCGTAGACATGTAGTTTGACGACTTTAGAGACCATTGGCTCTAGCACGCTTTTCGGTGCAAAGTAGGTCCAACGGAGGACATCGTTTTGCTCGAAATTACAGTTTTGCCCCTGTGTCCAGAATTGGACTTAAGGACAGGCAATTCTAGCTAATTTGACCCTTCTGGACACGTTGGTGATATTTGTTTTAGCATCCGACAATGTTTGTAGATATTTTCTCTAGGTGTCACCATTTGTTGGTTAATTCTTATATTTTCGTAATTCGGAATTAGTACAACCTCATAGTTTAATACTTAGAGACTAGAATTGATCCTCCTTTGACCAGGTTGACTATATTAACCAAAAATCAACTATAGGTCAACCATTGGCTTAGTTTGACCCGGATTGAACTAGAATTTGACTTTAGTTGACCCAGTGGACTTGTTGATTGGACTTTGACCTAGAAGGACCTAGAACTATCTAGAATGTACTGTAGATTACTTTTATTTCATGTTAGAATCTTTTGTGACTTGTGATTGCTCTAAATAGGACACTGTGACTCCAGTTGGACATCTACACTTATCAGCGGCTTGGATTATCAGGCGAGTACAGTTTATTGTCTGCATTTCGATATTGATCTTTACTATATTTCATTGATTAGTCATTGGTTATGTGATTATTTTCTATTATAAGTTGTGGAGTCGGGAATTAGAAGTACTAAAGATATATGATCTGACCATAGCCCGTGTTAGACATTGTAGCCCGTGTTTACTTTTCTGCAAGTAGTGTAGCCCGTGTTTATTTTCTGCAGTAGTGTAGCCCGTGTTTATTTTCTGCAAGTAGTATAGCCCGTGTTTACTTTTCTGCAAGTAGTGTAGCCCGTGTTTACTTTTCTGCAAGTAGTATAGCCCGTGTTTATTTTTCATGCAAGTAGACCTCGTAGACCGTGCGGTGTAGTACCCCAGACCGATCACATATCAAAGGTACTTCTAACAGTTGGGGAAAGTCTGTTGTGTCTATTTATTTACTATTGGTTTTCTGTATTTCCTGTCTATTTTCAAAACTCATAATTGATGTCTAACCTTTGTTTATAGTCATTTTCTTTATTTGAAATTGTATTCAGTGAATTGTGCTCGTTCCATTCCTGACTAGAAACCAACATTTTCAGGTTAGCCGTAGATTCACTTAGCTTGGGGAGTGACGGTAATACTTGCAGACAAAGGCCTAGAGACTAGCTAGATAGTTGAGTTGTAGTCATTCATTTATTTGTACAAGTTTATATTTTTCGACAAATGTAAAACTTGTGATCATTGTAAGTTAAATTAATTATGAATGAGTATTATTTGTGATTCTGATCTTCATGGCCGTGACAGCGTTCTACCGCCGACACTGCGGCGTAGGCTGGCTTGGACACGTCTCGTATCCTTTTTATTAAAAAAAAACGGGTGCGGGTCGTGACATATCCCTCTCGGGAGCATCAGATACTCATGTCTCGTGTGTTTCACTTACATCATGTATCTCATGCTTCTATTATCATGAATCTATCATGAATCTGCTTGTGATTTCTCTACTTTCATGAATCACAGAGCCTTCACGAATCTATTCATGAATTACTCTTTATGAGCCAGTAGTGTAGTCATGAATCTTAACGTAACTTGACTGAATCCTTGTGTATTGATTGGGGATGGGGGAGTAGAACTAAACATGTAAATAATTCTAAAGTAGTATAAGTCATGAATCACCTCTTTAGTTTAGTCATGAATCACATCTAGCTGTTCACATATTTATCTTGTACTCTGAATCACTAGTCACTGGTAGTTCTCCTATATATATTGTTGCTATTTACTTAAAGTCTCTCTTTTACATCATGTTGTTCTTTCAGTTTCAGGTATCTTACTCTCTAGCGTGTTTATATTTCCTATCATGTTATGATTTGCATGAGATGTATTGTGCTCGCTCCTGTCCTGACTGGACCTGTTGAAAATATTATAGAGGATGAGGACGAGGCGCTCTGTACCACGTATTATGGGACTACCCTAGAGGATTGTTGTGACCTGGATCTCCAGCAGGATCCATTAGCAGTGGATGACACCCCATTAGTTTAGATTAGTCATTTTCAGTTGTATTACTCTATGGATTACTGTATTTGAGATTTGGAATGTTTTCTGGATTTGATGTTATCTTAGACACTTAGACTCTCTATCTATCTGTATTTTGTGGATTCGTTTCATATCTATCTATCTTATCGTTTTCTACCTTAGATGTGATTAAGACGGTATTCTGTTATGTCACCTCAATTCGGAGTGTATATACTGTACGGGTACCTTATATTATTAGATGATTGACCTAGGACAGCGTTCTACTGCCGACACTGCGGCGTAGGCTGGACGTACCCACTTCTCGTGCCCTTACTCTAGGGTGCGGGTCGTGACACATTTTTAGTGGTGTCCCATGCAGGTCTAGTTTTATGTAGTGGTATTCGAACTAGAGTATCACTACAGCCTGTTGTAGGATTAGGATATTTTGAAGGTACTCAATCACACTAAGAAAATTCCTTATCAAATTTCGTATATCTAAATTTTGCTGCTTATTGCTTCCTTTGAATATAAATTGTCCTCCTTTGATATTTCGGCTCATTCTCAGAAATTGTTTCTTGTTTGATCTGTGTCTCCATGATGGTCGAGACGAGATTGCATCGCCCCGGACAGGAGGGTGTTGCAGAGGGGTCTGTCACCTCTCGACCTGTGCAGCCAGTTCTCGGTGCAGCAGTACCAGTTCAGCCCTCAGGAGTGGGTGTTTCAGCTGCTTTTGGAGGAGCACCTCCAACAGTTAGGAGGCAGAGCCCGGTGATTCCTGAGATCCTTCCGCCGCAGCAGCCTCCACCTGCGGGGATGGTAGATGCTGCTCATTTATTCTCCTTCGTGGAGAGGATTCTGGAGTCTCATCATCAGCAGCAACAGCGTTAGACTGTCGACTTTCGTCAGGGGATCGACGAGGCCCATCAGCTTGTCCGTACGACTGTGGAGATGGTGTCTACTCAGGGGGCGCAGCTGTCACGACCCGCTCCCGAATAATCGGATACGAGTCGAACACGCCAAGCCTTCCTCGATGGATACGATGAAGTAAGCTGTACAATATTAAAAAAACTCCAAGTCAAAATGTAATGTAAACAACCACAGCTTTTATAACGTTTCCAGAATGATCACCAATATCCATCAAGTCATTTTAGTACAAAATCAGCCGGAGGCAAATTCGGTCAAATAAAATAAATATACAATAATGAATATCCAAAATACAATCTCCAGAAAATAAAAGAAATAAATACTGCAATATCCAATACAATCACATGCTCCATGTGGCCTCACGCTCACCTGCAACGTATCTTGTCAGAAAAAGATCAAAGTACAACCCTGACAAGACAATATACAATGTCATCTGTAGTACAGGATACAAGGTGAAACCAGAATACCAGAACTGGAAATGAAACTATGGTACCAGAAATAAAATATAAAACTGCAGACAATGGACGACAATCAATATACAAGACAATGAACACGGCTATCAATGTACAAGGCAATGAACACGACAATAAATATGCAAGTGTGAAAATTTTGAAATATTAAACTAATGTGTGACCGACTAAGGAGCACAATCAATCAATGAGTCAATCAATTCTACAAGATCCGGCTTCATCGTACGTGAAGTGTACGATTAGGCTATCCACAATACCTATGTTGGGTGTGGTTACACAAAAGCTAATATTTCTCCCAATCTCCGTAATAAATAATGACTCACGATACAATGAACAAGGTACAAGACAATCGTGTGTATCTCGTGTTCGATATGAGAACATGGCACATGAATGTAAGACAGAAATACAAGGTACAAGTCGAGTCAGTGTACTTGCCTCGCCTTGGAAGCATGAGAGTAGTACTGCATGGATGTAAGGGATCACCTGGTAGTTGGTACAATTTTGTTAGGTTTTATATATAAGACATTGGCCAATCTAAGTTATTTTTAACCATAATCTAACCTTACTAGTAGCCAATATTTTTAGAAAAATACATATACTACAAATTGATCAAAATAAGCATTAGTGAAAATACTCTTAAACTTGTTATAAGATAATTTGGAAAAGACTATTCCTTTAACTAACCACATTTATTTATGTTAATAACAAGTAATTCTAAAAAATAATTATTTTGACTCCAAATACATTTACTAACAAAATAACTGTATTTATAACAAAATCTTTTAATTTAATAAAAATACTAACCACACTTAACCAAATTATCTATATTTATATGTATTAGATAAGAAAAGAATTTTATAACAATTTATTTGTTCAAACGAAATGTATCTACTAGTAGAATAGTATTCATAAAGCAATTTGCTAAAATATTTGTAAGGAACATATATGAAATATTCTAAGTGTTTAGAAATATAGAAACATTATAGTAGCATAGTAATAATTATTAACTAAAATTACTTATTAAGGTTACTATCAAATATTAACAGGAATAATACAACATTTTAACAAGAATTCAAGTAACTCAACCCACCATATTTACTCAGACCCGGCCCACAATTATAACAAACAAAATTACAAAATTTCTAACCAGCCCATACTGTTACCAGCCCAACAGAGCAACCAGTCCTTTTTTCCTAGAAAATCCAATCTACTAAAACAAACACACACACACAGCTTCATAATTCAAAACCAAAGTTCAAGCCTAAACCCGGCCTAGCCCAGGGTTTGGAAAGCCAACCCGGCCCAACTCAAACAAAACTGCTGCTGTTAATTCAAATTTCTATTTCCAGTTCACTTATTACTTCTTTTTCTCTTTTTCCTCATCCCAAGTCCCTTGGGCCCCATACCCGGCCCAACTCTCAACTATACAAACCTAATTTGTCCTAGCTCTCTCTCTCTTCTCAATTCATTATAGCCGATCCTTCGAGAACCACTCCCCCTCCCCATCGTCTTCTTCCTCTTCTTTAACCCGGCCAAATGAACCCTAACCCTAGCCTATTTTCTTCTCCGGCTGAAACCCTAGCCTCCATGCTCTTCTCCTCCCATTCTAAGCCTACGAAACCCTAAACTTAAGCTTCTTCTTCAACTTCTCAAGCCTCCAGGAACCCTAACCCTAAAATTCTACTCTTCAGTCCCTTCTTCACTAGCCGACCTAGCTTCACTCCCTTCCTCACCTAGAAAACCCTAACTCTAGAAATAAGAACTATGAAGAACAAGAAGGGGGTTCGAGAAGATCAAGTCGGAGACTCACCGGTCGGTCGGGGACGTCGATCCTCGGCTCCAGGCGGCTACTGGCGTGTCGTGACGGCGGGATCCGGCGATAACTTCGATATCCGATCGGCCACAGCTTCTCGACGGGGCTCGGAAACCTCAGATCCGAACCGAATCTGAAGGGGACGGCGGCGCGGCTTGAGACGGTGGTCTGAGGTCGACGGTCCAAAAAGAAGTGGCGCACGAGTCGAGAAGAGTCTGGCAGTAGATCGGTGGCTCTTCACTCACTGGTGGTGGCTTGGCCACGATGAGGTTGAATTCCGATGGGCGACGGTCTGCTCAAGGTGGCTCCTCGAAATTCGAAGGGGCAGCATCGCAATCGAGGAGCCAGTGCGGTCTTCAAAGCGGCACGTGAGCCGAGGAGGCTCTGCAGTCGAGGAAACTCTGTAGTCGGCTCGGTCGTGGCGCAGAGCTCCGATGACAACGACTGGCGGCGAGCGGCAGAACTCGGCCGAGATCGACCAGGAGAGAAGAGAGAGAGTAGAGAGAGAAATTATAGAGAGATAGTAGAGAATAATGTGTCAGAACTGTCAGATTGTATTGGAATACGTGCCTTAATTTATAATAAAATATTATTATGTGTGTGTGCAGAGATAAGAGTGGCAGGATGGTAAATACTTGTAGATCTGAGGGTATTCCCTACAATAGTGATCAGTGGCAATAGCAGTAATTTAATATAAATCTGGGGGCTTTACATGAGATTAATAACAGAAAGTAACTGAATTAGTTAGAGAATCAGATTTCAAATTTGAATTTCAAAACAGTTTTTCAAAACCAATAGAAAACAGATTTTCAATAATTAAAAGAAAATTGTTAATAAATAACCATTAATACCTAAATCAAAATTTATGACTTCTAATCTATCAGCCCTAATATTTTCTAGCAAAATGGAAACAATAAAATATAGCTTTAAGTCTCTTAACCAAATTTAAACTTAATCACCAGGACCAAAAATTAATAATAATAATTAAAGATTGATAAAGCATAATTTTAAGAATTAGCACTCTTAGTAAAAAAATTTGAGTTACACTCTATTAGTAAACTAGGTTTTCTATACGAACAATTTAATGCTTTTTAATCAAAATAAAGAAAAAATTAGAAAAAATTTCAATAATACCCGAAAATAGGTTTAGGGAGTTACAAATCTACCCCCTTACAAAAATTTCGTCCTCGAAATTTCAAAGGTGCACAAAATCAGCAAAATTTATTAAAGACAATGAGAAAACTAAATAATTTATTTATGGAGTAAAATAACAAGGACTAACAAGTAGTCACTAGACAATACGAGAATAGTAAATGCAAGAAAACTCAGAGATAAGCCTCAAAATAGGCAATACAAAAGAAATCTAGCTAGTACAAGCAAGTAAGGAAGATAACGGTCCATCTGACTGCGCTCCTGCGGCTACTACTGCTCCTCAAAGACTGGGTCCTCCTGCTGTTGCTCTGGTTCTGGTCCCTGGCGAGTGAAAGCCGTAGGGCAATCTCTCACTTGGTGAGTGGCAGATCCACAAACCAAGCACTGCCCTAACGTTTTACGGCTTTTCTCGACACGGTGTCCCGATCTCTTGCAGTATGTGCAAAAAAAGTATACCGGAGTCTAAATCTCTCCGCTGCCCCGGTGATGTCGGAGCTCGAACATGAGGATGATGCTGAGGTGATGGCCGCTGCTGAGTGTCGGTCCACTTTGGTGGACCCTGGGAACTGCTGGAGCCAATGTCTCGGTCCCGCTTGAGCTTCGGATCCATCTCCATCTCCACTCACTGAGTAACTTTAAGGATGCTCGCATAGGTAGTGGCCTGACTGATAGCTACTGTATGTCGCAACTCCCTGGTGAGGCCCTTCTTGAACTTCCAAGCCCTCTCCTGCGGTATACTGACGAGATTCTCTGCGAACCTGCTGAGTCGGGTGAACTCTGATATATGTCGTGCCACAGTCATACTCCCCTATTGTAATGCCTCAAACTGCATCCGAAGCTCATCTCGCTCCACATCCATGAAGAACTTCTCCTGGAACAGCAGTTTGAAATCCTTCAAGAGAACTTGGGGTTCAGCCAACTGAGGCTCCTC
>JANAVB010041416.1:10230700-10237179 GCA_029216955.1 Iris pallida | reverse complement strand
CGCAAGAAATAGATGCTAAATAAAAATAATTGCTGCTCATTCACATTTCTAAATTTATTACAACATTTATAATTAAAGAAAATACAAAATTTATAATTAATAAAATTGATACAATTGCTTTCTATTTCTAGGTCGACCTCAGCATACCCAAGTCTTCCCAGCGCTAAGAGTGATCGCGGCTAAACCTGAAAAATGTTGGTTATCCAGTCAGGATTGGAACAAGTACACAAACCGACGGCAATGCAAAATACAACAAAATTGATAGACATAAAAATAGCATATGAGATATGAAAGCTGTAGAAAACTGATGACATAGCACGATAGAGAAGTAAAAAGGAAAACTAATAAAAGACATCTATCTAGGTGGCGTGAAATATCCTTTTCAACATGTGAACGGCTAGAGGGTAAATACGGCTCACTGCACGTGTCGTGTGCAGCTGCTATCGTTCAAGAATAGACTCATGGAAAGTTCTGGGTAGTTCACATGTTTACTAAGATATTTCCCCTTTCGACTACTCCGTGTGACGAACGTGTCAACAAGCAGCAAGATATATGTATAGACATGAAATAAAAGACTACTATGAATCAAAAAGCAATCAAAAGTGCACTTACCTGAGGTCCTTAGCTGGAGAAACCAATAATACTATACCACTCGATGAGCCACAATTAGTCAACACATGTAGAAGTCTCCAGATGCTGAAATAAATATTACCAACGTTCTCAGAATAGTCAATTAGCTAGGATTGCCTGTCCTTAAGTCCAATTCTGGACACAGGGGCAAAACAGTAATTTCGGACAAAAACGATGTCCACCGTTGGACCCGCTTTGTACCGAAAAGCGTGCCAGAGTTAAAGGTCTTTAAAGTCGTCAAACTACCTGGCTACAGATCCAGTTTTTCGATACGAACCCAACCGTATGTCCAGAGTTGGATTCCGACGGGCCGTGCACAAAATCACCCGTTGAGTGGGACCGTGGGGCCCGCAAAACGACGATTTTGTCAACTGTCTCAGAATCAGACCAAACTTGGCGTACAGGACCAAAAAACGATACGGTTCTGCTGGCGTAAGTTTCGTCTCGATCTGACGAACGTGCACAAAGTAATTAGAGAATTTGTAAAGTGTACGATATGGTGAATTTTGACGGATACGCATCAATTCGTCGTGCACACGTGACCAATTTGAATTACGTCAAAGCCCACACGACCACGAAGCAGTTACGCAGCTTTTGATACTTTCGGTTCGCGACCACGTCGTCCGGTTTGGCGGGACGCACGTCGTGTGGAACAATTTTTATGTTTTTAAAATAGATTTTTAGGAAACTTCGAAATCCGATTTCTCGGCACGTAGTCGATGAAATCAAATTTCGTAAAAAGGGATTCGAAGCCCTACATGTTGTCAATAAACGTCTTCAAATAGTTTTTCTATCATGATACTAGATCGATCAGAATCGATCGTCAAACTGGAGGTTTGGGCTGAACTAGTGTCCTGTTTCGGGCTGGTTTTACGTCGACTTTTAGTCGATTTTCTGAGCGACCTATGCCATCTATAGGTAAAACAATTAAAGGAACTTAAAGGCGTATTATTGGCTACATACCAGCACAAGCAGTTCGGAAAACGATCCACCGTGTACGACGAATTGTCGCGATGAAGTTGTGCTCGCGACCTTCGCAGTTGCTGTCAGGTCTGCTGTGCGCGCGCGATATGGCCGACTTCGGCGACCTTCGCGGCGACGCACGGTTGCGCGCGGCCGCCCAGGAAGTGGGGGTGGCACTGGAGTTGGGTAGGCCCACGTTTGTGAACATCCAGTTTTCCAGATGAGGGTATTTTTTTTGAAATTTTGTAATTATAATTATTATTTATTGATATTTATTTCACATGGTGATTTTGGTGATTTTCAATTATTTTTAAACTATTTAAAAACTGGTTTAAGTCATGACCTGTGATTTTGATGTGCTGCTAGTGAAACCTGAGAGACTGCATAACCTAGAGCCTAACCACGTCATTAGGACGATTTAATTGTTATTTTTAGCCTAGGGGTATTTTGGTCATTTGACTTATTTGATTTATTTGGTGATTTGTTGATTTGGTGAGTCTAGGTTGACTTGACTTGTTGAGACCTAGTGAGCTAGCCTAGAAGCTAACCCTAGCCATGGTGACCCTAGTCTAACTTAGGTTAACCTACATTTAGTTATTAGAAACTAATTTTAGAATGAGGGGACTTGGTTTAGTGGATTTAAGTCATGGTTCATAGTTTCATGAAATGACTTATGGCTAAATGATTTATTTTGATCATGACTTGGCCCATGGCCCCGACACTCAGGAGTGATCGGGATTAGTCTAGTAGACTTGCATTTATTTTTCATTTAGGGCTTGTTGTATAGAGTTGAGACTTGAGATGTGTTGAGATTATTCAGATGTTATTATTTCAGTATTTATTTTTGTCTTCAAATTTAGTTACAATTCTGTGTTATCTTATCGTGCTTAGACTGTGATTGAGATACACCTTATCTTATACTTGTCCTCCGTTCGGAGTTGATCATGATGAGTACATTATATACTGCATGAGTTGATGGCTAGTTAGAGACTTAGAACAGCGTTCTACGCCGACACTGCGGCGTAGGCTGGGCGTTGTTACGTACTTTACCCTCACAGTGGGTGCGGGTCGTGAACGTTTTAGTGGTGGCCCATGCAGGTCGAGAGTCGCATTAGTACGATATCGTGGTAGTACGGCGACTTAGTTGTACTGCTGCGAGCCTGCGATAGGATTGAGAGATAGGCTTTAACGGAGAGGTACTCAATCACAGTTAGGACTACTTGAGAAGATTCCTGGGATGACCCTTGAGAATCTCATTATGAACTTCGATTTGAAAATCCTTTTCCTCTTATTTTGATTCACCTCTCTCCTTGATGTTTAAAGAATCTTAGACTATTAACTTTCTTCATCGTTATCCTTACTTATATTTGTCTATCCTATGTTGCTAATTTAGCACCAGTTTTGCAAGCTTATCTTATTCGAGCTGATCATGACATATTTTATTGGGGGCTAGCACCCACTAACATATTGTCTAATCAGAACCGGTGCATGATGGTCTGATCAACCTATTGCACTTTGGTTCGCTTCTCATATATTTTTCTACATGGAGGGAGACAGTTAAATTTGCCCTAGAGTCTCATCCACGACAGCTTTGGCAATTCTCTTTTGAATTATTTCCATCGCCTATGAACCACGTATTGTACTTAATAACATCGTCCTTGAACTCTTTATTGTTTAGCCTTTCACATAAAGAAAAGGCACTGTACTTGATAGATCAACCCAGGTCATGATTAATTCCTTGTTGTCTTACCAAGTTCCATATAGGACGGTAGACTGTCCCTTTGCACCTCCTTTTGAGGGAGCTAGGCCACCTGTAGCTCAGCACCAGAGGGGTGGAGCTTTTGCGATCGGGAGGAGACCGACGTTGCAGGTGATGAATTAGCAGGTTTGACCTTCTTGTTCTTCCTCCCCACTTCCATGTGTGATTTCCTTTAGTACCTGCCAGGATATTGCTTGCGTTTGCTAGATAGTGTAGCTACCCTGCTCGAGACTGTGGAATCATGACCAGTAGGATTGTATTGCTTCGACTTTGATTGATTGGGGGTTTGACCTAGGAGAGGTGCGATCATCTTAATTTCGAGGACGAAATTTTTATAAGGTGGGTAGGATTGTAACATCCAGTTTTCCAGATGAGGGTATTTTTTTGAAATTTTGTAATTATAATTAATTTATTGATATTTATTTCACATGGTGATTTTTGGTGATTTTCAATTATTTTTAAACTATTTAAAACTGGTTTAAGTCATGACCTGTGATTTTGATGTGCTGCTAGTGAAACCTGAGAGACTGCATAACCTAGAGCCTAACCACGTCATTAGGACGATTTAATTGTTATTTTAGCCTAGGGGTATTTTGGTCATTTTGACTTATTTGATTTATTTGGTGATTTGTTGATTTGGTGAGTTCTAGGTTGACTTGACTTGTTGAGACCTAGTGAGCTAGCCTAGAAGCTAACCCTAGCCATGGTGACCCTAGTCTAACTTAGGTTAACCTACATTTAGTTATTAGAAACTAATTTTAGAATGAGGGGACTTGGTTTAGTGGATTTAAGTCATGGTTCATAGTTTCATGAAATGACTTATGGCTAAATGATTTATTTTGATCATGACTTGGCCCATGGCCCCGACACTCAGGAGTGATCGGGATTTAGTCTAGTAGACTTGCATATTTTTCATTTAGGGCTTGTTGTATAGAGTTGAGACTTGAGATGTGTTTGAGATTATTCAGATGTTATTATTTCAGTATTTATTTTTGTCTTCAAATTCTTAGTTACAATTCTGTGTTATCTTATCGTGCTTAGACTGTGATTGAGATACACCTTATCTTATACTTGTCCTCCGTTCGGAGTTGATCATGATGAGTACATTATATACTGCATGAGTTGATGGCTAGTTAGAGACTTAGAACAGCGTTCTACCGCCGACACTGCGGCGTAGGCTGGGCGTTGTTACGTACTCGTACCCTCACAGTGGGTGCGGGTCGTGACAGTTTGTTTGGTGTTAAGGTTTTAGGGTTTTGCGAGATTTTCGTATATGTCCCTCTCGATCTCTCGTCTGCTATGTATAATGTAACAAATCCGAAAGGGGTCGGGTTCAGCTGTATCCGCTGATGTGGGGGTGTAATGCCCCAGTCCCAAAATATGTAGGACCAAGCACGTAAACATGCCAGCTGTACATATACAAAGAACACTCCAATATATGAAATTCCTCAAATATGCACATAAGCTATAAATAAATAATCACAGGCCAGAATAACATATCTAATCTCATCACAGCTCAACACAAAAGATAATGAAGTCCAAATAAATGAATAACAGTATCAAAAGATAGCCGGGTGAACATACTCACTCCAAACAGCTATGAAAATAGTCTCACAAGATCGGAGTCCGACCTCCGCATATAGAAAGAAAAAGAAATATAAAATAATGTCTACAACTGTCTCAGATAAGAAATTGACTAGGAATCATAAGGCACTGCCTCGTCATCAATGTAAGATAGCTCCAAAGCTGCTCCGTACTCCTGTAGAAAATCCTCTAAACCTGGAGAGATAACCAGGTCCTCAGGGGACATAGCAAGATACAAGAAAATACCATGCCATATAAACTGTGATAATATAATAAGAGAGAAAGGTATGCAAGCAACCGGGTTCCTGACCATTCTACTGTGAATATGCAGTTGAGATACATTCCTTCGACGCATGAGCCCTGGCTAAATATAGGATCCGGTATAGTCCCCTCTTGGGCACCAGTGACCAAGAGCATGTCGTTGAAAAACGACAGTGGCCAACCTGAGAGGCTCATACCCGTATCTCCAGCGGAGCTTTCGGGTTACAAGGGAAGTGCAATCGAAGCCCATACGTCAAGTAATGTTCTCCCCACCCCATACCTAGTATCATCATCTCCATGACTGACATGTACCTCTAGTAACCGCCAAGTCTTCTAACATGCAATTCTATTGACAGTTACCCCTATACGTCGCACGTTCCATACGTATCGGTGGCCAGCCGACTACGCAGAAACGTGTCCTATATGTGACTCACAACACGTGATACAACAAGTGTCAAGGCCGTATGAGATATACCAATACCTCAACATCAATGGGTGGTCAATAAACTAAGTCAATGCAAGAGAATAAATAAAGCAGGAATACGACCGATAGAGTCGCTTGCACCCAAGTGTGACTTGGACGCACAGTTTAAATAACATAAATAAAATGCTGAAAATAACAACTGAAAATAAGAATATAATAATCACAGAGTAAGGTGGCAAGGTATCTTGTCTGGTGGTGCAAAGTGGCAAGTCCAAAAGTAGCAAGTGTCAGCACCAAAACTCACAAATCACAGATGACTCCAAACGCTGAAATAAACATCAAAAATAATCTCGGTGAAGAAGATATACCTAGGAAACGCCTGTCCAAAAGTCAAATTCTATAACAGGGGCAAAATCGTAGTTTCGGATCAAAACGATGTCCACCGTTGGACCCGCTTTGCACCGAAACGCGTGCCAAAGTCTACGGTCTCTAAAGTCATCAAACTACCTGTCTACGGTTTCAGTTTGAGGAGAGAAACTCAACGGTATGTCCAATTTTAGATTCCGAGGAGCCGTGCACAAAATCGCCCGTTTGAGTGGGTCGCGGGCCCGCCAAAATGGGTTCCGATTCGACCTTCTCAGAATCGAACAAAACTTGGCATACAGGAACAAAATTTTGATCCGGACCTGTTGGCGCAAGTTTTGTCTCGATTTGACCACTGTACACAAAGTTATGGACAAGTTTGCAAAACGTCGATACAGGGGTATCTCGACGGATACACGTTGATTTCGTCGCACACACGCGACAAAACTGAGTTCCGTCAGTTCCCACACATCCGCAACGTCCATATGCGCCTTT
>JANAVB010041416.1:10025700-10225700 GCA_029216955.1 Iris pallida | reverse complement strand
GTGGTAATGGGTAGGCTTTTTAGAATGTGGACTGAGATAACCCTAAGCCAGTATTACCAAAACTGATTTTACAAAATAAATCCTAGACTCAATTAAATGTAAAATACAGAATAAAATATAAAATGAGTCATCGTCAGATTTGATGATGTTGATGCTTCGTTGATGCAGTATAACGTCCGTTGAAATTGATTTCATATATCCTAAAATGATTAGCAGCAGTTTGTATATTTTGTGTATTGACTTAAGTGCATGTTGATTATCGAAATCGGGTGTGACCATGGAATGGGCCAACATATACAACTTAGATAAATCGCATAGGGTCCAAAATATTTGTTAAAAAAAATATCACTAATTTATCAATAAATATTATTTAATATATAGTTAACTACAATTTGTGAAAATCGTCTACTAGGTTACTGAATTAAAATACTACTACTCAATGCATATCTATAAAGATGTCTTGGGATGCACTACATGACTACCTGGGTTTGGGCTTGGTTTGGGTCCAGTCTGGGCCAATTTGGTACAACCGGATCACTCAAAGTCAAATAATATTAATAATAAATAATTAAATTATTCATAATGGTCATGTCATAACTTGGCCTGGTTTTCATAGTTAGGACATCACTATGGCTCGGCCTTCCCCTACCATGACTAAACACTAGTCAAAGCACGCCACTGAGCTATCCGTGCCATGATTCCTAGTCACCTTGTACTCCAAATCTCAGCTATGGCTAAAATTATCTACCGTAATAATTAATTATTTAATTATTTATAAAATCTAAAATCACTATTTAAATCAAATAAATAATAAAAATATTTTGAAAATTTTCGGGAAGGGAGGCTACACCCTCCTAGGCCGAACGGTCCCGGTGCACCCGTTCGGAGGGAACATTTCGTGCACGGAAGATATCACAATTATCTCAAGTCCATTCGACCATGCAACGCCCTATTTGCAAACAACCAACATAGTCTTGAGCATGAGACTCAGACTTTATCAAACAACCAAACATAGTCTTGATTCCGAGACTCAGACTTTATCATCTCGTATTTCTTCCATTAACTTTCTATGTTCTTACATTTCATACTTCGTTTCAATGTTCAATGGCATCATTCCTCAACTCAATGTTCGTCAACCGAACGACCCGAAGGTCCCGAACACCTTTCGAGGCATCATGTCATATCCGACAGTTCCGCCACATTTATGCCACAACTGTATTCTTTCGCAACGAAGCCATCTTTTATGATCTTGTGCACGTAGGCACGTTTTGACACATTATCATCTTTTCTTTGCGTCGTGCACTTGTTGCACGCATTGAAGCCGTATTTCCATGTTCTATGCCTTAGTGTTCAATGTTTGTGGCTTGCACGCTAGGGCGCTCGCCTATTGTCTTTTAATGTGCTAGCCTTCTAACTCATGCGCGAAGGCACAAAATGACTCATGCATGAAGCCACTCGCCGAATATAGTTATCCCATGTTCTTGCGGCATACGCACCGAGGCGCTCGCCTTTGCGATATCCAATGTTCCATAGCGACTCGTGCATTTGATGCACGTTTTATTTCAATTATTCTAACTAGTGTACGACACACACTATGATTTATTTTTCGATCGGACCACGCCCGTGGCGTCGACAGGCTAACTTAGCATACATTGATACAATTTGACTTAGGCATAAAAGAGTAAAAAGAAGAGTCAATCCTCCCACCTTGAATTGATATGCCTTGTCGTTTCGTCGAGCCGATGCGGCTCGATTTCGTAACTTTGTTGTACGGCCAACTCTCCTGACTTAGCCATTCGAGCACTTCATGCTTCATTGAATTATACGTCCGATTTGGCTTACCGTGCCCAAGTCCCAACCGTTGCGAGGCGGTGATTTGGGTTTTGCGGACCCGTCGCAAATAAGGCAAAATATCGACCTCTAATATTTTAGCGTAAACGTATAGCCTACACATGAAACCGACTAAAATCAATACTTAAATCGATTCGGACTTGCGCCTTGGTCGATTCGATTTCTTAGAATCTTCGAGCCATCTCAACGCACTTATCCTTCGGGGCAATGCGACGCTTCGCATCGATTCAACTCGATGCATTCTTCAGGACAATGCAACCCTTTGCATCGACTTAGTTCGATGCATTGCTCGGGACAACGTAACTCTCGTATCGATTCCTATCGATACATTTCATTCGGTAAACGCGACTCTTTGAGTCAACGCCTCAGTGTAATGCATCGTACGGAGCAGGACATTACAATATTGTACCTCAATGCAAACTTAGAAAAGATACCAGTACGTATACAGGTAATCAAGTCGGGAACATGGTCAAGTCAGGAAGTCACATGGACCCCTCGTGACATAGAAGTCACATAGCACACGCAAGTCTCAGACATTCATGGCACACTTAAGGTCAGCACAGGAATTCAAGGTCATCCAATTAAAGTGAGACATGAAGATTCTTGAAGCCAAGACAAAGATCTACAACTTTCTTGTTTTGAGTTTTTCAAGATTCTAGCTACAAAATAGCTCAAACGGGCAAAAATAGTCATTTAGGGTGTTTCGTGTACGGGTGCGTTGCACGCACGAGCAAAACTGGCTACGTCGTACGGTGCGCACAAGCATAATGTATTGTCTGTGCACTGCGCACAAAATGTACTGCACGTGCAGATAAAACTGTGCACTGCGCACGCGAGCAAAACAGCCTACGACGCACGGAGCATGCAAGCACGAAGCGCGGGCATGCGACTAAATGGCGTGGGCGTGCGGCACGCAAAATGTACTGCACGCTACGAGCAAAACTGCCCACGGCGCAGGAGCACGCAAGCACAGCGCACAACCAATGAATGGCACGGGCGCATGGCACATAAAATGCACTGCACGTACGAGCAAAGCTGCCTACGGTGCATAGAACGCACAAGCACGACGCATGCTGCACGATGCGCAAAGCGCGTGCGGCATTGTTCATTGTCCTGATAACATCAAAGATGTGTCGAAACCCATGAACACAAAAATGCCATTTCTTCATACGAAGTCAAAATCAAGCGGTTCAAAAGTCAAAATTGGGTAGAAACAAATTTTCTACAACATAGAACAACTAGTTTTCGAAAACAACCAAGTTTGATAGATCGAAATCACGAAAATCCATAAAACCCTAGTTTTTAAAACTTAGATCTACATAAAAGTAGCCATTAAAATCAAAAACACCAAGTACTAAACATGTAGAGAATGTAGGGATCTATAATCTAGACTAATAATATCAAAGGAAGGACCTAGAAGTAAAAATGCTAGAATCTCTCCATTTAAGCAAGGTGTACTTGCCTAAAAGTTGCTTTGAGGGAGAAAATAAAAAGTTATGAGGGGAGATAGAGAGAGAGAGAGAGAGAGAGAGAGAAGGGAAGAGAATATATATAGTAGGATGGGTTGGTTCAACTAAACCCTAACCCTAACCCTAACATGCATAACCACATAACTAATGACATGTTAAATGGTGTATGATACAACTAATTAAATAAAATCCTAACCACAACACGGGCCAAAAATCTTATCATCGAAGCAGTGAGCCACGCCTACAACCAGACAAGGACAAGGGGTGGCACACTAATCCGTGATGAGATACTGTTCCATGCCATGGCCAGTTATAAATACATGATACATGCAATCAAGATATAGGTGCTAGATACCATATACAGAAAAATAAAAAATTTACGTATTTCGGGAACGGGGGGTGACATCTCTACCCTCCTTAAAAGAATTCCGTCCTCGGAATTTCGATAAGGCTAGTCGAGCGCGCTCTCCGATCACGAAATACACTCATGACATATAGCAAGCACAATTATTAAACAACACATGGCAAATGAACAGATTACAAAAGAAAGAACAATTAAGTAAAAGCACAAGCAATAATCATACCCTAGAAGGAAAGTGATCGGAGACATACGAATAAAATATGCCTCCCAAGTCAATTGAGTAGGAATTCGTCCTTGTGGTCCTACGCTCTCTCCCAAAGTGGACAAGGGTCAACACTTGAGATAAGTCGGTACCAATGACTTAATCAAGAACGAGACTCTGCCCAGGACGTACTCTCGTAGTCAGGACACATGATGAATATCACATATCATATTATACAAGAGCAGATGAGTGAGACGAGAAAGTTGCCTTCACACTTTGAATATAGAACTCAACGAATTATAATGAATAATACTCAAAACTTACCCACAATCTGACTGTCTTCGGCTAACCTCTGCTCAAATACTCTAAATTCTACCTGCCTTTGATCCTGCTGAACCCCCTGCTGCTACCTTCCATGGACCTGCTATTGCGGCCTCTGCGGTCCTGCCAGATCTTGTACTTATCGGTACATCTGAGCCTACGTCAGTAATGGATGCTGGGCTAATGGCCTTACTGCTAGTGCTGGCCCTTGACACGGTGCTACCTCTGGAGCTGGCAACGCCGAAAACTGTTGAACTGGCCCTCCTGGCCTCTGTATTTGTGGGTAAGTAACTATACGATGGTCTGAACCTCCATACTTTAAGCATTGTCCATTCGCTGACCGACACACTTCCCGAGTATGTACTCCCTTGCCACAGTAAGTGCAACCTACTGGCGCCTCCTGATGTTGTTGGTGCCTCAGTTGCTTCTGTCGAACTGGTGCAGTCACAACTGTCGTGACCGGTGTTGTATCACGAATACGAACGCCAGGCATTGGTGCTGACGTTCGGGATACTGCTCCTCCTCCTGCACTCTGTGTATGAGACCTTTTCTGGCCTCCAGTTTTTGCTGATAACCTTTGAATAATAAGCTCGTGCCTCCGAGTCGCCATCAATACTGTATCGAATGTCTGGTAGTCGTGCCCCTCGATTGGCTGCATAATCTTTAAGTGAAGTTCCTGCTGGAACCTTATTGCTTTTTGTGGCTCTGTAGCCACCTTTGCCGGTACAAAACGACTAAGTTTGCAGAACTCTGCTGCATATCCATCCACCATCTTATCAGCCTGCTTGAGACTGATAAACCTCTGCTGAAGCTCATACCGAGCTACCACGCCAAAGTACTTGGCCTTGAACCTGGTACTGAAGACGTCCCATGGAACAGGATGCCTTATTCCAACCTCTTCTGACGACCACCAGTTGCAGGCAAGATTATGAAGGATCAATCTAACCTGGTCAACCTTTTCTTCTTCTGGAACCATTGCTGCTACCAAAATTGCCTCAATATCCTGAAGCCAAGCATCCGCCGTAATGGCATCCTCCGTGCCATCGAAGTATCTCGGATTAAGTCGACAAAACCTTTTCGACGCTCTCGAGTCATTCCTGACACTCCTCTCAAGAGCTAATAGTAACCCCTGATTCAGTAATATATTTTGTTCTTGCTGCTAGATCTGTTGTTGTTGTTGGACTGCCATATGGTGTTGATGGGTTTCCAATAACCCCTTGATAATCTGCAATAGTGTCGGTGTGTCGAGTGCTACTGGTACTAGCGGCATCACTGGAGGTACGGGAATCTCTGGCCTCTGCGGCTCAACTGGCTCATGCTCGATAACATTATCGATATGAATCTGTCCAGGTAGAGGGGCTACCCTTGCTGATCTCTAACTGGTCCCTGCTCTACTGGATTCTCTCCCGTGTCGACTCCTCCAATAGCCGAGAATGAGGTGCCCCTAAAGGAAAGGATACAAGGTATCAAAAGACATGACAGAAAGGAATCGAGGATGATAATCAAGTTAGCAATCAAGGTGGGAGAAAAAGAAGATAACTCAGGAGATCAAGGGGAACACGATTTGATTGAGACTGTTATAATCACAACACCCCACAAGTCTAAAAAACCTGTATGGGCCACCACTAAAACTTTGTCACGCCCCAGTACCGAAATATGGAGACGGACTAGGCCAGCTACCCCGTGTGAGGTACGAAGACGTCACGTGATAATTGTGGCTGTCAAGAGACTGGGGGTGCATGCTCCAATCAAGTCTCATATGGTCTCATAGAGCATCTATGTCTCAATCAATAAAAATAAGAAGCAGTAAATAATGATCATATAAGACGAAGTAGTAAGGCATCCCCGACGCTTCATCAAAATGATTCATGAGCCTAGCTATACAAAATGATAAGCTAGTACTGAGAGTCAATAGTGCATAACTATAATCAGATGTAGTCTAATTTAATCACAATTATGTAAGGAGCTAAATGTCCAGAACATCCGGCTAACAGGTGCCAGTGGCTAAACGCCAAGTACAAAATGAAAGATATCAGAGCGATAAAGAAGAAACCCACTCACGGTCCCTGGCGCCCATACTCCTGGTGTATACCATTGTTCGGGTAGAAGGCTGGATCCTCTGGCGCTGCTATGAGATCTGGCTAAACAAAACCAGCGGGGTCAGGCCCCGAATAGCAAGTACCATAAGGGAGCACAAAAGAGTAAGATAAAACCCAAGCATAAATACATAATAAAGCTTGGCGCACGAGTTATAGGGTGATGAAGCATCGTCGAGTCCATATGGCACCCTTATAACCAAACAAGGACAAACGGTGCCAATATTGACTCGAGATGAGACACCACCTATAATCATGGTCAAGTGAAGGGCTTCTGAACGCAACTTTAGTCCATAGCCTATCGCAGCACAATAGCTCAACCCAATAATCAAACAAGGACATAGGTTGGACCATGCACCATAATAGTCGATGTTCCTCAGTTACTAACAGAAGAAACATATCACAAGCAAGTCGATTTACAAGCGGCCAATCAACCCTACGACTTTCTATGATTAGACTGGGTTAACCCAGTAATGCATATAATATAGTAATTCTCAGATCATGCCGTATCCAAGTAGGGCTAGCCAATCCATATTATAACACGTAGCACATTGATTATACATCGTTCCCCCGAAAAGGCTACCGTGCAGAACATATAACACATAGCACACACTACACCAAAATGGCTAATTAGGAACAATATGCGTTTTTCAATACGGAACGCCTATTCGGCGTGCCTATGTTTTGGAACGCACAAAAAATGTGCCAGAATAAAAAAATCGTTCCAAATATTACATTTTAATTTTTTTAATTTTATTTATTTTAGAACACACTTAAACTGTGCCAAAATCGTTTCAAAACATAAAAATTTAATTCACTTATACATAAGTCTAACACAAACCCCCTCCGATCGTTCCAAACCATCCCTTATTTCCAATCGCTCCAATTCCAAACCCTCTCCTCTCTCCTGGCCTAAACCGGGAAGGGAAAAAAGGAGGGAAACCAAAATCCATACGAAAAAGGGAGGGAAATCGAAAAAAATAGACGAAAAAGGAAGGGAGAAGGGAGAGAGCTTTCAGATGATGATGTCCGCCTTCTTTTCTCTCCATCGATTTGTTTGAAGAAAAACCACGCAGAGTTCTTCCGACTGCCGCCAAAGCTTCAGATCTGCTCCATCCCTTGTTCCAATCTGCTACGCTCCTCGTTTCGATCTACGGCCTAGAAGGAAAAGGGACGAAAATCTTCCTCGTCCGATCTGCTCCGGTTGGCTCCTTGTTCGATCGGCTTCTCGTCCATGAGGATGTTTTCATATACGCACTTGTACACTCTCGATCCGATCTCCTTTTTTTATTTTTCTGCTAATTTTTTTTCCTTCTAATTTCTTGAAGGAAGGGGTTTACGAATCAGCATAAAGAGGCCAACGTATCCCAAGAATAAGCGTGTTATTGTAAGTCCTAATTCTGCACCATTTAAATGTTGTTTTCTTCAAAATTTTGCCCTAAGAATCTAAATTTTTTATTTTTTTAAATTCCATAGGTTAGGAAAGCTGGTGGAGAGAAGTGGAAGTCTCTCTCTGAATCCATGAGTTTTAATTTATGTAAATAATTTACTATTTTATTTTTTGACTTGGTTTTGATTTGTAAATTTTGAAATTCAAAGAAGAAGGTTGTTTTGCGCTCCTAGGCCGAGAAGCTGATGGCAGAGTATCAGGAGAAAATGGATGCTTATGAGAAGCATCAAAATATAGTGATTCCTTCCCATTTATGCAAATTTAGTAATTATGCACACTAACTTTTATTGTTTCTAAATATTTTTGTTATCAATTTATTTGAAATAGAGGGTGGAGGAGGAAGATTCTAACATGTCGAAGTCTAGAATGAAGAACAATGGGGAGGATGATGGTAGTGAGGAGGTATTAATTTCATTTGTAGCAACATGGCTTCTGTTATAAGTACACTTATGATTGATGTAATTCACATGCATTTATTAAGATCCAATGTATGGATAAAAAAACAATAAACGGATTGATGCAGATATTGTAGTTAGTCCCTCCCAAGTTATCCCAGGATTTTGAAGAATTAAGTTTAACTATGAGATGCTATGTATCCCCTTCACAAACATGGAATGCAAATATTTTTTCGATATTTGCAAGAAAAATTATCTTGCAAAAATGCAACTAAAAATAGTACTAGCAATTCGATCATTGCCAAATGTGATGATAATTTATGTCATGATAATAATGTATCATACGCAGTGCTCGAGGATACGAAACACCTATTCCAAGTTTCGCAAGAAGTAGTTCCTGTCCTACGTATGGAAGAGTCACTTTCAATTAAAGCCTTGAGAAAATACACTAAGGAAGAATTTGCATTTCAGAATGGCAGTATCCATCCATCACTTGAAATATTATCATTTTTCTCTAAAGATGATATTGACCTTAAAGGATACTAATTGAAGAGAAACACAAAGAACATAATCTTTCTCTTAAGCCGAAGTTTGGCAGGAAATTAAGGTCAGCATTTCTGTGCTTTAGCAGCATTGTCCATTCATCTTCATAATCGCTTGCTAGCTAATACCCTTTTTTTATCAGGTATTTCTTCTGGTAATATTATTTATGCCTTAATTATACAAGTAACCAGTCTACATTTTTTATGGAGTAAAGTTTGTTACGACTTTCTTTTGTCACTTCTAGCTCCAACAAATTCTCAACATATATACTTTTGGTACATGCCTTGTGTTGCTGCAGATAAATACAAGATAGATAAAATTGGCAAATAGATCATTTTTGCTTTTATTATGAACCTCCTTTTCAACTTTCCTTCTTTGTTTATGACCATAGTTTGCAGCCGATACTGATCCGATATGGCCAATAGCAATCCAATACAATCTAACTGATCCAATACAACCGGTACCAATACGGTTTGGTATGTCCCAATTCGATACTGGCCGATGTCAATACTGACCAATACCGACTTCGTGAATTTTTTTCCAGCCAATTCAGCAAAGAAAATTAAACGAAAAAGACCAATCAACAAAAGTATAAGTAACGGTGTAAAAGCATGTAAAAAAAATTATATATTGCAAGCAAACCAATTGGCAATGGTGGTTACTCTTTCTTTTAATTCTAATATTACTAAGATACAACACATGGAATACTTCAAATTTATCTAAAATTTTGTTTTTCTGAAATTTTAATAATTTGTTAATAATATTTTGTTTTTTGATACCAAAAAAATCGATACTCCCATACGAAACAATAGATTTTGCCATACCATCGATCCAATACTCAAAGGAAAGTTTGGATATCGATAATGCGAACCTTGTTTATGACAAATTTTTGAAGGGTCATACTATGTAATGTAGGTGTTAGTTTCTTTCTGTCTTATTTCTGCTTCAGGTCCAGCTATGAAAATCAATGAGACAAATTACATAAAAAAGGCTATCCCACCAATTCTGTTAGTTTGTTTCTGTCCTAATGCTATATTTGGGATGCCATTACGATAACTTAACCATTCTTTATTTGTAGTATAATCACTTAACCATCTTATTTTCATGATATATAGGGTGATTGGAATAGTGCAGGATGTCATACCAACTACAGGTACTTGTTATGGTTTTTGTTTTGTTTTGTTAAGATATCGGAATGTAGTGATAACATGTTTTTGCCTACAATATTAAAACTTATTCCATACCGAATAGATGATAACAGAGTCTGATATTGAAATTTCTAAAACTCAAGAAATACTAATTGTTCAAACTCGAGAAATACATTAGCTACTCATCTTTATGAAGAATTACAATAGCAATTGAAAAACTCATATTTACGCTGATGCAGTACTAAGAGTATGAGGGAGGACGAAGGTTTTGAGGTTATAAAGAAGGCAATACTCAACCTCTCTCTTCGCCACAAGGATCACATCAGCTCCTATGGAGAAGAAAATAAAAGGAGGTTGATTGGAAAACAGGAGATGGCAAGCATTGAGTCATTCTCATGGGTACATCGGGCCATCTCAATTTTCTTAATTTCATCTAAGTTCTTTCCAACATTAGTATATGGTGAGAAACATCTCCCTTTCAATGAAATTTTCAGGGGGTTGTAAAGCGTGGTTGCTCGGTAAGGGTGGGGCGTGCGACATATTAACTTGGCAAAGGTTCATATACATATTTCTTACAGTTCGATTACTGATTATACATTTTCGTTACTTGTGTATATATAAATATACATACTGCAGGCTACCTGAAAAATTGAAGACCAGCTTCGAACATGGACCCCTACGTTATAACATCTCTACTAGCCGAGACAACGATCCTTTAGGAGCCAACTCTGGAGGCTGAGGCTCTCGCTGCTAAGAAATTGCAGCTGCAAGTGTGAAGGAATGCAAACACAAATCACTCTAAAACTAGAATTCTGATAGTAACTTCGACGTTTTAGGAGAATATATTTCAATTTCAGTGCTATATATGACATAATTTTTTTTGTAATTGTTTAAATAGTTCATTAATGTATTGGACCAGTGCTATACATCCAAGATGATCCTGCTATCAGGAATTCCACCTAAAGTTGGACCAGTTATAATTCCAGGATGTATTCTTCATTGTATGTTAACACATACTGAAGAGGTCAGTGAATATGGTTGGAAAGTTAAAGGACCAGTTATGCTACTAGTTGTTTTATCCATGTACAGGAATTTGGTAGTATAACAGAAGCTGGTTATTAGTTTGGGACATCATCCTATGCTAACTTTTGCTAGACTAGTTTTTGCTAACTTTACATGTTTATACTTTGTAGGGCCATTACCATATCCCAGTGAATCCTCCATTACTGAATATTTTGTGCCCCCATGAAGGTGCTTGATTGTTCCATTACATGTATGCATCTTACAAGGCATGTGATACTATACTATAGGTTGGTATATCTTTGTCTTTGTTCCTTTTGTAGATTGAACTACCTCATTCTTCTTAACCTTCATATAGTTCAATGTCATTTATTTCATCCTTTTTATGGAAAGTTTGGGTGATTTTCTATACATTTCTTTTCTGGATAATACCCTTGTATTAAAAGTTTGTGAATATATACACAACTAAAGGAAGCAATTTAGTATAGTAGAATAATTCTATTATTGAGTAAGTCAATGGATGATATAGTAAGTTAACAATAACAATTTAGTATAGTGGAATAATTCTCTTGTTAACAACTCTATGTTGTAGTTATGAAGCATCTAGCTATTGGTTTAGTTGAAAAAGAGGATTCTCTTTGGACAATAATCTTGACCTTATATTTTTTTTAGTAGATATTGCAATGGTGGGATGATTTCACTTTCCTAATTTCTTATATTGCTTGAGTTTAGTAATAACATTGGTATTTTAATAAAGAAAGCCTCGAATATTGGCAAATTTTTGAACCAATCTAATTTTCTTCACAATCCTCTTTGTTAATTATAAATTTCTGATAGTTAATATTTTGACGTTGAATGTTGTCCACAATATAAAAGGAAAACTTAAAAAAAATATTTAGTAGAACAGAATCTGAATCTTTCATTTGTAATTAACTAAAATACAACCTGTAAATAGTTCTCTCTCATATTTCATGAATCAATGGATAATGCATCAATTAAATTGACGACCCTTCCTAGTAATTATGTACATTTTTATTTTGACCCTGAATAATATATAAGTTACATCTTTTCGAAAGAAATGAAGCTTATATTCACCTCTTTTTTTCTATGTCACATAGTTGAGCGATCATTCTCTCACTTCACACATTTCTGTGGTATATTAACATTGCAAATTTTCCTACAGTGTTGTCTGCAAATGGCGAAACTCAAGTTGTGTTGAAGGGAATACTGTTGTCTACAGAAAACTGTTGGTATGCACTACAACAGCCTGCTTCCAGTAATCAACTACAATGGTTTGGATGTTTAACATTGTAATATAAAAGTAGACTCTTTAGTTGGGGTCTGTTCCTATCTCTCATCCCTCTCTAATTGGGGTATTCATGCTTTATGTGCAGGGAGAGTTTGATGAGCCTAAAGAGGTAATCCTTGTCTAGTCTTACCTGCCTGTTCCCAGATAATTATTTCTTGTCTTACCTGCCTGTTAAGAAAATTAATAAAAAAATTAGGGTGATAATTATCTCTAAAGCCCTGGTAACTAATCAAGTCGACAGAACAAAATAAAACCAAATATCTCAAACTGAAACCAAATGACAGAACTAAGGCCTGCCTATCGACAGAACAAAATGAAACTAAATGCCTTATAGATCCAGTCAACAGAACCGGCAGTCGATAGAACTAAGGTATCTCAAACTGAAACCAAATGACAGAACAAATATCCAGATCCTTATCCTCGTTAGATTCAAAGTTCCATATCCGAATTTAGTTCTTATTTGGGTATGGATCCAGTCGATATCTGTGGAGCATGCATTAAAATTGAAGTAAAAAAAGCTAACCAGGCAGCCCTAGTTCTGTTGTTAGTAATTTTTTGGTTTGAGCAAATCAAAACTTACTTCGCCATGATTTACGAGAATGATTTTGCAGGTATCCTTGTAATGACGAAACTGCCCCCATAAGGTTGATATATCTAAAATAATATTTGTAGGTACCCTTGTAACCCTCCATAACTGTAGATTGTACCTACAATTTTGTTAGTTAGAACAAAGTACACCTACAATTTCTTAACATGTATGTTGATTGTATCTCTTTAGCTTGTGGAACCATCCATGACTATAGATTGTATCTTTTAGCTGTGGATGCATAGACATAAACTTTCCCAATCATCAAGCATAACTTTAAGGTCATGAATCTTCCTGCCCAGACCAACACAACAATTTGCATGCATAGTCAATGTATTCTTTTATATCAGAAGGAACAAATGTATTACGACTGGAGCTTGCTGAAAATTAAGACTGTTTGCACAGAATAAAATTATATATGATCATGATCATTAGGTCTAGGGGAAACAAGTCCAACATCTTAAATTTCCTTCTCCTTCAGGTTGTCAACAAAGCAGGATTTGTCTTTGTTTCCAATGCTGAATATATATGTGTGAAGTGGATTGTCATTGCTATTGTTGCTTATCCTAAATTGTTTTTTCTTTTCTTTATATGTCTCGTTTAATGAATAAGTTCTTAATTGTGACCAAGTTATTTTGTCATAATTTTAATAATCTTTTAAATGTCTACAGGATGTCACATTTTTGGCTTTCTCAGTTATCATCGTTCCAAGCCTATGATCACTAAGAAGAACATCAAGTGTGCGGGACTCAAATTATTTTTTCAACTCATTTTTTTCTAGTATGATAGAGAAGTTGTATTAAACATATATACAATATTTATGTAAGACATTTGGGTACTTTTATTATGCATTTTTAACATTATATATTCTCCATGTACATGTCATATGAAAATTCGTTGACTTCTATTTATATTTTTGTGAGTTTTACATTCATAAATTTTCAAGATAATAACAAGCTTGTGTCAATTGTCTTTTTTTATATAATTTCTTGGATTGCTACTGGTTTTGTAATTCATAGTATAACTACTTATGCTACATTATTTTAAGCTACACGTTTGTAATTTCAAATGATGTGGGCAACCAATTATATACATGACACATTTATACTGTTCACAAATTGGAACACTTTTTACTTGTTCCAAAAAGTCGCCTAAAAATTATTCTGGAATGCTTGTTTTAGGAACGTGTTTATGGTGTTCCAAAATTGGAACTCTTTTTAGTCGTTCCAATAAGTGAGGCAAAAAGTATTTGGAATGTTTTGTTGGAACTCTTTTTTGGAACGTTTTATTGGTGTTCCAATATTGGAACACATTAACAACGTTCCAATAAATGTTTTCTGGAACGCCTGTTTGGCGTTCCATGAAATCTGGCATCCCATAAATAGGCACAGAATATAGGTATGCCTAAAATTATTAGGAATGGAATTTTAGCGTTCCAAAAGGACCTTTTTGGTGTAGTGACATATGAGTCGGATATTGTCATCCACTATAGGCAAATTAAATAATATCCGTGGCGGCCAACTCGACACGTTAGGACATGGCCTAATGGTCGCTGGTAACGTACGATCTCGGGATTTCGATCCCTCCCAATGCTTCTACCAATTTAAGTTGCTTAAATTAATCCTATCTTGATCTTAGAATTACATGTCATGGTCACATGGTCATCCTCCTTTATGTCGTACTATAGTACGTGTACTCTAAGTATGAATCCACATCGGCTCAAGGAGTCCCAAATCTAGATCCATGCTTAGTGTAATGCATCAAACGACAATCAATATACCACGATACTATTACTGACCAATTACCATGACTGTGTTGAAAAGTACGTATGTATTGACATATAACATGAATGATCACTTAGCACGCAGAGTCACACCTCAGTGTACTCATTAAATAGAACCACGATGCACACTAATATTGTACCTCAATATAAACTTAGAAAAGGTACCAGCACATATACAGGTAATCAAGTCGGGAACATGGTCAAGTCAGGAAGTCATATGGACCCCACGTGACATAGAAGCCACATAGGACACGCAAGTCTCAGACATTCATGGCACGCTAAAGTCAGGATAGGAAGTCAAGGTCATCCAATTAAAGTGAGATATGAAGATTCTTGAAGCCAAGACAAAGACCTATAACTTTTATGTTTTGAGTTTTTTAGGATTTTAGCTATAAAATAGCTCAAACGGGAAAAAATAGTCATTTAGGGTAATTCTCACATGGGTGCACAGCGCGCGCAGACGAAACTGCCCACGGCGCATGGTGCACGCAAGCACAACGCACGGTCTGCATACTGTATGCAGACAAAACTGCACATGGTGCACGGTGTGCTCAATTACGACGCACGGTGCACGACAAATGAATGGCGCGGACGCGCGGTACGCAAAATGTACTGCACGAGCGAGCAAAACTGCCCATGGCGCACGAAGCATGCAAGCATGATGCACGGGCATACGACGCACAAAATGTACTGTACGCGTAAGCAAAACTGCCCACGGCGCACGAAGCGCACAAGCCTGGCGCGCGAGCGTGCGACCAATAAATGGCGCTGGCGTGAGGCGCACAAAATGCACTGCAAGCGCGAGCAAAACTGCCCACAGCGCACGGAGCACGCAAGCACGGAGCACGGTGTGCGACATGCAAAGCACATGCGTGGCACTGTTCATCGTCCCGACAGCTGTCACTCCCACTTTTCTAGATTAGGGATATTTTAGTCATTGTGTTATATTTTAAATTTTTGATTATTTTAGTATTAAATTGATTGGTGTTTTGTTTTTGTTTAGTGCTCTTGGAGGTAGCAGATGGTTTAACCTTAGTCAATCTTGATTAGAAGACTAACCATGTGATTAGAATCCTATTTAGCTAATTAGATTTTAATTTACATTATTAGTCCTAATTAGGAAACAAATTAAATCATTTTTAGGCTATTTTAGCATGTAGCTTTTGGGCCATTTTGCTAATGGGCTTTATATGGACTTTAGTTGCATGGTAGCCCATCCTAAACCCTAACCTAACCCTAGAAATACCCTGGTCGGCCACAACAACACCCCCCCTCTTTAGGTGTATAGCTTTGTAGCCACCAAGTTTCAAAACCCTAGAAATAGACTCCTCTTTCAAAAGTCCAATTTTCTCAATTCTCATCCAAATCCATCCAAACGAAGTGCGTTGCAATCATTGGGAGGATAGGAACTTGCTGGAGACTTGCTAGCAAGTAATCGGAGGCGTTGGACAGGAGGAAATCGGCATCGACGCGTTTGGAGGCTCGTTTCATTGAGATATTGACTCTCAATAGGTAAACCCCTCTAAACACCTGTAAATTCTAATTTTTCTTCATAGATACATCCATCTAGGTACCCCAGACCTGTAGATGTAGTTTGGTTGATTTTTGTATCCGTTTGGTAGGCGTATCGGACGCGTGTCAGTGTATTGGAACACGTATTCGACGAAATGCCTCTTAGAATCAAAAGTTCGTATTTTTTTATTCCATTTTCACGAATTTGTTGTTGTGTATATTTAAAACAATTTTTGTGAAGCCGGATCTCGTTTTGGCACTTTTTGGTGTCCAAATCGGACACAAACACGCGTGCACGGGATCCCCGTGCGTGTTCTGCTGCTCGAGTGTCATAACTCGACGCACAGGATACGGTTTCGCGTGAAATTTGATGGACAAGTGGGGGCAACCTCTGCCCACGTGATCCTAAAATTTTATGATGTTTTGTGGAGCGTACGCAAAGAAATCTAACCCGCACTCGTCGGCTGAACTGTGCACGCGTGTGGAAAAATGTCGCTGACACGACCTTCAGTCGCAGACACGACGTGATGAGGACTCATTTCAGGAGCATGGACACAAAGTCCTAGACCTATTCTACCCAGGGACTCGACCACGTGGCACGACGTGGCTCGTGTCGCGAGCTACGAACGTCGACACACGCCCAATAGGCCGTGCACACGTACAACTGCACGGATACGCGTCTTGTGACGCGTGGATACGACGTGGACACGTGTTTGTGTGGTGTACACCCAGAACTAGACCCCGCCTAGCTATGTGCACGAGCACGAGGCTCCTCGTCTTGCGTGTAGCATTCTATTGAGCGTGGCACGTGCCCATGAACACGTTTCTATTCACGCGTGCACGTACCCATGTGATACGTACTGACTGGACACGATACGGACACGGGTTCGATCCTGTGAGTACCCGAGCATATCACACACGTGTATACCATCGTGTTTGTCAAGTTTCACGAGTTCTAGTTGTGTATATTAGATTTTGGGTATTGAGTTGTATTGGGGTATTATGTTGGGTTGAGTTTGAATGTTAATTCTTAGGTTTTGATAGTTTGATTCTTAAAGTTTGAATTCATATTGGTAATGAATCTTTTTTGAACAGAATTCTTTGTTGACGGTTGTCACTACCGTTTTCCTTTATACGTATTTTTATTATACGTGTACGAATTTTTGACATTTGTCAGGTGGATCGTAGTTAGACTTGTCTCGCTTAGCCTAGTCTTGGTTTATTTTGATTTGGTTTGGTTCAATTTGACTTGGCTTGGTTTGGTTTGAGATGGAGAGGTTTTGTATAAAAACCAACTCCTTTTCTCTCCTCCATAACTTTCATTTACTTCTCCATCTTCTTTATTTACTCCTCTCCCACCTACCAAGAACCCTAGGCAAGTGCAACTTGCTTTATGATGGATCTCAAATTTTATTTTTCTATTGTCTTTATTACTTGATTCTAAGCCTCTTTAGAACTTGTCATTTTTGGTTTTGATGGATGAATTTTTGTAGATCTAAGTTTTGATCTTTTCTTGTTTTTGATCTATTGAAACTTGGTATTTTCGAAAACTAGTTGCTTCATGCTGTAGAAAATCTCATTCTACCCAATTTTGACTTTTAAAAAGTTAGATTTTGATTTATTTTGAAAGAGTTATGGACTTTTGAAGTTTATGGGTTCAACCAAGCATTTTTATGCTGGTTGGGGAAGATGAACAGTGTACGCGTGCACTTTTTAGCGTTGTGCCATCTAGGTTGCACACGTTCTGGCGCAATCTGGCTCCTGGGTTCTGGCGCAACCTGGCTCCTGGATTCTGGCGCAACCTGGCTTCTGGGTTCTGGTGCAACCTGGCTCCTAGGTTCTGCGCAACTTGGGTCCTGGGTTCTGGTGCAACCTGGCCCCTGGGTTCTAGCGCCACCTGGCTCCTGGGTTCTGACGCAACCTGGCTCATAGGTTCTGGCGCAGCCTGGCTTTTGAGATCTGGCGTAACCTGGCTCCTGGGTTCTGGCGCAACCTTGCTCCTGGGTTCTGGCACAACCTGACTTGGCATAACCTAGCTTGGCGCAACCAAGCTTGCATAACCTGACTTGGCGCAACCCGACTTGGCACAACTTGGCTTGGCGCACTCTTGACAAGTAACAAGTAAACTTGATATGACATGTATAATCTTGATAGTGGCCCATCGAGGCGCACTCCTGACAAGCAGTCTTGACAAGTAACAAGTAACTTGACATGACATGATAATCTTGAACGCTGTTACGACAGCTACCCTGACTTGCTAAGTAATTCTTGTCTTGACACCATGGTTGATTTTCTTGATTGTGCCTGTACAAGCTACCTGTCTCGTCTTATATCATGTCTAGGACATGGATTCCTGGTTACCACGGTCAGGGATTCATAATGAATCTGACTAGGTTAATGACTAAATTGATCAAGTAGTTCATATAGAGAGATTTTTCCAGTTACAGGCGATCCCGTTATTCCGGCCACACCTGAGGGACTTGTAGCATGCCGACGTGTAGGGCACATTTCCAGTCCACTGTCATATGAGGCACTTCTTGAAAACATAAGTACTGAAAGTACACCAGTAATCTTGATAACTCTTATAACTTTAACAAATTACCTCGCCTGGATAACCTGGATAGCTACAGGGTTGGTGACTATGGGAACATCTCATTGCATCTTCTTAATAACTAAGATTGTGATAATCCTAGTTAGTTAACAATAGCAAGCCGTAGGACTTGATTGGCCGTGCTTGAATGAATTATCTCATGATTAACTTGGAAATTATATTCCACCTCTTGTTCCTCCTACTGTAAGCTAATATTTTATGTTAACTCAGTTTATCATGTTATTTAACTATGCTCTTTTATCGGTTCTTTTTTCATTATATGCTGGTTTTAGTTCCTAAGTGAAGCCTCCCTTATGGCACTTGTTGTTTCTGGGGTCTGACCCAGCTGGTTTGTATGGCCAGATTTGGAAGTGATACCCGAGGATCTTCTTGTTTCAGCCAGATGGTGAATACTAGACGTAATCCTGGCAACGAATGGGTTTCTTATTTTGCTCTCCCACTCTATTGTAAATTATTCTTTTGAGGCGTTTAGCCGCCGAACAAGTGTTAGCTCGTGTTGAAACTTAATTTCTGTTTGCGTAAGGGCTGTAACATCATTGACAAATCCTAGGGTTGATCATGTATGACTTAACTCTTGCTAGTCTCGCATTTTGTATGACTAGCTTCATGATCATCTGAATATGTAATGTTTGGGATGCCTTACTTTGTATGTCTCATGATCTAACATCTTGTACATTTATTTGTTTGCTTGAGTTTGAGACACTAGGCTTGTTCTTGACCATAGAGACCGATGGATTGTAGTTTAACCCTCACGCATCTAGACAGCCGTAACCGTATTGCGAGGTGGGTTGCACTTCAATATACGTAGCTGGCTGTGTCTGTCCCCCGCTCTCCAGTATTCTGGTTTTGGGGCATGACATGGTTTAAGTGGTGGCCCATGCAGGTCTTGTAAATCAAGATGTGTGAGGATTTTACCGAATAGATGTCTCAATCAGCAGTCACCCTTGATCTATACTCGTGTTTTCTAATCTTCCTGAATCTTGGCCTGATAAGGTGCTTTATCCTTGATCTATCTTGGTCCTTCCTTATTGTTCCCCATGTCATTTTCTTTAATGGCATTATTCCTGGTCCTACCGATCTGCCGAGTGTAGCACCCCAGAGAACCAGCAACAAGTAAACTAGTCGCAACCTGGGGACCAAACCCAGCACTCAGGGGCAGCATCCCGAGTCATGCCTTCTGGGGAGCAAGAGCCGCTAGTTCAGCCAGTCCAGCTTGTAGAGCCTGACCATGGAACCCTGGTGGGGCTCATCAGGGAATTGCTTGCATCACAAGATCGTTAGGGCGATGCCCTGCACCAGATAGTACAAGATGCTATGGGTAGAGTTGGTTATCATGGGAACAATGCGGCTAACAGTTTCAAGTGCCTGAACCCTCCTTTCTTTGACGGCAGTGAAGATGTGATTGTTGTTGATGCTTGGCTTCAGGATATAAAGGTTATCCTGGAGGCCGCTGTAATTCTAGAGGATGAAAAGGTGGTCGTAGTGCGCCTGTAATTACTAGACTTAGCCCACAGCTGGTGGGCGATGCAAGCAGTTGGATTGGCGATACCAGTCTTGTGGGCGGTATTCAGCGACAAGTTCCAGACAAAGTATTTTGATGCAGTAGCTCGGTATGATCTGCAGACCAGATTCAGCAATCTCAAACAGATGGGAAGGACGGTCGATGGATATGCGGCCGAATTTTCAAGGCTTAGTCGGTTTGCTCTTACCTTGGTAGCGACCAAATTGAACCGAGCCCAGTCGTTCCAACAGGGACTCCACCTAGAGATTATTCTAGCAGTGGAGCAGTTTGAGCACCAGACCTTTGATGCTATTTTGAGAGCAGCTAGGAGGCATGAATATATATCCCAGAGGATAGTAGATCGAACTGGAGGACGGAAGAGGTCCCTTGGACAATTGTTCCAGTCATCAACACCAGCCTCGGCAGCTAGGGCTTTGACTATTGGTGCGCCTAGGAGGGTGACCACAGTTTCGTCGGTTCAGTACTCGACACCGATGTACCATCGGCAACAGAAGCAGAAGCCTTCTTCTGCAATGGGCTGCTCTTATTATGGGAAGCCTGGACACGTGGTTTTATAGTGTCACGAGGCACAGGGATTGTACTTGGCTTATGGGGCACCAGACGATATGATTGGGTCTTGTCCTCATAGAGCCAGTTCATCTTCATCAACCCTAACTAGTCCATCGGTTAGGGGTCTAGCACCAGTGCAGCAGCATTACCAGCCTCCGAGGCCCTTGCCGCCTCAGGCTCAGGCATTCCAGCAGCAGAAGCCTCAGCAGTATGCTCAGGCCCAGGTCCAAGTTCAGAATAGGAAGAGAGGTTATCAGCAGAGGGGACCAGCACCAAGAGGACAAGGTCAGGCTATGGCCTTATCGGTAGAAGAAGAATTGGCATCAGGTGAGGTGGTGGCAGGTACCATTCTCGTCAAATCTTTTCCAGCATCAGTATTATTTGATTCGGGTGCATCGCACTCAATTATGTATGCACGATTTGTGATACGGTTAGGACTAGAGCCCGAGTCATTATCAGTAAGGCTTAATATTCTTACTGGTAACGGTCTTGTGGGAGTAGATATAGTTTATTTCTTGTGTCGAATCGTAGCTAGCGGTAGAGAGTTTCCCGCCAGATTGATAGAATTCCATATGGACGACTATGATGTGGTCCTAGGAATGGATTGGTTGAAGGATCAATACGCAAGAATAGACTGCCATATTGGCAAGATTATTTTTGGTATTCTCGACGAAAAAGAGTTTTAATTTTCTAGAGGCGAAGTAGAACCTTCTCCACCAGTCTTGCGGATGGCGGCAGTAGCAACAGTTCAGTTTTCTAGAGTAGTAGAAGAATTTCCTGATGTATTTTCCGAAGAGCTCCCAGGCATGCTGCTAGAGAGAGATATAGAGTTCACCATTGATTTGATTCCCGGGACGGCACCAGTATCAGAAAGAGTCTATAGAATGGCACCATTAGAGTTGGTGATCCTGTACAGGATGATTGAAGAACTTAGGACCAAGAGATTAATTCATGCTAGTGGATCACCTTGGAGAGCCCCGATTCTTCTTGTGAAGAAGAATGATGGTACGTCAAGATTATGTGTTGATTACCGTACCTTGAATTCTGTAACAATCAAGAACAGATATTCCTTTCCTTGGATAGATGATTTATTTGATCAACTCAGTAGAGGGGCAGTATTCTTGAAGATTGACTTACGGTCACGGTACCATCAGATCAGAGTCAGAGAGCAAGACATCCCGAAGTCAGCATTTAGATCGAGGTATGGACATTGGGAGTTCCTCGTTTGCCATTTTGAGCGACCAATGCGCCAGCGGTATTCGTGGATCTCATGAATCGTATTTTTATGCCCTATTTGGATCAGTTTGTGATAGTGTTTATAGATGATATCTTGGTCTATATCAAAAATAAAGCAGAGCATAAGCAACATCTCCGAATAGTCCTGCAGATTCTCAGAGAGCACCAGTTGTACGCGAAGTTCAGTAAGTGCAAATTTTGGCTTGGTCGTATTTCGTACTTAGGTCACATCATCACCAGAGGTGGAGTAGAAGTGGACATGTCATATCCTATATTTTTCCAAAATATGTATACGACTGTATTCGGTATTTATGGAGGTTTTAAATTTTGTATTATTTAAATTTTATTTTAATTCTTGGATCTTAATTTGGTCAGGATTGTTGAGGCCTGGAACTTGGTTGTTATCACGGTCAGTATCGTTTATTGAAATTTACATTGCTAGCTTTATTATAGGATTTTTTCTATTATTATTGTTATCACCATTTTTATTATTTACTAATAATCCCTACATCTACCCCATTCCCCCAAAATATCTAAAGCCTAACCCTCATATCTCTCACCCACTCTCACCTACTCCCCTCACTTTTCACCTTACTGGAGAACAACCCCCCCACAGCTCATCTCTCTCCCTCACTCTTCCGACCACAGACTCACCCCCAGCCCCCTCTCTCCTCCCTCAACTCTCTCTCTCCCCTTCTCTCGAGCTCTCCTCCTCCTCCCTCTCGGCCTCCTCCCCATGGCCGCGGCCGCTACCATCTTCCACCACTGCAGCCGCCGCCACCACTTCAGCCACCACCGCCATGGCGACCACCCCCATCTTCACCGTCGTCTCCATCGCCACCACCGCCTCCATCTCCAGCGCCATTGCCATCAATTTACCGTGGCTGCAACCACCCTCACCACCGGCGTCATCGCCGCCTCCTTCGACGGCTGCCACCATCGCCACCACCACTTCCAGCCACGGCCTCTTCTCCTTCCTTTTGTCGTCGCGAGTCGCAGCCACTGCTGCCCTCCTCGTCGTCGCCATCTTCTCCGGCCAATGGGCGCGGTACCGCCGCTGCTGTCCTCCCTCCTCCGTCGTGGAGCCCGACCCGAGCTGACCTGGCCGACGGCTCCTCCAGCTTTTCTCCCTTCTCTGTCTTCTCCGGCAGCCAGCGCCTCCGTCGCGAGCACAGCGCTGCCTTGGGCTATAATCTCCTCGGGGAGCGAGCCCCCTTGATCTGTGCACGTATTGAATTGCGTGTTGCCTCGAGCAGTATGCTGCCTCATACAATGTGATGTCTCGAGTAGCGCACACTTATTCTACGTGCGCCTCGATCTGTATACCTCGTTCCCCATATACCTCGGTGAGCGTGTCGGCCTCGGGGTGCGTGCTGCTTCGGTTTTGTACACCTAAATTCACGTGTTGTCTCGGGCAGCGGGACGCCTCGAGCCCCGCGCTGCCTTGGGCACCGTGCCATCTCAATTTGTGCATTGTCTCATTTTTTGTGTCCCGACCTTTGTGCCTATCTCAATTTTTATGCCACTCCGATTTGTGTGCACGCATCAATTTATGTGTCGCATTGGTATACGTGCCACCTTGGACTTCGTGTTACTCTGGTTTGCGTGGCTCCTTGAGTCTTGTGCTGTCTCGATTTACGTGTCGCGATAATTCGTACGCCATCTTGATATTCACAATTTTTGATCTACGTGTGCATCTCGATTTACGTGCACGTTGTCTCTTGTTCATCTCGATCTTCGAGTTATCTCGATTCTCGTGTGCGTCTTGATATACGTGTACGTCTCGGTTTGCATGTCTATATTGATCCTTGTGCCTCGATTTTTGTGTCAGATCCATGTACTATTTGTGGGACCCGTACGGTATAGCCTCGTACCATTTTTTGTAATTTTTGTCATTATTTTATTATTTAATTCTAATAATTATTTATTGTGTGTTCTGAGGATCTCGATGGACGTGCTAGCCTGGATCCCGATCGTCGAAGACTTACTTACCTAGCCGAGCCCTCTAGGCAAGTATCCCTTGCTCATCGACGGCTCTTGCCCTCTCTCCTGGATTTTATTGTATTTAATTAATTATAAATGTATAACCATGATTAGTGTAGCTTAGCTGTAGAACTGCCATAATAACCTAGAGTAGCTTGGTTCGATACCGGGATAGACCGTATCGGACAACTCGGATGGGTCATCCACACCTCCAAGGACACGAGAACGACTCACATGTATGGATTGTCCCTGTATGCCCCGTGTCCGAGTCGCGGTCGGGTAACGGCTTGGCGAACTATTCTTGTGGCTATGATTACGCTTGGGTTAGAATTATGAACATGTGCTGTGATGCACCCTGCGAGGCGGTTATTATATTATATTATGCATGGTGGCTTGGCGCCCAATACGCATCGTAGTACTGCTGGAGGCCGAGACTTAGTGTTTTCGGCTATCGATTTGTTCCCAGTATGCATCATAGTGCTGCTGGTAGCTGAGTCTTAGTGTTCTCAGCCTGCGATTCTGCGGCAGGTTGTGCCGAGTGGTTTTAGCCCCAATTCGTAGGGTGCTCCCGTCCAGAATACAAAGGAGACTCTGCCAAATTTTTCCAGAATTTTCGATCGGGAATTCGGTTCGAAAGATTGGGCAGAACCATTCCTTTGGTTTGCTGGACTGGATTCATGCATATTCATCTTGGTATAGTATACCTGATCCTATTGCCTGCTAGGTAGACTCCATACTAGATTAGTCGCCTAGCTCCTGACCTGTCTTGTCCGTCGGATAGCGTAAGAAGAGCGGTTCCACTCGGGAGACGGTCTGCAACCCTGGTCCTTGTTTGGTTTAAGGGTTGTGGATTTTCTCCAGAGCGGTCCACGTAATCCTTGCCACTTTCGACGACATTTATTACCGGACTCTTATCCCCTGACCCTTCATCCTAGGAGTTGTCCTAATCTAGCCAGATAGGGCTGGCAGTTGTCCTATGTATCGGGATTGTGACCTTGGATATGTATGTGGATTGAGTATTATATGGAGTATGATCTCGGGATGTTCAGTTGGTAGACTCACGTGGACTCTTGGATAGTATTGCTATTCCTTTTGAGGATGTTCTAATTCGACCGGGCATGATTGTGAATTCTTGGATTTTGATGATTATGAATATTTCGCAGAACGAGGAGAGTATCGAGGGTATTATTATATGATTTTTATTCGACTTCCCAAGGGCCCAAAACCTGGTACCTTTGTGTATTCCGGTAGTTGGGGAACTTGGTTTGATTGCTATGTCTTGGTAGTTGAGGGGCTCGTTTTCTAGTGGCTTGTGATCATTGACTTGGAGGATTCTTGTGAGCCAGAGGGCCTAGCATTGCTTATAGTGATTAGATTGGTATTTGGTTATTGACCTTCCTGACATGATATTGATTCCATCGTAGAGGGGTAACTCTTGATAGATTGATCTGGTGGATAGACCGACTGGATGATTGGAGCTCTAGGCTCCCATATATGCTTGAGATGTTATTATAGTAGAGGTTCTGATCTTGTAATTGACCTGATATCCATGCCATGATGTGGGCAGATGACTTCTTATGACTGATATATTTGTCCTTGCTTCTGACATGATTACTTGTATCCGTGCTATAAGTCCAGTTACCCTTTGAGGTACTAGCCCCGACTTTGCACTGCGGTGCCCCTTGTCTACTGGCACTTTGAGGTGCTACTTCCATGATTATATGGCATTGAGATGCCATCTTGATATTCTAGCTATATTATATGATTACCTGTACGGGTACCTTGGTAGTTGGCCTTTAGTCTTAGCGTGGTCAGGATTGCTTGCTTGCTTGTTGCATAACACTAAGGATGAATCACAACTGGGACTACCGGCACCGATGTTGATTCTTACTTAGCATTCCCGTACTGAGGTACAACATCTAGGAGGGTGATCATGTGACCACGGCTTGTGATCCCGGATAACTATATGAATAATCTAGGTAACTTAAACTGGTAGAAGTATTAGGAGGGAACAAAATTCCGAGATCGTGCATTACCAGCCTTATCCCAGACATTAGTCATGACCTGCAGGCTGGCCACCACGGATATTGTTACCATTCATACTAGTGGATGGCAATATCCGACTACTTTATGTACTATACATTATATACATGGCATGCTCGGCACGGTGGCCTTACGAGGGACCGGTGGTGACATGCAGAGCCCGGTGGTCTTGCGAAGGACCGGCGCTCATCTAGTCTTGATATACTTGGCACCGCTAGCCCTGCTGGGACGGCACGATCTGAGAATTCCTATATTGCATTGTTGGGGTAACCCAACCTCCATATAGAGAGCTGTAGGCATTTTCAGTGGCCGTTTATTCTTCTAAATTGTTTGGCTTGTTGCTTGCCTAGTCGACTGATATCGAGTCCCAGTTGGCGATGCAGGTATTATTGGATGTTAGGAAGATTGTGATGATTGTTGGTTATTTAGCTACATTAGTTTTGGATTGTTATCGTGCGTTGGTACCACACGACCCCTACCCTCATTTACTGTTCATATATGTTCTGCTTTACCTGCTGGCTTTCTTCGCCCATCCTTGAGCCTTCCTTTCTGGTACTTGCTATGGTTGGCCTGACCAACCCTAGATTGTTTCCAGATTGCCTGTGACCGACCCTGTGGATCTTCCAGACTCGACTGGGAGGACGTGCTTCAGTTCCCGACCATTCTAGGAACTGTGGGAAAGTATACTCATCTACATTACTATCTTGTACTGTAGAATTCCCGATTATCATATGTGTATTTCCTGCTCTCCATATGATTATCTCTCTTGCTTAGTATTTCATTGTTATTATCTATGGATATGAGATCGGATTTAGGCCATAGAATGATTGCAGGCTAGGATACCCAGCGAGATTGACAGCCGTTATCGCCGTATAACGTATTCGTACCTTATATGGTGTAACTGGCCGACGTCCGTCCCCATATTTCGGTACTGGGGCGTGATAGGACCCCCAGAAGATAGTGGCTATAGAGACATAGCCAGTACCTAGCACCATCACAGATGTTCACAGTTTCCTAGGATTGGCCGGCTATTACCGACGATTTGTGTCAGACTTTGCTCGGATTTCAGCACCATTGACGCAATTGACCCGCAAGGATGTACAGTTTGCTTGGACAGCAGAGTGTCAGAGTTCATTCGAGAAGTTGAAGCAATGATTGATGACGACACCCATTCTTACGCTTTCGGATGGGACTGGAGGATTTTTAGTTTATTGTGATGCTTCAGGCAGAGGATTGGGATGCGTCTTAATGTAGCATGGTAAGGTAGTAGCTTATGCATCATGTCAGCTTCGTGATCATGAGAGAAATTATCTAATCCATGACTTAGAGTTAGCAGCGATAGTTTTTGCCCTTAAGCTTTGGAGGCATTACTTGTATGGAGATCGAGTAGAGATTTTCACCGACCACAGGAGTCTTAAGTATGTGTTTACCCAGAAGGATCTTAACATGCGTCAGAGAAGATGGCTAGAGTTATTGGTGGATTATGACATCAACCTGCAGTATCATCTTGGGAAGGCCAACGTAGTTGCAGATGCGTTGAATAGAAGAGCATGAGCTTATTTTCTAACAGCATAGCCAGAGTTATTAGCAGATCTTTAGAAGATGGAAATAGAGATAGTTCTCCCTACCAATGTGGCATTGATGGCCAGTATGCAAGTTCAGTCCAGTATAGTTGAGAGGGTCAAGATAGAACAGTCAACAGATTCTAAGCTTCAGCAGCTTAGGGCAGAATCTGAAGCAGGAAGGAGAGCAGAGTTATGTATTCATGAAGACGGTACTCTCCGGCATGAAAGGCGTCTTTGTGTGTCTAGCAGTAATATCAGACAAAAGATTATGGTAGAGGCTCACAGTTCACAGTATTCAATTCATTCCGGTGGTATGAAGATGTATCGTAATATCTGTCAACATTTTTGGTGGAAAGGCATGAAGAGGAAGATAGCCCAGTTTGTCTCTCGTTGTTTAGTTTGCCAACAAGTTAAAGCTGAACATCAGAGACCAGCTGGACATCTTCAACCTCTACCAATCCCAGAATGGAAATGGGAGCGCATTACCATGGATTTTGTAACTGGATTACCTAAATCCCCAGCTGGAAGAGATGCTATCTGGGTTATAGTTGACCGACTCACGAAGGTAGCTTATTTTTTTCTTTTTAAAATTGGCCAGTCAACGGATCAGCTTACAGAAATGTATCGTCAGATTGCATGGAGTGCCAGTCAGTATCGTATCCGATAGAGATTTAAGGTTTACATTGCACTTTTGGCGGAGTCTTCAGGAGAGTTTCGGAACTCATCTCAAGTTTAGTTCAGCTTATCATCCGCAGACAGATGGTCAGTCGGAGCACACGATTCAAACTCTTGAGGATATGTTACGATCATGTACACTTAACTTTGGTGGTTCGTAGAAAGATCACCTGCACCTAGTAGAGTTCTCCTACAATAACAGTTTCTATGTCAGTATCCATATGGCACCATTTGAGGCACTGTATGGCAGGAAGTGCAGATCACCTTTAGCCTGGGACGATATAGGCGAGAGACAGATGCTTTGTCCAGAAATGGTTACTCGGACTATCGAGGTGGTCAGATAAGTTAGAGATCATCTTTGAGTTGCACAAGATCGCCAGTGTCATTGGGCCGATTCTTATTGGCGTCCACTTGAGTTTTCTATCAGCGACCACGTATTCCTTAGGATCTCGCCTACCCGTAGCGTCATTCGATTCGGCGTACGGGGAAAGCTTAGTCCTAGGTATATAGGGTTGTTTGATATTTTCGAGCGAGTAGGTGATGTATCATATCATCTCGCTCTTTCGCCATCGTTACGTGAGGTACATGACGTATTCCATGTATCCCAATTGTGACAGTACATCCTGGATTCGAGCCATATCCTTGATCATTCGGAATTGGTTGTTGGTACCAACCTGTCGTATGAGTAAAGGCCCGTATCCATATTGGACCGAAGAGAGAAGGTGCTCAAGAACAAGACTATTAAGTTAGTCTATGTTGCTTGGGGTCATCACTCTTTGGGTGAGTCAACTTAGGAACATGAGGATGATATCTGATCGCGATATTCACACCTATTTGACTCATGAGATATAATGTCTTCGTTATGCCTTATGCTTTTAACTCCTTGCTTGCATGAATGATTGCTTGATTAATTGCTAGTCATAGATTGCCTGTAATTAGTATAGCTTGCCCGACACCTCTAGCCTCTTGATTAAATTCTGAGGACGAAATTATTTTAAGGTGGGTAGCGTTGTCACTCCCGTTTCCCGTTATATGTATTTTTTATTATACGTGTACGAATTTCTGACATTTGTCAGGTGGATCATAGTTAGACTTGTCTCGCTTAGCCTAGTCTTGGTTTATTTTGATTTGGTTTGGTTCAATTTGACTTGGCTTGGTTTGGTTTGAGATGGAGAGGTTTTGTATAAAAAACCAACTCCTTCTCTCTCCTCCATAACTTTCATTTACTTCTCCATCTTCTTCATTTACTCCTCCCCCACCTACCAAGAACCCTAGGCAAGTGAAACTTGCTTTATAATGGATCTCAAAATTTATTTTTCCATTGTCTTCGTTACTTGATTCTAAGCCACTTTAGAACTTATCATTTTTGGTTTTAATGGATGGATTTTTGTAGGTCTAAGTTTTGATCTTTTCTTGTTTTTGATCTATTGAAACTTGGTATTTTCGAAAAACTAGTTGCTTTATGCTGTAGGAAATCTCGTTCTACCCAATTTTGACCTTTAAAAAGTTAGATTTCGATTTATTTTGAGGGAGTTATTGACTTTTGAATTTCATGGGTTCAACCAAGCATTTTTATGCTGGTTGGGGAAGATGAACAGTGTGAGCGTACGCTTTTTAGCGCCACACCATCTAGGTTGTGCACGTTCTGGCGCAACCTGGCTCCTGGGTTCTGGCGCAACCTGGCTCATGGGTTCTAGCGCAACCTGGCTTCTGAGTTCTGGCACAACCTGGCTCCTGGGTTCTTGCGCAACCTGGCCCCTAGGTTCTGGCGCAACCTAGCTCCTGGGTTCTGGCACAACCTGGTGTAGAGCCTAAAAATCAAGTTGTGCCTTGAATATACTGATTAGTGATCAAGTTGTGCCCCAAAAATCAAGTTGCGCCACTGATATGAAGTTCTGAGAACAGATTGCGCCATTGATCAGATTGCACACGATATCAGAATGCGCCCAATCTTTTTGCGCCGAATTCTATGTAGCATCTGACACTTAATGGTACCTGACAATACTGACGACTGACACAATAGTGAACGAGGAAAATCTCTTCGAATCCCGTGAATTATGCCGCTCAAGAGAAGTTGGTGGACAGCTGTCATGTACACTTCATGAGTTGCGCCCAGGTACAATCTAAACAAAATCCTTCGTTGCACCTAAGCGCAACCTGAACGACTTTTGCTCAGAAGCTGCCACGTGTGTAGGCGCAGCTCAAATCAAGCACAGTTTGACTTGTTGACTGAAGCCCGTGCAACCTGATAAAGTTGAGACAACTTACATTATAAAGCAGGATGACGTGGCGCACATGCCACTAATCTCAAGATGTGTCTACTATCCTGTACACGACCATGCGCATCTCAATCATATGATGCCACGCGTCTAAATACAGTTAGTACATGACTGACAACTGAATAAAAGTTGGCGCAACAGGAGGTTGGCGCAACTCAATGTGGCGTAGTCCAGCTTCGTGCACCATCAGAATAACTGTTAAAACAGTTATTTCAAGAACTCTATAAATAGAGTTTCCAATCATTATCACGGAGATACAGAGACAGAGATCAAGAACTCTTGCAAAATTGCTGCTGCATTCTCTAGAGGCTACAGTCTTCAAGTTCACATAGTCCAAGGGATAAAGTGATCGTCTTCTGATCAGATTTCTAAATTTGTACTTCTCCAGAATTCATTGTACTTTGTACTCTTTTACAAGTTTGGAATAAAACAAAATTTGGTTTTTGCAAACAAATTGACGACTCTGCTGGGGACGACTTTCTCCTCCGACGAGAAAGTGACAACTCAATGTGACATTGCGTCGATCGGCAAGACGCAGAAGACCCTGGTTGTTCAAGTCAACCAGACAGCCTACGAGAATATGATCAACACCAAGAGCAACAAGCGCACGGTGGCTATCGCCAAGAACAGGATTGTGGGGACTCCTAAATCTCCCACAGTCGCTGTTGTCCAGGCGCAACTTGAGTGCTCAATGACCAAGGCGTAATCCGCCTCAGTGGCTCCAGTACAGCCTGTTTTCGTTGCTAGGGCGCAATCTGCTCACTCTGCTGCCCACGCGCAGCCTACTACTATCCTTGCTGGCAAAGCACAGTCAGTTCAAACTACTGTCGAGGCACAATCTACCAATGTTGCTGCCAAGGCGCCACCAGTAGTCCGTAGGACTATGGTGCAACCCAAGCAATCTGCTACTCTGGCGCAACTCAAGGGAACTAGTCTTTTGGCTATTCCCTCTTCCAATTCTCATGTTCTGAACTTAGAGAATTCATGTCTTAGTGCCAACACTAGACAGAACAAAGGAAAAAGTCCTATGACATTTTCTCAATTGGCACAATCTATGCCTAAAATGATCACACAACAGAACAAAGGAAAACGCTTCTAAGCTAACCCTATTCAAAATAAAGAAAAGCACCCTTTGGTCTTTCCTCAAACTTCCCTGGTCTATGACTCAGAGGAAGATGTATCAGATTCTATTTCTGTAACCAGAGGTCCTCGAATCTCTGATACCTGAAAGAATACTGATCAGAGATGTATCTTACCTATCCCTATGGGGTTTGGTCAAGACTTTCCTACCTTGCAAATTTCAAGATCCAAGCAAAGAAAATTGAAAGTATCACAAATAGTGACACCGGGATCGGAATTTTCAGATTTTTGCGCTTATCTCAATAGGCGTCAATCAATATCAACTTTGGCAAAACGCAAGAACCTTATGCCAAAGGCTAATCTGCGCCAAAAGTCAAAATTTGGAAAGAAAGACCCATCTACATATGCTAATGAATTGAGTACATCTTTGTACACTCAAGGAACTAAACACCTGAAGAATAGGAGACATGTTCCTAACATCATTAAGGAATATGTTCCTCTGACTTCTTCTCGTCCTGTGGTTGTAACTGATCTCCGGCAACGTCTTACACAAAGGCGGGAGACTACGGGAATATTTTTCTCACCTCCAAATTGCGCTTCAAATTGCCACTGCCTACATGAAGTTGTCATCAACTGTTGTTGCCAATCGGCTCGACGAACTGTCTTCGATCATCTGAACTATGCTTCAACTCCTGAACATATAATAGAAGATGAAGATGAACTATTATATGCTGCTGTTAACATGACTTCTCAAGGCACTGGGGGTGGGAAACGTCCAAGACGTAATGCATCCGTAATCCCAGTCAACAATACTTAGATCGGATCCATGCATCCAATGAAGGTATCTTTCAATACACTAGATCGAGAAATAGTCATTTGATCCAAGGTGTCTTTAATCAAGAAAATCTCCCTATCACTCATATGGGAGAGGACTCTCTTTCGGAGTTTGATGCAGATAGTGAATGTTCTGAACAAACTATCTCATCAATAGCAGCAAAAGAAGTGACGGCATATAACATTACGGAAGATCAAGATGCCTCTACGTCAACCAGCCAAGAGCAACGAATTGTTGCATTAGAAGACAAATTGAAAACCATAGCAGAAATGGTTGCAAGCATGCACACCATAATGGTGGCTCAACATACAGTGCCTCCGATTGTAAACCCTGTTACAAATCCTGAGCTTATAGCATCTTCTGTACCTGTTAGTCTAGGGGTACCAACCCCTCATGTTGCTTATGTGCCAGTTCAAGCTGATCCAAGTCAGTCTGGTGCTGGGGGTGGTAATTACCACGATGTTCCTCCTTCCAACACTTCTAACCAGCCCACCAATTCTCAAACATCAGGGGATGCAAATAAGGTTGTGAAACTTTTGTACATTCAGTTTGAGGCCTTCAAACAAAAGGATGGCCTACAAAGATTGGACATAAAGCAACCATATCCTACAGAGTGGAAAGAAGTTCCATTTCCTCCTAAATATAAGCTCCCAACCATTATGTTATTTGATGGTAGCACTTCACCAAGTCAGTACATCAATCATTTCAAAGTGATGACTGATCAATTATAGCCAAATGATGCTCTCCTTACCAGGGTGTTCGTCGGTTGTTTAGTCGGTGCAGCATATGACTGGTATCGTAGCCTACATGATGGTTGTATCACTTCTTTTGCTGGTTTCAAGCAAATGTTCTTGGAACGATTTTATGAGGGAGTCAATGACATGACAATGTCTACCCTCATTAAAATTAAACAGAGGCACAATGAATCCACAGAGAGTTTTATTGAAAGATTCTGCCGAGAGGCACTCAAAATGCCTTTAGGTACTCCATCTGTTGTAACAATAGACACTTGTAAATCAAACTTTTTGCCTATTATCAGTATGTGGACGGGATCTACACAATTCCAGGATTGGCCTTATTTTATTGTTAATGCAAAGGCGGCAAAAGTTAGTGCCGAAAAGTTCAAGCAGTTAGGAGTCCAAATGACTCATCCTAACCAAGATGAACATTCTACACCCGGGGGTAGTAATTACCAGAATAACCGTAAGAATAAAGAAACACTGGCCATTAATCTCAAAGGCAAAGAGTCCTTGGCTGTCAATGTTACTTAGACAGCATCCACTCCATCAGCACCACTGCAAAAGTCAACTCGTCCAAAAAAAGAGTATTCTTTCGATGAAGATGATACTTTAAGCATCTTTGATTGCTTGATCAAAAGCAATAAGCTTCAGCTTTCAGAGGCAAAGCGACCAGAAAAAGTTGGTAAAACTGATCACCCTAAATATTGTGTTTATCACAGATTCATAGGGCATCCAACCAGAGCATGTTATGTGCTCAAGGGCAAAATCCAGGAGTTGGTCAACTCTTGAGCAATTACTCTACAGCAGAACGAGAAAACAGTGACTGCTAATGTGGTTTCTCTCCAATTCGATGATTTTCTACCACAACTCGTACAAGATGGTGTTGTCCCCATTCCAAGGACTACTCCGGAAGTTGTGAATATCCCGCCTCCTCAAAATAAAGGTCTTGTTCCGATGTCAACTGACAGAGGAGAGATTATATGGATTCATCCAGATCTGGTGGCAGAATTTGAAATGCCTTCCTCTTCTAAACAAAAGTAGCATCCCAAGTCTAAATCCAAGAATTACAATATGGTATCCTTTGAACCATTAACCGAAGAAGAAATCCTAATGGGCACTTGATCTGGAAAACCCTATCTTCGGGAGTATTTCGAAAATCAAGAGAACCCTGCTCCATCCCCGGATGCTCTTCCTCCATCATCTTCTCCTACTGAAGATACACCGTCTGCATCCTTGCCAGTGGTCGAGCCATCTCCTCCTAAACCAACATCAGCAGACAAGGGAAAGCAACATGTTCGCTTTGATAAAGCATTGAAGAAGTTATCATCTCTTGGACTTGAAAAGCCTTACAATTTTGACATATTGGCTTAATTGGCCAATACTCCAGCAAGATTGTCAATATTTGAACTTTTACGTCTCTCAAAAGAAACTCGTAAGACATTAAGTGAAGCCTTGATGCAGAATGACACTTGTTTGACTCTTCTCAAGAAGCCCGAAAAGGAGCCAGTCAGCTGTGCACATTGTCATAGTGTATTTGAATTAATGCCCAATATCACTTTTATACAAGATGACATGTTGTTAGAAGACAATCGTCATGATCGTCCTCTCCATTTCACGGGGTATATGGATACCATGAAAGTCGATCGTATTCTGATTGATCTCGGATCTGCACTTAGCATCATGCCAAAGTCCTTATTAGATGCTTTGAAAATCCTAGTACATAATCTTTCTACAACTATCAATACCATCCTGGGTTTCAATCAAGGAAGAAGTGAACCTTTGGGGAAGATACGCCTAAAACTTCAAATTTGCAATCTTCGCACAAAGGTAACTTTCTATGTTATTGACAATCATGGCTCATACAATGCTTTGTTGGGAATGCCATTCCTCCATGAACACAATATTGTACCCTCTACGCTCCACCAATATTTGAAATATGTGGATAGTAATGGAGAAGTCCAAAAAGAGGTTGCAGATCTGAATCCTTTCAAAGGAGTTGAAGCGTATTGTAACGATTCTCGTATGTACAAAGAGAAATTCATGAAGGTGGTACTAGTAATGGACACAGATGAAGAACAGAAGATACTCTAGTAATTCCAGTCAAAGGACGTACCTCTTGTCCTCAGTCTTCCAAACTACTGACTATCTATCTACCTTCCCATGAGAAGCGACTTAAAGATGATAGTCAAGAACAAAGGGAGCTCACCTCTTCCGAGCCGCTTGTAATCGATCTTTATCGCAAGAAGCTCCCTCCTCCTTCTCGTTCTTCTTTTCCCCCTCTTGTCATCAATTTGACTAAGCCTGCTAAGGCTAAAGTCCCTGTTGTAAATGATGGTATAAAAATAAATAAAGCATCGCCTTTGCAGTATACTGATGTCTTTTACTATACTCAGTGTTATCTGGATATGCTAGATAGTTTTAAGCCACTTACAATAGAAGTCGTATCATCTCGACGAAACATGGTATCACTGGATTCAATACAAGAGTCGTACTTCTTAGTACCGTCTCGAAAGAAAGATGAAAAGCCTATATTCTTAAACAAAAGAGAAGAACCAAAAAATCATGCTCTATAATGACAATAGAGATGATACAGGAAGGCTACAATTACGATGCTATAGTCCACAATCTAAAGCTATCATCCGTAAAATGGGCTATGATTTCAGAACAGGTCTCAACAATGGTAAAGGAAGGCGAACCCCTCTTCGTATTGTTGTTCCAAAAGGAAAATCACAACAATACCATAGTAAAACAAAACGAGGACTAGGTTATATGTCACCACTTCCAACTCCAGAATCTTCTGAATCTGATGAAGAATAACGTTCAAACTCTTCTGATTCTATCTCATGGGATTCTGATACCAGCATCGGTCATGTTCATAAGGTGATAGTATCTTCTAACATGGTGTCTGCCGAATTCTCAGAAGATGACGAAAGTGACATTGAAGAAGCTACTGAAATGGACCCTTGGGCACAAAGGATGGACAATCAGTAGAAACTTTATTTTGAACAACGAGAACCACCTACTGAGGATCAACTGGTCCAAATCGATATTGGAGAGAAAGGTGTATCACGGCCAATCTTTATTAGCAAGAATCTCCCAGAGGATGATAAACAAGAATTAATTTACTTTATTCGTGAATACATTGACATCTTTGCCTGGAGTTACGAAGATATGTCGGGATTAGATCCTCAAATTGTAACTCACAAGCTTAATATTTTGTCGAATGCCAATCCGGTTAAACAACAACAACGTTGATTCAAGCCTGAAATGATGGATGCAATTGATGATGAAGTCAAAAAGCTTATAGCTTGTGGTTTTATCAGAAAAGAACAACATCCTGACTGGGTGGTCAATGTTGTCTCTGTCCTGAAGAAGACCGAAAAAGTTCGAGTTTGCATAGACTTTCGGGATCTCAATGATGCTTGCCCTAAAGATGAATTCCCTATCCCAATTACTGATGTTATGATCGATAATACATGTGGATTCGAATAAATTTCTTTCATGGATAGGTTTTCTGGATATAATCAAATCCGGATGGATCCTGAAGATGAAAAACATACTTTATTTCGTACTCCTTGGGGTGTGTACTGTTATACGGTCATGCCGTTTGGTCTTAAGAACGCAGGTGCAACTTACCAGCAGACTATGAGTACTATCTTTCAAGATTATTTGCGAAAGACTGTCGAATGCTATGTTGACGATATTGCTGTCAAAAGTCGTCTCAAAGAAGATCACTTTCAAGATTTAAGAACTATCTTCAATCTAATGCGCCAGCATCAACTCAAAATGAACCCCACCAAATCTTTCTTGGGTGTCTTTAGTGGTAAGTTTGTCGGCTTCGTTATTACCTCTAAGGGTATACACGTTGATCCCGAGAAGATCAAAGCCATTCAAAAGATGCGTCCTCCACGCAACCTAAAAGAGCTACGAGGATTTCAAGGTCGACTTACGTACATCAGGCGATTCATTTCGAATTTATCTGGACGTTGTAGACCATTTACTCAATTAATGAAGAAAGGTGTATCTTTTGTTTGGACGGAATAATGTCAACGAGCATTTGATGACATAAAGCGGTATTTAATGAGCCCATTGGTTCCTGTACCACCGATCTCAGGAATACCCTTTTTAATGTATGTTCGGGCAATGGATCATTCATTGGAAGCTTTGCTGGCTCAAAAGAACAAGGAAGGCCATGAGCAAGCCATCTACTATCTTAGCCGAACGATGATTGGAGCTGAACATCGTTATAGTCCGGTAGAAAAGGAATATTTAGCCTTAATATTTGTTGTTCAGAAGACAAGGCATTACATCATAGGCCAAACTATTTATGTCATATCCCGAGTCAATCCTCTTCGAGTCTTAATGAAAAAGACAAGTACACTCAATTCTAGGCTTGCTACGTGGGCCATATTATTAGCACAATATGATATGGTTTATGTTCCTCAAAAGTCTGTGAAAGGCCAAGCACTTGCAGATTTCTTAGCAGCTCATCCTGTCCCTGAGACATCTAAACTCTATGATGAGATTTCGGACGAAACATTGGAATCAAATATGATCTCAGAAGAATTTCCTACCTGGAGGTTGTTCTTTGATGGAGCTTCTAGAATTAGACATGGAGGTACCCTTATGGCTGGAGTAGGAATTGTTCTTGTTTCACCCGATGGATTAACTATTCAAAGGGCCTATTCTTTAGATGAATCATGCTCCAACAATGTGGCAGAATACAATGCTTTACTCATCGGACTTCAATTAGCCAAACAATTGAGTATTGAATATTTCGAAGTATATGGTGACTCTAAGCTGATTGTTAATCAGCTTAGAGGCATATATGAAGTCCGACATCAAAATCTAGTACCATACCATGAAGTGGCAACCTGGATAGCTTCTTCATTTAAAGGATTATTCATCGAACATGTACGTCGGGCATGCAATACAGAAGCTGATGCCTTAGCTAACCTAGCTGCGGTATTGGCAGTTCCAGTCAAAAGACAACAGATGGTTTTTATCTCTAATAGAGAATTATTTTGTGTTGAAAACAACCACAACATTGAATTCAGCAACCTATATGAAGTCAATGTCCTTAGCGAGGATTGGAGAGTACCTTTCATTGATTTTGTAGTGCATGACATTTTGCCAGAAGATCCTAAAGAAGCTACAAGTATCCGTCGTCAATCACTTCGATTCTATTATAATCATACTACTAAGACACTATATCGAAGAACTTTTGATGGATTACTCTTGAGGTGTCTCGCTGGTGATGAAGCAAAGCAGATATTACGTGAAGCTCATAATGGTGTTTGTGGAGCACATCAACCTGGTCCTAAACTACAGGATCGTATCCGACGTATGGGCTACTACTGGCCCTCTATTGTATCAGATGCTATTGATTATGCAAGGAAATATCGTGCATGTCAAATTCATGCAGATTTCATTCACCAACCGTCGGATTTATTCATCCAACTGTAGCCTCATGGCCTTTTGAAGCTTGGGGCATGGATATAATTGGCCCTATCAATCCTCCTTCATCTAAAGGACATCGGTTCATCTTAGCTATAACCGATTATTTCTCCAAGTAGACAGAAGCTATACCTTTGGCTGAAGTTAAAAGGAGTAAATCATCAACTTTATCAAACATCATGTGATATACAGATTTGGTGTCCCTCGCCGAATTATCTATAATAATGGGCCGTAATTCATCAGCCAGAAGTTTTATAGGTTCTGTGATGACAACAGAATCAATAATGTTGCCTCTACAGCCTATAATCCTGCAGCTAACGGGTTGGCTGAAGCATTCAATAAGACCATTATCAAACTCCTTAAAAAGTGTCTCTATTAACAAACGCAGTTGGAGTGATAAACTTGGAGAATGTCTATAGGCATATCGTACTTCTGTCCGTAACCCCACAAGTTGCACACCTTTTTCTCTGGTATATAGATGTGAAGCTGTTCTACCTTTGGAAATTCAAATTCCATCATTGAGAATCGCCATTGCTAATGAGCTTACTACAGATAATAATGATCGTCTTCGGCTTCAGGAATTGGAGGCACTCGACGAGAAAAGGTTATTAGCTCAACAGCATATCGAACTTTATCAGGCCCAGATTTCAAAAGCTTTCAATCGCAAAGTCAGAGTGCGAACATTTCAAGAAGGTGAGTTGGTTCTTACAGTCAGACGTCCTATGACTATGACACACATGAGCAAAGGCAAGTTCGAGGCAAAATGGGAAGGACCGTATGTGATAAATAAAGTCTTCTCTAATGGAGCCTATCAATTAACAGATATGGATGGCAGAGTTGCTATGATGCCCATCAATAGCAAATTTCTCAAGAAATATTATGTATAAAGACAAAATGTATTTTATTTTCAGAGACATGATATAAATAAAAGTTTATTTTTATTCAAAAGCAGAATGGAATTACATAATATTAAGGACGGGGATGAGGCCCTGACCCTTCCTGATTAAATACAAAGTTTGCCAACCGTTCAAACATCTCATTGTCTGAAGCACCAAGAACTCACAAACAGCCATCCTCAATGCCTCTTCTTCGACAGTTTTTCCAGGCTCTACTAATTTGGAGATCAAATCATGTCCTCGTGCAGGAGGAACAGTTGCGCCTTCGCCCCTTTCTTTTTGAGAAGGTACTGGAAGCTCAGCAAGAGAAGTCTTGATTTCTTCTTCAGTCTTCGGAGCGATCAAGTCTTTGGAAGACATTTTTTTCTCTTGCACAGGAAGAAAAGAGATTGACAATTTATAGACAGAACAATTAAGTAATCAGCCTTGAGAATTGATGTGACTTTTGGAAAGAGGCACAACTGTTTATTTATTTCTAATGGTTCATTCATAACCGACTCTTCATCTTCCCTTCTTCGAAACCGACGTGCTTGATTCATTCGCTTTCTTCTTCGAAAATTTAAATGATCATTCATTCATTTAATATTTCTTCTTCGAAAATTGAAATGAATGATCATCCATTCATTCATCATAATGAGAGGTCATGTCTTTTACGAACTTGAATTCCAAATATTCACATCAAAACAACTTGCCACATTCTTAATCCTTTCTGGATTCTGTTATCTATGACAGCATAGCAAAATCAAATTATAAAAAAGAAGACGAGAATAATGAGACAATTATTTCTATATTCCTTCTATAAAAGCATAGATATATCTTGATGAAAATCTATTACATCTTAGATTTTCATTCTAATGAAGGTCTATTACATCTTTGGATCTTCCCATCGATAATGAAGATCTATTACATCTTTGGATCTTCTTATTTGTTGGTGGCAATTCCTTGTCGTCTCGACCTGAAGCAACGAGCCAGACAATGGAATTAACTCTGGTCTTCTCTCTCAGAAAGACGAGAGGAGAACCCCAGAGTGCAGCAGCCCAAAGATGAGCTGCTGTCAATACAACTGGTGGAGAGAAGACAGCCCGCCAGGGGAACTAGAAACGAGATCACCCTTGTGATATAATTCCTAGTTCTGCGTCTTCACCATCAAACTCTCATGTATAAAGGCTCTTCCTACCATCTGAGGAAGATCCTTCTTAACATGAAGAGTCCTGAGCTATCTGATTTGATTGTTAGAACTACATGAGTTGTCTGATGTGGGTGTCAGAAGAATGCTCTCTGCAATTTCCAAATCACCAATACCAGTTATGAAGAAGCTCGCTAACCAAGTCCCTGCAAATATTAATGAAAGAGAAGAAGTTAGCAAAATCTATTAGCATTATGCGCCTACAAACAGGCGCACATCAGCATTGCACCTACAAACAGGCGCACATCAGTGTGTGCCTACAAACAGGCACACATCAGCAGCGTGTGCCTACAAACAGGCGCACATCAGCAATACATCTACAAATAGGTGCACATCAGCATTTCTCCTACAAACAGGCGTATATCAGCATTAAGCACTGATCAAACAAGTGTATGACAGCAACACCCGCCTCTGATCCGAGCTAAATATTGGACTACAGTGTGCGCCTATCCTTAAAAATAGTTAGCGTATATCAATAGTGTCTACAACATACAGATCAATACTTGTCTCCAGAAGTGGTGCGAAAGAAGAATATTCATACTATTGATTCTTCGACGAGACTTACCAATTTTTGAAGATACAGCATGCAAGCAAATAATATCAGAATGAAGTGGCGCAAGTAAAACCTTGTGGAAAGACATTTGTTTTAAGAGAGTATGAATGATTCTTTCATTTCTAGATGTCCTTTTTAAAGAGGTTAAAGATGAGGTGGGTGCGTCGTTCTAGGATCCTATTTTGGAAAAGAACTAAAAAATGGGCATCTAAAATCATGTAACGACTGCCACGTGTTCTTCAGAAGAAACAGTAAAACGAAGAATTAGCTAAAAGAATATGTCCATGAGCACCATTCGATATCACAGCCACACAAAATCAGAAATTCTAGGTTTCATTGCATAAAGACGGATAGACCTCTACAGTCAAGGACATAAAAATAAAAAGTTGTTCTGCCTAGAACATTATTTCTTGTCCTTGCCTTCATCAGTCTGACGAAGGGCGGCGTCCAATTCTTATATGGTGCGGATCCCCGAGCGGCGCATCCGGTTAAGAAATCCTTCTGAATTGACGTGCTCCTCAGAGGATGATCCGCCACTCGAGCGATTGAAGACTAACGGGGTTAAACCGAAACAGTTCAAAAAGTTCACTGCCCTCAAAGCTGGGTCAGCCTCCAAAAAAAAAGTTGTAGGCGCAACATCATGTCCTGCTTCAGGAGACTTGATTGTGGTGTCAGAATTGGACTCCATCTCTTTTTTTTGGGGGGCTGTTGAAGAACAGAAGTGAAGAATAAAGCACAGAGATCATCTACTACATATATATCAACAAATTGACTCTTCGTATTCTTCTTCTTCGTGGGAAACTGAAAGTAATCAATGAAACTCTGGAAGACGAAGAGTGGATTGAGTATTTTCGAGAAAGGTATTTAATAATGATGACCGGGCATTGACCGACGCAACCTGACTTAGTCAAAACTTTTCTAAATTTAAATTATTCCAAAACTTTATAATGTTTTTAAGTTTTAAAAACTTTGAAGGGGGTCTTGTAGAGCCTAAAAATCAAGTTGCACCTTAAATATACTGATCAGTGATCAAGTTGTGCCCCAAAAATCAAGTTACGCCACTGATATGAAGTTCAGAGAACAGATTGCGCCATTGATCAGATTGCACCCAACATCAGACTGTGCCTAATCTTTTTTGTGCCGAAATCTACGTGGCATCTGACACTTAATGGTCATCATTACCTGACAATACTGACGACTGACAAAACAGTGAACGAGAAAAATCTCTTCGAATCCCGTGAATTGTGCCGCTCAAGAGAAGTTGGTGGACAGCTGTCCTGTACACTTCGTGAGTTACGCCCAGGCACAATCTAAATAAAATCCTTAGTTGCGCCTAAGCGCAACCTGAACGACTTTTGCTCAGAAGTTGCCACGTTTGTAGGCGCTGCTCAAATCAAGCGCAGTTTGACTTGTTGACTGAAGCCCGCGCAACTTGATAAAGTTGAGACAACTTACATTCTAAAGCAGGATGACGTGGCGCACATGCTACTAATCTCTCAAGACGTATCTACTATCCTGTACACGACCATGCGCATCTCAATCATATGATGCCACGCATCTAAATACAGTTAGTACACGACTGACAACTGAATAAAAGTTGGCGAAACAGAAGGTTGGCGTAACTCAATATGGCGCAGTCCAGCTTCGTGTACCATTAGAATAACTGCTAAAACAGTTATTTCAAGAACTCTATAAATAGAGTTTCCAATCATTATCACGGAGATACAGAGACAGAGATCAAGAACTCTTACAAAATTGCTGCTGCGTTCTCTAGAGGCTACAGTCTTCAAGTTCACATAGTCCAAGGGATAAAGTGATCGTCTTCTGATCAGATTCCTAAAGTTGTACTTCTCCAGAATTCATTGTACTTTGTACTCTTTTACAAGTTTGGAATAAAACAAATTTTGTTTTTTGCAAACACATGGATCCTAGGTTCTGGCACAACCTGACTTGGCACAACCTAGCTTGGAGCAACCTAGCGTGCATAACCTGACTTGGCGTAACCTGACTTAGCACAACTTGGCTTGGCGCACTCTTGACAAGTAATAAGTAAACTTGATATGACATGTATAATCTTCATAGTGGCCCGTCAAGGCGCACTCCTGACAAGCAGTCTTGACAAGTAACAAGTAACCTGACATGACATGATAATCTTGAACGCTGTTGCGACAGCTGCCCTGACTTGCTAAGTAACTCTTATCTTGACACCGTGGTTGATTTTCTTGATTGTGCCTGTACAAGCTACATGTCTCGTCTTGCATCATGTCTAGGACATGGATTCCTGGTTACCACGGTAAGGGATTCATAATGAATCTGACTAGGTTAATGACTAGATTGATCAAGTAGTTCATATAGAAAGATTTTTTCTAGTTACAGGCGATCCCGTTATCCCGGCCACACCTGAGGGACTTATAGCCTGCCGACGTGTAGGGCACATTTCCAGCCCACTATCATGTGGGGCACTTCTTGAAAACATAAGTACTGAAAGTACACCAGTAATCTTGATAACTCTTGTAACACTAGAAAATCACCTCGCCTGGATAACATGGATAGCTGCATGGCTTGTGACTGCGGGAACATCTCATTCCATCTTGTTAATAACTAAGCTTATGATAATCCTAGTTAGTTAACAATAGAAAGTCGTATGAGTTGATTGGTCGTGCTTGAATGAATTATCTCATGATTAACTTGGTAATTATATTTGTAAAACCCCTAAATTTTTGAATTTTTTATATATTTAAAAAGACTTAAAAATGAATTTATGTAATTTATAATTTTTATTAATTATTAGAAATGACCTTAGCTATTGTTGAGTTTTGGAGCACTAGACGGCCATGACTTTTGGCACGAAAGTTGTAGCAGTGTGCCTTGACTAGTATACTAGCAATGCCATGGCAGGCCTACCCATAGCTCTGTCCAAACTAGGAAAACCAGGCCAAGTTGTGAATTGACCCATTTAAATTATTTTAATTAAAAAAATTATTTTATATATTAATTTTTATGACCCGGTTTGTCCAAACCGGCCTGAACTGGGCCCGAACCAAATTTAAGCCCATGTAAGCATGTAGTGTGACCAAATGTGGCTATGTGGGCATATTTTATGTATGTACAAATATTTCCTAAATTATTTTAGAATTTTATGTAAAATTTCTAATTATTTAACTATTTGTACAATTATTGGTATTTTATTATTAAATAATATTTTGTAATATTTTGTACAATTTTCTGGACCCAGATAAGGGTGAGCCCACCTAGACTACCAATTATTATTTTAATATTTTTTATTATTAAGGTTATTTTTATTATGAATAAATAGTCATAATTATTGATATTTAATATTATTACTAGTTGTCAAATTTTATTGTCAATTGGATATATAAAGATATATATTTAATGTAATATATGTATGTAGATAAGATGTAGATTTTATTTAAATTGTAAAGAGATTTATTGTTTATATATATAGATATATAGATATATATATAAGACAAAAGATAAGAAAAGAAGTTTAAAGAATTGGTAAAAAAAAGATAATGATGTGTGGTCGGCCCCACTTGTGGGAACCGACCACACCAACACAGCAGCAGCTCTTAGCTGTGTTCAAAGAAGGGGTCGACCCCCCACCCCCCCCCCCCCCCCCCCACCCCCCCCACCCCCTTACACAAGGAAAGCAACAATATACATATAGGCCGACCCCTTTATTTAAACCAACAACCAACAACAACTTCTTTGGCCGAAACCCCCACTTCATATATATATATATATATATATATATATATATATATATATATATATATATATATATATATATATATATATATATATATATATATGAAAATATATATAGATATATATATATATACAACCGAACTAAACCCTAATCTCCTCCTTCCTCTCCTCCCTCCTTCTTCCTCCTCTCTCCTCGGTTGTGTCCGCAGCCACAACAGTCCCGCGGCTACGGCAACACCATCAAATGACGACGACGACGATGACGACAACGACAACAGTTTTCAACATCGAGGTTCCCCAATTCACCATGCGATTTCTCTGCCAATTCAAATTCGTTTTTGATTTTGTAAATTTGTGTAGAAAGCCCACATGACCCTCTAATCCCCTTCAAATAGATTATTTATTCTGCAATAAATTTCAGGTTTAATCAGATTAAAAAATCATGAAAAATTAGTTTTTAAAAACTTAAAAAACCCCGGTACGAGGTCCGTCCCAACAAATCGGACGACCCCGTCGTAAACCGATAGTACCGAAAGGTCCGTATCGACTTTGTGGACGTGCGGACTTTGACGGAATTCAAATTGGCCACGTTTGCGCGACGAATTTGACCCGTATCCGTCGAAATTTTTCGTATCGGGTTTTTCAAAATTTCTCAATTACTTTGTGCACACTCATCAAATCGTGACGAAACTTACGCCATTGGACTCAAAATATATTTTTGGTCCTTTGAGCCAAGTTTGAGCCGATTTTGAGACCGTTGACCGGGACGTCATTTTGGCGGGCCCACAATCCCACTCAAACGGACGATTTTGTGCAAGGCCTACCGGAATCCAAAATTGGACATACCGTTGGGTTCTTCTCATCAAAACAAATTCGTAGACATGTAGTTTGACAACTTTAGAGACCGTAGGTTCTGGCGTGCATTTCGGTGCAAAACGGGTCCAACGGCGGACATCGCCCAAAATTTTGATTTTGCCCCTGTTCCAGAATTTAACTTTTGGACATGCGTTTCCTAGGCATATATTTTATTCCAAACTCGTTCTTCATGTTTGTTGCAGCATCCGGAGTCATCTGCGGGATTTGGCTTTTCTTGCTTCGTTTATTTGCCGGTTCGAGCTACTGGATTATTCCCTTTTTGCACACAACCTTATGCAAGATACCTTGCCATTAGCTGATTTTTTTACTTTAGCTCATATTCATGCATTATTCATTATTTATTTTTTACAAAATAAACTGTTATACGTGGCATAAGTAGATAGAATTTTTATTGTTTAATTCTATTTCATGCTATGTACTATTTTCTTTTACATTAAACTTAGATTTAAGGGACCACCCTTTATGTGTTGCATTCATAGGCCTTGACACATTTATACCATGTTATTGTGAGTCACATATAGGACTCGGACATGCGTGATTGGCTGGCCACCAGTACGTATAAGTCGTACGTTAGGAAATAACTGCTAATAGAGTTGCATGCTAGAAGACTTAGCAGTTATGAGTTGGCATTGGACGGGAAAAACATGAGTGGAAGTTGACTACCACCCTATCTATCGTAGACTCGTTCGATACTGAGGAACGATAGGTAGACTATATGCAATAGACTCGCTCGATAATGAGGAATAATATATGGTGTTGTGACTCGCTACTAAGGTACTGTACTGCATTGGCATTTTTCTGACTTGACCCGGTAGTCATACGACCATGAACTGTTCTTAAAACTGCATTCACTTAGATTTGTTAGGCACCCTTATCCATTAGGTATGAGTACTCTTGGTTTGGGTACTTGTATCTAACCGTGGCTTGGAACAATAACTTGTCGCGGATTAGTTCACCATATCTTATCCTTGTTTGGTTGTAGGTGTGGCTTACTACACCGATGAGAAGGTATTGAACCTTGTTAGGGTCCGGATACCATATTGGATTTGTGACTTGGTAATATACTTCATCGTGGGTTAGTGTGCCCTCTCCTGTCATTGTTTGGTTGGAAGGATGGTACGCTAATCCAAAAGGTGAGGTATTGGACCATGTTATGATCCGATCTTACTTATTATTATTGAGCAGTTATATTCAGTTTATATGGCATGATATTATGTATCTTGTTACGTCCCACTGAGGACCTGGTTATCTCTCCAGGTGTGTGTTCTTGTCTTTCGCAAGAATTCTAGCCGAGGTCGTGATTTTCTACATCACTTCGAAGATGATGTGTCTTGGGTCTTTCTTGCTATCTTCGCTAAATCATTTCATGTCTTGTACTTCTTTTCTTTTAAATAATTAGTAGTGGATTTGTCTCCGCCCAACATAATGTATAAAGACAAATCATGGTTATTATATGATATCTTTATTTCTTTCATTTTGTGGATGAGATTAGTAGCTGTGGTTTTACTACATTTACAGCTTACCTATATTTATTATACGGCTGGCATGTCTACGTTTCTAGTCCTGCGTATTTTGGGACTGGGGTATTACATGTTTCTGTGGTGGCCCATGCAGGCCGAGTTTGTCACTTCGGTTACGTAATTGTACCGATGTGAGCCTGCAATATAGGATTAGAGTCTAGGAATCTCATCCACATACTTGATTACCTTCCTTGATTTTCAAATTTAGAACTCTCGTCGCCTCCCTTGATTTTGTATTTTGCTTGAACTCTTTCTACCAACACCCTTATCATCTTGTGCTTAAACATAATTAAGAAGTGTATTTGACCTATAAGCACATACTAGTGACAGCTAGGAAGATGACTACGCTACTATATAGTTATTGGTCAACCATATGGCTAGAAGGATTACATTGGTAATTGGAATACACGAAGACCTTAACTAAGTTAAAAAGGCATTTTCTAAAAGTGTGATTTAATGGTTGGTAGATCCTAAGTTGGGTTATTACCAAAGAAAGTTTTAATCTTGAGATTTCTAAGTAGTAATCACCAGAGGATTGATAGAATTTTATATGATACTGCAGGAAAATAGCTAGAATCTATATACCATTAATTTAAGAAATTGATTGGATTTTGAGTTTTGATATCCATGACTTATTGAGTTACAGTTATAGTTATACATCCTTGAGCAGATATAAATTTGGTTTGGAAATGACCTTAAGATCGTAAAAGTGGCAGTATGAACTATTTAAATTGAGACGCACAAGTTGCGATTAATATGTATATAAAAATTTAAATTTTAAACGGAAGTAATGATATTAAAATTTTGGTTTAAAAAAAAAGAAAGAAATTTTGGAAGATATGAAAACAATTTTTGAGGAAAAGTTTCAAATTTGAATTCGTGTCCTTTGATTGAAGATTTACAAATCTATTTAGATTTTGGATTTAAAAAGGGTGTGATTATGTTCGAATGACTTAGAAATAGAAGTTACGGTTGATGAGTTTGTAAAGTATTGAGCTGTAAATTTTTGATTGCTCGTGATATGCTAAGGATTTATCTTGAGGATTATTTGAGAAAATTTTAGGGTTTTAAAGTTATGAAGTGATCTAGAAGGGGCCGACCCCCCCCCCCCCCCATTACAAAAGGAAAGCAACAGTATACATATAGGCCGACCCCTTTATTTAAACCAACAACCAACAGCAACTTCTTTGGCCGAATCCCCCATTTCATATATATATATATATATATATATATATATATATATATATATATATATATATATATATATATATATATATATATATATATATATATATATTGTTTTCACAACCAAACTAAACCCTAATCTCCTCCTTCTTCCTTCTCTCTCATCGGCCGTGTCCGCAGCCACAACAGTCCCGCGGCTACGACAATAGCATCAAACGACGACGACAATAACAACAACAACAACAATAGTTTTCAACATCGAGGTACCCTAATTCACCATGTGATTTCTTCGCCAATTCAAATTCGTTTTTGATTCCGTAAATTCGTGTAGAAAGTGTTAGCCTAATGATTATATCATGTTTTTGAATATGGCTACTCAATTAAGTTTAACATATTGACGTCAGTAATATTCATGTAATCACTATCATGTTGCTACTTATGCTTAGCATTGTCCTAATATCAATATTGCTATGCTTGTATCATATTGGTTTCGTTTGTCTAACATGTATTTATAAGACATGCTGTAAGCATGATCAAGCTTTGTCAAACCAGGACATATGCAATAGAGAATTATTGATGGGCCAAAGATGGCGTTGTACAAGAAGATTTCTCTGAACCGCCTAACGTCCTATCCGGGGCCTCGCATCGGGGGTTTCGTTGAACCGCCTAACGTCCTATTCAGATTTTCAGATCTGTTTATCTTTGGACGACTGTCGTCAAGGAAAAATACGTCTTCAATGTCAGGAAAAAGACGTCATCTAAAGGGCTATTAGTTTTCATATTTATTCTGTATTTTTCCCTTTTATTGAGTCTAGGAAAAATGTGAGATTGATCGGATCGGTACTGGCTTAGGTTTTTCTCAGTCCACAAACAAAAATAAGCCTACCTACGTATCCCAAAAATCCACAATTCCAAAAGGCCCAAAACCTATGCAAATTTGGTGTATTTCTTACTGTTCTGAACCAGCAAAACTCTGACAGAACTCTGACCGAGTTCGGTCCGAGTTCGGCCCGAGTTCGGTCCATTTGAATTCAAATATTTGTTGCCTCCAAATCTGTATGCAACGTTCGTATGCGAAATCCTAGCATCTGAACTCTGCCCGAACTCTGCCCGAGTTCGGTCTCCCAAAAATACTATAAATAGAGTTGAGATTACCATTCATTTCAACAATCCAATTTTATCTCTTCTCTTCTCTATCTAAAGTGTTCTGAGCTTTTACTTTCATATCTAAGCCTTTACGACTCTTAGCCAAGCCAGTACAGTTTCTGTTTAATCTAGAGTTTGGTATTGAAGAGTTGTATCGGAGGTTGTATTCAGAAAACATTCTAGTTTTCTAATTGCCTTCTGGAGCCGGTCGTGCGCTCGTCACCAAGCACGGTGTTGTGAAGTCGGTCGTACACTTGTCGCCAAGCACGGTATTGTAAGAGTTGCAAGCACTCAGTTAAAGCTTGTGTCATAGTGGATTAACATCGAGCAAGAGTACTCGAGACTGGATTAGTCCTCTCAGAGGGATACCAGTATACATCGCTGTGTCACTAAGTTTGAATTCTTGACTCTTACTTTACTGCATTTATTTACTGTCTCCTATTTACTGCCATAGTTATTACTTAAGTTTTTAATTGGTGATTATTTTCCGCTGCACACACACACACTCTATTCACCCCCCCTCTAGAGGTGCTCAACGGTCCTACAATTGGTATCAGAGCGGGTTGTATTCATATATAACACTCTAGAGAGTATAAATATGGCAGCCGTAAATTCAATATTCAACGGTGAAGGGCAATCCACAAATAGACTCCCACTATTTGATGGAACGAACTATAGTTATTGGAAAACACGGATGAGCTTGTACCTGAAGTCTCAAGACTTTGACTTATGGTCAATTGTTGTCAATGGCTACCAAAAGCCTACTATCACTTCTATTCTCACATCCTCTATTATTAACAAGCCTTATTATAGTTACACAGAGGAAGAGAAGAAGTTAGCTAGCCTTGATGCAAAAGCAAAGCATGCTTTCTATTGTGTTGTAGACTTTAATGTATTCAATCTTATTACTACTTGCACAACATCTCATAAAATTTGGAAACTTCTTGAAGCTACTTATGAGTGCAGGTACGAAAGCAGTGCTAGCAACTCCAGAGAGGAGGATAGTCTTCATAATGATTCAAATATGTGCATGATGGAATTGGGATTTAAGGTACAACACAATTTCTTATACGAAGATGAGCTTGTATGTGACAACTACTAGAAGATAGACCACATCCAAGATGATTGTACTACTACAAGAAAGGAGAGTCACTACGAACAATCAAATAAAGGAAGATCATCGGGCATATGGTGTGAAAGTAAAGCAACAAATTCTGAAGAAGAAGAGAGACCTCATCAAGCTGCAAATTTATGCTCAATGGCATTATCTAACGAGGTACAGAATAATTTCCTTCTTGAAGAGAATGAATTTTCTTATGATGAGTTATCTGATGCTTTCAGTGATCTGTTAGAAGAACACAAGAAAGTATTAGATAAGTATAAGCAAGCTAGAAAGGATATTCTATCCTATAAGCGTGAGAATGAAAAGCTTACTTACTTATTGAATGATGCTAGAAATACTTCTACTTCTAATAATTCTACTGAGATTTCCATACTTGAGTTTAGATTGTATGAGGCACTTGAATGCATTGAGAAAAGCACTCAAGAAAATGCTAAACTTAAGGAGGAACTAGAATCTGAAAAGAAGAAGTATTCTATTGCTTCATGTAGAATTGATGCTCTTTCTGCTAAATATGATGAGATCTGTGCTAACTCTAAAAAGTTAGAGATTAGACTGGGAAAGCAGATAGTACAACCTATGACTCAGTCTAACACAAGACACGTGACACATCACAAAGTCACACACGACAGATCATCTAGAAAGGAAGCAAGCAAAGCTAAAGCTTTACACAACCATGCTTTCTACTACAAGTATCTACTAAGATCATATCACACCACTTCACATTCTCATACTGCTGCACATAGCCCTAATGTTAATACTTTTGTCATTATTGCGGCATGAATGGACATGTTTCTCATTATTGTCAGATTAGAAAACTTGTTGATATGAACTTGTGCAAATGGGTTCCCAAAGCTAACAAATATGGATCCAAGTTTTGGATACCAAAGTCTTCACCTAATATTTTAGGTGGAGCTACTTATGATGAACCATAGAACCATGGAGCATGTTGGTGATTGCAAAGCTACAATGGTCATCTTCCAAGCAATTACACCAACATAAGTGTGGTCACTAGAACCACTTTGGTAACATACTTCCTAAATAGTTTTTATTGTCTAGCATGTTCTTATTGATGTATTGATATTAGCTCTTATTGATATCTTTTAATTGTTTATCATTTATGTGAGTTATAATCCTAGCATGACTAGTTGATTAGCTTAAATAATTTTTTCACACTATATAATCTTTTACTCACTTTTATTAGTGTGACACATTTATCTAGGTATGCTCTTTACTCTTAGTATTTATCTATGAAGATGCATACCACTCTAGTCCATAGAAGCTTTTGTTGTTGGTTTATGTTTTTGACTCTTTGCCTTTAAATATTTTTAATGGTCACTTCTTATCGATTTGTCTTTAACATGTCACATTTACTTTGATCGGTATTTTGTGAGTATGTGTGTTTAGCACAAGTCACCTATTTACTTGAAAAGTATATGCATATACTTTTATGTTAACCTTGTGCTTGCATAATATATTCACTATTGATTCTCATATTTTATTTTGATTAATTTTATTATGAATCAATTACATCTTTGTCTGATAAAGTTTATTTATGCATATTTGTGATCTTGTGATATTTTTTATGCTTGTTAATGATATATGAATAATTCATTATCAATCATATATTGCTCACATGTTTCTTATATTGTATAAATATCTTTATGGAGATATATGAGTTTAGTTCAAGTTCTATATTATATTATTTTGAAAAGTAGTTTCAAACTTGTGCTTATTTCATATGTAAGCTATTTTTTTTTACAAATTCATGTACTTCTCTTTATTAGCTTCTTCCTCAAAGCCTCTTTTTAAATGATGTATTTTTTTTGGCTTTTTGGTTGACATTTTGTATACATGATGTTTTTAAATATCTTGATCTTGATAAACCATTCTTTGGGTATTTACTTTTAGGAATTCTGGATTTCGATGATGTTCGATGATACTGCATATATTCCTTTGAATCTAAGTTCTTAAGAGTAGAAATCATTTTGAGAACAAGCCGAAAGGGTCCTTCTGTCATACAGGTGTAAATAGCCTGAAGCGACACGGTGTACTAGTCTTCGGACTACCGCTAGCTGGGAACCGACCCCTACAGCTAACCCGAAGTGATCAATATTTTATAGACTTAAGATTTATTAAGGTCTAAATACAACTATTATCTAGTTCTGGATCCAAGGTACTGAACCCAGTCCCCTAGATTCCAGAATACATCAACGTATCTAGGTCTTACTTTTGATTTACAAATGTTTTATATTTTATTGTTACCCAATAATTTTGTAGCACATATGGATTAATGTAATTGATACATCTTATGCTGTTTGCTACATTGTTCTAAGATTTTTAAGTCCATAGAATATAATTTATTTTATATTGCACTAATTCTTTTTAAATCCTCGGTTATTAAAGAAGAGATTTATTTTGGGTACAAGCCTACAAAAGGTCTGTCTGTCACCACGACTACGGTCGAAGCGAAGCGGTACTTAAGTGTTCCCCGGTGAACCTCCGTTAGCTGGGACAGTACCTCTACAGCTAATCCAAGATTGATCAATGCTTTATAAACTAAAGATTTATTGAGATCTAGTTGCAATTGTTATCTGATGGATTTTAAATTTTAGATTTGATGGATAATATTCTCTCTTTATATTTTTCACAAAAGGTAGCATATGTTGATCTATCTTGTCGATTGTGAGATTTATGTCATCTTTTGACTTATACGATTATTCATCATGCTAATTTGAAATATCTTTTGATTATTTTTATTTTTAAAAGTTCATTTAATGGATATTTCTTCTTTTGTCTAAAGACGATTGTTTTTCGTATTTGTGACTACTCATTGAATATTATGATCTTGTGATTTCATCTTTAGCTTGTGTAATACTCAATGATTTTGAGCTTTGTATTATTATCTTCTTATTCAAGTTACTTACTGTCTACAACAGTAATTCTTTGCGGGAAGAAGTCATGCAAATTGAATCTCTCTTTCAAAGCGTTTCTTTTCTTTAACCCTACGGTTGTCAGTGAACACCGTGCTAAGGCTTTAAAAGGGAAGAAATGAACTTTGATAAGAAGACCTTATATTTTTGAATTAGTTTCCTACTTCCTAAAATATGTCTCTGAATTATATTTTAAAATTTTATCTATATTATTATTTTGGATATAACCATGTAAAGGTGGAGCAGTTAATTATTTCAAGTCAATTAGCCCCTTGACATGCCATATATCTAGAATACACTTTTCTTTGGACATATATCTAGTTTTGTTTATTTGTTCAAATGGATTTATTTATGATTTATGGATTCTTTTATTGACATTGTTTTTGTGATTCGAATCGTCAGCTTTCAGTCTAAGGACTAAATGGACGCATTCGAACATTTACTAAGACAGTTTTTCATAATAAATTCCACATTTTTGAAAAGTCTTTTTGATTTTTTTTGATTTATTGAATTTGTCTCGTACTCAATGTTATTATTAAAGACAGCCTTCAAAAATCTTTTACTTACATGAAATGATTTGTGTTATATTTTTTTATTGAAGACATAGTTTCTTCATCTTTAAGCGTTTATTTATTGGATATTTCTTTTTCTTGCCTAAAGATGATATTTGTTTTGAGTTTGGAATTTTATATGCATTTGATCAAAGGAAAGAAAAGATGCATATCTTGGATATCCCTTAGATCTTGTGATTATTTATTTTATCTATTTTATGCATATAAATTATTTTTGAACTATATACGCATAATTTAAGGGGGAGCAAATTAATTGTTTCAATTCCTTTATGCCCTTAATATGTGGTATAACTAGTTCATCATGGACATATATTCTTTTACATAAAATATCTTCTTAAGTTGTTCATGATATTTGGATTTGTATTAGATGAGAGAATATATTATTATTATTATTTATTTTTAATTCTCTCATTCAAATTTTTAAAAGTTATCTTGCCAAATATATTTAATTATCCTTATTTGATTATTCCTTGAGTTTAAATTATTTTTGGCATTTCTTATTGAGATTTTTTTTTTAAAGTTCATGATTATCTATCTTTAGACTGATCATACTTTGTGGGGGAGCATTCAAGTCGACTGAATTTCTCCTTCTCAAGTATTTTGTCTTCATTACTTTCATGTTTATCTGATGGATATATATATCATGCTAAGGTAATTAAATTCAAATACATGAACTTTGGTATAGATTTTGTGTAGATTCTAGTATAGGCATTTTTTTTCCGATGATTATACTCTTTATGGAATTGATTCACTAATTTGTATGGACAAATTTTGAATCATTTTTTTAAGATCATTGTTAAAAGTCTCATTATATTTTTTGATTCTTTTATATATACTAGGTCTGCGAATTTCTATTCCACATGATTCATTTATGACCAATGATTGATTCCTACTATATTGATATTTTTTTTGGTCTATTTCAAAACACAATATGATGAACAAAATGTGTTTTGAAATCATTTTTGATTTCTAGTTGGTAAACTATTTATTGAGTGATTTTTTTAACCAACTATACTGTGTTGACAAGATTTTATTCTTTAGTTATGCAATTTTTTAAACACTTGTCGTTACACTATTCTCCTAATCCTTGATCATTATTATTTTTGCTTTCCTTCTTTACTTATGCTTGAGTTCATTTTAGCTCTACTTACGTCTAATTACGGGGGAGCTTATTTTTTGATCATGTCAAAGGGGGAGAAATAAGTTTAAGTCAGCACACAATATTCTAGTATTATGTATTTATTAGTGATACATGCATCTATTGTATATACATTAAACTTAAAGGATTTGCCATAATCAAAAAGGGGAAGATTGTTAGCCCAATGATTATATCATGTTTTTGAATATGGCTACTCAATTAAGTTTAACATATTGACGTCAGTAATATTCATGTAATCACTATCATGTTGCTACTTAAACTTAGCATTATCCTAATATCATATTGCTATACTTGTATCATATTGGTTTCGTTTGTCTAACATGTATTTGTAAGACATGCTGTAAGCATGATCAAGCTTTGTCAAACCAGGACATATGCAATAGAGAATTATTGATGGGCCAAAGACGGCATTGTACAAGAAGATTTCTCTGAACCGCCTAACGACCTATCCGGGGCCTCACATCGGGGATTCCGCTGCCCGGTCAGCGGACAGGGGTCGAGGGGACAGCGTCCCCCGTCAAGGGTTCGGGGGCGAAGCCCCCGAAAGGTATTCAGATTTTCAGATCTGTTTATCTTTGGACGACTGCCGTCAAGGAAAAATACGTCTTCAATGTCAGAAAAAACACATCATCTAAAGGGCTATTAGTTTTCATATTTATTCTGTATTTTTTCCTTTTATTGAGTCTAGGAAAAATGTGAGATTGATCGGATCGGTTCTGGCTTAGGTTTTTCTCAGTCCACAAACAAAAATAAGCCTACCTACGTATCCCAAAAATCCACAATTCCAAAAGGCCCAAAACCTATACAAATTTGGTGTATTCCTTACTGTTCTGAACCAGCAGAACTCTGACAGAACTCTGACCGAGTTCGGTCCGAGTTCGGCCCGAGTTCGGTCCGTTTGAATTCAAATATTTGTTGCCTCTAAATCTACATGTAACGTTCGTATGCGAAATCCTAGCATCCGAACTCTGCCCGAACTCTGCCCGAGTTCGGTCTCCCAAAAACACTATAAATAGAGTTGAGATTACCATTCATTTCAACAATCCAATTTCATCTCTTCTCTTCTCTATCTAAAGTGTTCTGAGCTTTTACTTTCATATCTAAGCCTTTACGACTCTTAGCCAAGCCAGTACAGTTTCTGTTTAATCAAGAGTTTGGTATTGAAGAGTTGTATCGGAGGTTGTATTCAGAAAATATTCCAGTTTTCCAATTGCCTTCTGGAGCCGGTCGTGCGCTCGTCACCAAGCACGGTGTTGTGAAGTCGGTCGTGCACTTGTCGCCAAGCATGGTATTGTAAGAGTTGCAAGCACTCAGTTAAAGCTTGTGTCATAGTGGATTAACATCGAGCAAGAGTACTCGAGACTGGATTAGTCCTCTCAGAGGGATACCAGTATACATCGCTGTGTCACTGAGTTTGAATTCTTGACTCTTACTTTACTGTATTTATTTACTGTCTCCTATTTACTGCCATAGTTATTACTTAAGTTTTTAATTGGTGATTATTTTTCGCTGCACACACACACACTCTATTCACCCCCCTCTAGAGGTGCTCAACGGTCCTACAGAAAGCCCACATGACCCTCTATCATCCCCTTCAAATAGATTATTTATTCTACAATAAATTTCAGGTTTAATCAGATTAAAAGATTACAAAAATCAGTTTTCAAAAACTTAAAAATCCCTGGTACGAGGTCCGTCCCGACAAACCGATGACCCTGTCGCAAATCGAGAGTACCAAAAGGTCCATATCGACTTTGTGGACGTGCGGGCTTTCACGAAATTCAAATTGGTCACGTATGCGCGACGAATATGACCCATATCCGTCGAAATTTCCCGTATCGGGTTTTTTGAAATTTCTAACTTACTTTGTGCACACTCATCAAATTGCGACAAAACTTGCGCCATTGGACTCAAAATATTTTTTGGTCCTGTGAGCCAAGTTTGGTCCGATTCTGAGACCATTGAACAGGACGTCATTTTGGCGGGCCCACAATCCCACTCAAACGGGAGATTTTGTGCACGGCCCACAGAAATCCAAAATTGGACATACCGTTGGTTTCATCTCATTAAAACAAATCCGTAGACATGTAGTTTTAAGACTTTAGAGATCGTAGGTTCTGGCACACATTTCGGTGTAAAGTGGATCTAACGGCGGACATCGTTTTGACCCAAAATTATAATTTTGTCCCTGTTCCAGAATTTAACTTTTGGGCAGACGTTTTCTAGGCACATCTTTTATTCCAAACGCGTTCGTGATGTTTGTTACAGCATCCGAAGTCATCTGCGGGATTTGGCTTTTCTTGCTTCGTTTATTTGCCGGTTCGAGCTACTGGATTATTCCCTTTTTGCACACATCCTCAGGCAAGATACCTTGCCATTAGCTGATTATTTTACTTTAGCTCATATTCATGCATTATTTATTATTTATTTTCTGTAAAATAAACTGTGATACATGGCATAAGTAGATAGAATTTTTACTGTTTAGTTCTATTTCCTGCTATGTACTATTTTCTTATACATTGAACTTAGATTTAAGGGACCACCCTTTGTGTGTTGCATTCATAGGCCTTGACACATTTATACCACGTTGTTGTGAGTCACATATAGGACTCAGACATGCGTGATTGGCTGGCCACCAGTACGTATAAGCCGTACGTTAGGAAATAACTGCTAATAGAGTTGCATGCTAGAAGACTTAGCAGCTATGAGTTGGCATTGGACGGGAAGAACATGATTGGAAGTTGACTACCACCCTATCTATCGTAGACTCGCTCGATACTGAGGAACGATAGGTAGACTATATGCTATAGACTCGCTCGATACTGAGGAATAGTATATGGTGTTTGACTCGCTACTGAGGTACTGTACTGCATTGGTATTTTCTAGACTTGACCCGGTAGTCATGCGACCATGAACTGTTCTTAAAACTGTATTCACTTAGATTGGTTAGGCACCCTTATCCGTTAGGTATGAGTACTCTTGGTTTGGGTACTTATATCTGACCGTGGCTTGGAACAATAACTTGTCGCGGATTAGTTCGCCACATCATATCCTTGTTTGGTTGTAGGTATGGCTTACTACTCCGATGAGAAGGTATTGAACCTTGTTGGGGTCCGAATACCATATTGGATTTGTGACTTGGAAATATACTTCATCGTGGGTTAGTGTGCCCTCTCATGTCCTTATTTGGTTGGGGGGATGGTACGCTAATCCAAAAGGTGAGGTATTGGACCATGTTATGATCTGATCTTACTTATTATTATTGAGCAGTTATATTCAGTTTATATGGCATAATATTGTGTATCTTGTTACGTCCCTCTGAAGACCTAGTTATCTCTCCAGGTGTGTGTTCTTGTCTTCCGCAGGTATTCTAGCCGAGGTCGTGATCTTCTCCATCCCTTCGAAGATGATGTGTCTTGGTAGTGGATTTGTCTCGGCCCAACATATTGTATAAAGACAAATCATGGTTATTATATGATATTTTTATTTCTTTCATTTTGTGGATGAGATTAGTATCTGTGGTTTTACTGCATTTACAGCTTACGTATATTTATTATACGGCTGGCATGTCTACGTTCCTAGTCCTACGTATTTTGGGACTGGGACGTTACATGTTTTTGTGGTGGCCCATGCAGGTCGAGTTTGTCACTTCGGTTACGTAATTGTACCGATGTGAGCCTGCAATATAGGATTAGAGTCTAGGAATCTCATCCACATACTTGATTACCTTCCATAATTTCCAAATTCTGAACTCTCGTCGCCTCCATTGATTTTGCATCTTACTTGAACTCTTTCTACCAACACCCTTATCATCTTGTGCTTAAACATGATTAAGAAGTGTATTTGACCTATGAGCACATACTAGTGACAGCTAGGAAGATGACTACACTACTATATACTTATTGGTCAACCATATGGCTAGAAGGATTACATTGGTAATTGGAATACACGGAGACCTTAACTAATAAAAAGGCATTTTCTAAAAGTGTGATTTAATGGTTAGTACTTTCTAAGTTGGGTTTTTGCCAAAGAAAGTTTTAATCTTGAGATTTCTAAGTAGTAATCACCAGAGGATTGATAGAATTTTATGTGATACTGCAGAAAAATAGCTAGAATCTATATACCATTAATTTAAGAAATTGATTGGATTTTGAGTTTTGATATCTATGACTTATTGAGTTACAGTTATAGTTATACATCCTTGAGCAGATATAAATTTGGTTTGGAAATGACCTTAAGATCGTAAAAGCGGCAGTATGAACTATTTAAATTGAGACGTACAAGTTACGATTAATATGTATATAAAAATTTAAATTTTAAGTGGAAGTAATGATATTAAAATTTTGGTTTAAAAAAAAGAAAGAAAAAAATTTTGGAAGATATAAAAACAATTTTTGTGGAAAAGTTTCAAATTTGAATTCGTGTCCTTTGATTGAAGATTTACAAATCTATTTAGATTTTGGATTTAAAAAGGCTGTGATTATGTTCGAATGACTTAGAAATAGAAGTTATGGTTGATGAGTACGTAAAGTATTGAGTTATAAATTTTAGATTGCTCGTGATATGCTAAGGGTTTATCTTGAGGATTATTTGAGAAAATTTCAGAGTTTTAAAGTTATGAAGTGATCTAGAAATTTTATGAATTCATGATTTATGCACTCTTGAGTTTAACAGCTGGAGTAAAATTGTTAATTTTGGAAAAGTTAGTGGTAACGTGATGAAAGTTTGCTTTGAGATTTATGAAAGTGATTTAAATTTTAGTCATTATTAAGTTGAATGGCTTGGAGTGAATACAAATTTTGGTGGTGTCACGACCCGATCCCAAATAATTGGGTCGAACCGGATCATGCCCAGCCTGCACCGTTGTGAGACGACGACAGTAAGCTGTTCTACATGCAGGTGTTCACAACAACATCTATACATTTGTCACAACTCAATATACGAAACTTTTAAAACTTTATTCAACATTTGAAAAGTACAACTGGAAATAAAAGAACTGAAATAAAATGCTGAATTCAAATTGACAAAATTCCAAGAACAATGAAACTGGAAACTGGAAATAACTAGCTAAGTGGTCGGCTCGTCGGCCTCAGGTCCTGCGTCCTCCAAGGGGGACTCCGGCAACACCACAGGGTACAAAACCGGGTCATAGTAGCTATTGTACAATAGCTCAGCATCCTCAATGTCACCTAAAAATGTTGTCTCCAGTCAGGAGGGAGCAAGTACGAATATGTATCTCATATTTCAAGTAATAATGAAAAAGTGCAGGCTAAACAGTTTAAACAATATTTTCCAGCATTCTATAATTGAAAACAATGTGATTTGAATGTGTAATCGTCTATGACCGGCTTGGGTTATACAATAGCGTCCTAGCGACGCGATACGGCTTACCCCGTGTGTAAGAGGGGTAAGCTCGCACAATATGCAATATGAGAGGTATTGGCCATAAATGTTACACTATTCCTCCAATTCCCACAATCAATCAATCAATATCTGAACCCTATGAGAGGGTTTCGTGTAGCAATGTGGTTTAAACATGCAGCTAGATAATTACTAAATAAAATACAAGAAAAACATAACCGTAACTTGCCTTTGTTTATGACTAGATCGGTAAAGTCAGTTCCGAGGAGGATGTCAGGTTCGTCTCCGAGATCCTACAGTTGAGAACATTGGCTTAGAACCAATATGAAACCATTCTAGGGGTGCTAGTTACAATCTCTAGAAGTAGACCCTAGTCAGGTTTTAAGTTTATTAATTATTCTACCGGAAATCTTCTAACGTCGCAAATCTATGTTCGTTGTTATTTAATTAAAATAAGCCGGTTATTGATTAATTGGAAAAATGGTAATTACCGGTTAATTTGACAAAACTTTTGTATTTTGTAATATTGTATATAAAACTAATATTTTTCTTTAAATGAGAAGAACGTGAATTTGTTTAAATAACAAACTTGTAATTTTTCCCAATTATTTATTGTGAGAAAATGATATTAATATTCTATATCCAAAATAATATCATTTTAATATTTTACGAGTCTATCGACAAACCAACAAACCAGGAAATAAATAAAATCTATTCTACGCAATACAGGGTCGTAGCAAAGAAAATAGAAAACTGGGCTTATGCCCTTACAATTATTTACATAAATCGAAATTAAGAATAATAATAAAGCTCAGGTGAATCCTGAACGCCGGGAAGCGGTCCATTCAGCAGGCCGAAGCCCTGCACCAAAAATACTAACAGCAGTACCCGTTCTGAAAATAATTATAAACATAAATATAATATTAAAGAGTCTCAGATTGGTCCAATTGTCATTCTTAGCTAATGCCTCAACATCCAGAATGACTGGTTTCGTTTGCATTTTACTAGAGCCCATTGACCGGTACGGTCGTCGCCCGAAAAATCCATTTAATAAACCTTTTTAGAAAACCAGTTTTGAAAATCATATATATATATATATATATATATATATATATATATATATAATTTTACGAAAATTGGACAGCATTTCCTTCCAATACTGGGAAGTTGTGCCAACCACACAAATAATATCCCAAACCAGGGAAATAACCCATGAATTTATTTCCACCACAAAATAAATATATAACCCAAATTACAGAACTAAATCTGAAAGTCACAGAGCATTGCCGAACTAACTCGGAATTCCGAGAAGTCCCAAAGCTTAAAACCAAAACCAATCACAGCACAAAAGTACTACCGAAACGAACTTCAGAAATTTTCGAAATCGAAATCGTCTAAACCGAATCCCATAACGGGATCGGGGACCAGAATCATCATCGACACGATAACGGGATACGGGAAAAACAAAATTATACCTTGGGTTGATCGGCTAGAGCTCTCAGATGCAATAACAGAGATAGAAACCACGTTCCCGCGGACTCAAAAAATCCCAACTCGCGGACAGCAGCGAAAAACCACCAAAACAGCGCTGGACGGCGCTGTTGGAACAACGGGGAGCACGCGGGGCTCTGGCCGGCGTGGAAGGCGGCTGGCGAGACTAGGACACGGCGGTACCGACGCGGGAGGTCGCCGAGCAGAGATCGGAAGCCGCGGAGAAGGGGTTTGCGGCCGGGAAACAGCGCCGGGATAGCTGGGTGTAGGTGCGAACGGGATCGGCCGGCACGGGGCGGCCGGGAGGTCGGGGTCGCGCGTGGGAGGGCAGAGCCGCGGGCTGGACGCGGTCGGAGGCGCGCGCGGGCGGTGTCCTGGCCGGAGTGGGGTCGGGCGCTGGAGTCGAGGGTGGCCGGCGTGAGCGGCCGGAGGAAGCCGGGGGCGAGCGGGATCAACGCCGGAGGGGCACTGCGCGGCTGGGCTGGGGTCGCCGGAGGCCGGCGGGGCTTGGGCGCCGGCGGAAGGGCGCTCGGGGGTGGCGCAAAAAGCTCGGGGGAGAGAGGGGTTCCTTTGAGATGGAAGTGGTGGTGGTGTTGAGAGTTTGGTTTAAGAAGAATGAGAAAGGAATGTTTGGATGAGTGCTGGAGTGGTTCGTGAGGGGTGATGGTGGGTTATTATAAGGGAAAGTGGGAAATAATGTGTGGAGTAGAGGAGAAAGGGGGAACAGGAGAATAGGCAGGGATGGCCTGGTCGTGGGTGACCAGGCCCAACGTGAGTTAATTTTTTTAAAAAAACAGATATTAATCAGAATTTGAATGAATAAAAAAAAAGATTAGTTCGGAACGGGATTGGGTTTCGGGAAACCGGGTTCGAACTCGGGTTCGGAGTCCGGACTCGGGATCGGGACAGGGCCGCAATAAAAAATCAATGATAATTTTAAAAATAATATATTTTTTCCGACTAATAAATAATAATAATAATAATAATAATAATAATAATAATAAACTAAACTAATTATCACACTACAAATCCAATAATTCTTTAATCCTAAAATCTGGATTTCACAATCTTCCCTCCTTAGAAAATTTTGTCCTCGAAATTAAAGGCAGGGTTAGGGGTAACCCTAATTCTCAAACAGATACGGGTACTGCTCCCACATCTTGTCTTCTCGCTCCCAGGTAGACTCGCCTGGTGAGTTGTGCCGCCACATAACTCTGACTATCGGTGTCACAGAGTTTCAGGCTCTCTTCTCTCATCTGTCCAATATTGCAACCGGCTTCTCTGGCACTGTGAGGCTGGGTCCAATTTCCAGCTCCGAATGGTCCAATATGTGGCTCGGGTCTGGGATGTAGCGTCTCAGCTGCGAAACATGGAAGACGTTGTGTACGCCTTCGAGAGTTGGAGGTAGAGCCACCCGATAAGCCACTTCTCCAATCTTGCTAAGTACTTCAAAAGGACCAATATACCTGGGGCTTAGCTTTCCTGCTCTGCCAAAATGGATGGTTCCTCTGGTAGGGGACATCATCACGAACATACTGTCACCTTCTTCAAACTCCAACGGCCGTCGACTGCTATCGGCCCAATGCTTCTGTCTGTCCTGGACAATCCTGAGCTTATCTCTGATCATCTTTACCTTCTCTGCTACATCGGTCACCATCTCAGGTCCAAGCAATACTCGTTCTCCTATGTCGTCCCAAGCAAGTGGAGTGCGGCAACGACGTCCATAGAGTGCCTCGAACGGTGTCATAACGATGCTAGCTTGGTAGCTCTTGTTGTAGGAGAACTCTACCAAGTGCAAATGGTCTTCCCAAGACCCTCCAAATTCCAAGACGCAGGATCTCAGCATATCTTCTAGCGTCTGGATTGTTCTCTCTGATTGTCCATCAGTCTGGAGATGGTAGGCGGTGCTGAACCTCAATTGCGTTTCCAAACTGTCATGCAAGCTCTTCCAGAAGTGAGAGGTGAACCTGGTATCCCTGTCAGACACAATACTTACCGGAAATCCATGAATCCGGTAGATGTGCCGTATGTACAGTGCCACCAACTTCTCGATGGATAGACCCACCTTGAAAGGAATAAAGTGGGCTGACTTCGTCAGTCGGTCCACGATAACCCAAATGGCATCCTTTCTTCCTTGGGATCGAGGCAGTCCCGACCCAAAATCAATCGTTATATGCTCCCATTTCCACTCCGGGATATCTAGCGGCTGCAACAGTCCTGCTGGTCTCTGTCTGCTAGCTTTCACTTGTTAACAAATTAAACATCTAGCTACATACCTGGATACGTCCTTCTTCATTCCTTACCACCACACTATAGTATGCATATCCCGATACATTTTGTTGGCTCCTGGATGTATGGAATACTACGACTGGTACGCTTTTTATATCAGCTTGTTCCTTAGTTGGTACGCACAGCCTCGTACCATGCTTCAGTGCTCCGTCGCTGGCGATTGAGAATCCTTCAAGTGTTCCCGCCAGCACTTGATATCTGAGTTAGCAAAGCATCTCGTCTTGGAATTGTGCCTCCTTGACTCTGTTTATTAGACTTGAACGTACTTGCAATTGCATCATTAATGAATCAGCTCCTGGTATAATGGCTTCTCTTTCCAGTTTCTTTATTTCTTCTTCGGGCAGTACAATCTCCAGTCCAAGCTTTTCCATGTCCTCCAGCAAATGACGCTCCTTGGTCAAGAACATTGCCATCGGGTACCGACTAAGTGCATCTGCAACAATATTAGCCTTATCCGATGATACTGCAGGTTGATGTCGAAATCCTTCATCAGCTCCAGCCATCGTCTCTGTCGCATGTTCAGCTCCTTCTGAGTGAAAACATATTTAAGACTTTTGTGGTCTGTAAATATGTCCACTCTCTCTCCATAAAGGTAGTGCTTCTATAGCTTCAATGCAAATATTACTGCTGCAAGCTCCAAATCATGTGTGGGATAGTTTTTCTCATGAGTCCGTAATTGCCTAGATACGTAAGCAATTACTTTCCCGTGTTGTTGAAGAATGCAGCCCAATCCCTTACCGGAAGCATCACTGTAAATTAAAAAATTGCCGGTACCTGAGGGTAGCACAAGTATCGGCGCCGTTGTAAGCCTCTTCTTCAGTTCCTCAAAAGCTGACTGGCAAGCTTCTAACCAAACAAATTCTTCATTCTTCCTGGTGAGCTTCGACATCGGCTCAGCAATCTTAGAGAAATCCTTCACAAACTTCCGGTAGTAGCCAGCTAAACCCAAGAAACTTCTGATTTCTGCAACTGAACTTGGTGCAGTCCACTTCTCAATAGCAGCTATCTTTATTGGATCCACCGAAATTCCTTCTCCTGTGACAACATGGCCAAGAAAATCCACTTTGTCTAAGAAGAATTCACATTTAGATAGCTTACCATAGAGCTTCTCCTTCCTTAAAGTTCCCAGAACTTTCCTCAGGTGCTCTTCATGCTCTTCTTCGGTCTTCGAGTAGATCAGGATGTCGTCGATGAAGACAACAACAAACTGATCCAGGTATTCATGGAAGACCTTATTCATGAGGTTCATGAATACTGCAGGGGCATTCGTCAGTCTAAATGGCATGACCAAAAATTTATACTAACCATATTTGGTGTTGAACGCCGTCTTTGGAATGTCCTTCTTCCTGACCTTGATTTGATGGTAGCCAGACCTGAGATCTATCTTCGAAAATACCTTGGCTCCACTCAGTTGATCAAACAGATCGTCGATCCGGGGCAGAGGGTACTTGTTTTTGATGGTGATGTTGTTCAGTGCCGGGTAATCAATGCACATCCGTACAGTTCCATCCTTCTTGGGCACGAACAAAATTGGCGCTCCCCAGGATGAAGCCCCGTCTCTGATAAATCCTTGTGCCTTCAGTTCGTCAATCTGGTCCTTCATCTCCTTTGCCTCCTTGGGTTTGACTCTGTAGCATTCCCGTGAAATAGGAAAAGAGCCGGGTACTAGGTCGATGGCAAATTCCATACCTCGATCTGGCGGCAATCCTGGAGGACTATTAGGAAAGACGTCCATGAATTCTGCTATGATAGGGTGAGGAGGCCCGTATTCTTCGGTGATAGAGGAGTAGGTAACACTCTTCATGTCTTCCGGAGCTCGAGAGATTTCAAACTCCGATTCTCCTGGTGGACTGAAGATTACACATCCTTTGTGATAATCTATCAGCGCATACTGTTCACTTAACCAGTCCATCCCTATAACTACATCATAGTTGGGCAAGGGCATCACAAGTAAGGGTGTTAAGAATTTATGGCCTGAGATAGTTATGGGACAGTTACAAGCCTCGGTGATGGGTATGGGTCCCCCACCGGTCATACCTCTACTAATCATCTTGCTAAGTCCCGTATCTAGGTAGTGTGTAGAGATAAACTTTGATGATATAAAACTGTGTGATGCACCCAAATTAAATAATGCTAGAGCAGGATGTGAAAACACATAAATGGAACCTGTAATGACATCAGCGGTGGGTTCCTGCTCGTCTGCTGCTAGGACAAAAGCTCGCTCGGTCTTCTGCTGATGTTGTTCGAACCTTTGTTGCTGAGTGGGTAGAGGAGCTCTTTGCTGAGTTACTCCGATCCGGTTGAATGCGGTGGGGCAGTCCCTCACTTGGTGGGTGGCAGACCCACAAACTAGGCAGTGTCCCCGTTTCTTCCTGCAGATGTTCGCCTGGTGTCCTGGCCTCTTGCAGTAGTCGCAGACAGGGATATGCTGCTGAGGCATTCTGTTACTGGTTCTTTCCTGATGATGCTGTTGCAGGTGGTGTGAAGGCCTGTTGTTGTTGTTGTTGGGCCTCTTCTGGTTACCCTGGAAGTTGCTAGTTCCGGGATACTCCCTTTTTGAACGAGGAGGTTGGCTCTTTTCCACGTCCTGAGCTCGTATCAGAATCTTCTCGTATGTTTTGGCGCCGCCTGCGATCACAGGGGTGCGAATTTCCTCCCTTAGTCCATACTTGAATCTCTCAGCACGATCCTTGGGGTCAGCAACCAAGTTCTTGGCAAAGCGGCTAAGTCGGCCGAACTCTGCCGTATACTCTCTAACCATCATGTTCCCTTGCTTCAGGTCCTGGAACTGTCTTTCCATTTCCCGTATCTCTGATGTTGGGAAGAACTTCCTGCGGAACAGCCTCTTAAAGGTGTCCCAGTCAAGCTATTTGTCCTGGAGTCGGGGTTTATTCTGATACCAAGTGCCTGCCATATCTTGCAGCTGGAGTCCTACTGCTTCGGTCTTGAGGTCCTCTGGGAGTCGAACGACGCTCAAGAGATGCTCCATGCTGTCTAGCCATTCATCGACGTAGATGATTCCCTCGGTTCCTTTGAAAGGTCGAGGGTCCTGCTTCTTGAAACTCTCTATATCTCCGACCTTCACATAATAATACGCCTCTTATCAAATGTATGACCTTAATGATACATAACTTAACTCCTAGATTTATGTATACCTTGGCAGGTCGTGGCTCCGATGAAGTTGTTCCTCCTCTTTCGAGGGCAGCCATAGCCACGTTATGGGCATTCTCCATGCCTTCTCTCATGATCGCGGTCTGCTCGCGATAGGCTTCAGCTTGGGCTGCGGTCTGCTCACAATGAGCTTCTGCTTGGGCTCTCTGGGCTTCAAGCACTCTTCGTAGCATGCCCACGAGATCGGTGGGATCCACGGGCACTGATGGAGCAGCTGGTGCGGGTACTACCGCAGGGGACTGCGGCTCAGTCCGGGAAAGCACTGGTTCTGCCGTTTGTACTATAGCAGCATAAACTGGGCGGGGTGCTGGTACAGCATGGGGACGGTCAGTCAGCTGCAAAGGAGGTGGGTCCCGGCGTGCTTGAGGAGGTGGGGTGTGATTGGTAGATAACACCTCATCTTCAGCTGGGCCGGAACGGGTGGTCTTCCCTTTGGCCATACTCTGGAAGGTTTAGGATGCAAACATAAGCAAGGTATCCTACCCGTCTATAATCAAACAAATATATATATATATATATATATATATATATATATATATATATATATATATATAATTCGGACCTATGTTGTGACAAATCGATGTTCTAGTGTTCTAATTGTTTCTAGGTATGTTTTCCTAAATTGTTGTTTTGGACCTGCATGGGCCACCACTAAAAACATGTCACGACCCGATCCCAAATAATTGGGTCGAACCGGATCATGCCCAGCCTGCACCGTTGTGAGACGGCGACAGTAAGCTGTTCTATATGCAGGTGTTCACAACAACATCTATACATTTGTCACAACTCAATATACAGAACTTTTAAAACTTTATTCAACATTTGAAAAGTAAAATAAATGAACTAAAATAAAATAATAAATTCAAATTGACAAAATTCCAAGAACAATAAAACTAGAAACTGGAAATAACTAGCTAAGTGGTCGACTCGTCGGTCTCAGGTCCTGCGTCCTCCAAAGAGGACTCCGGCAACACCACAGGGTACAAAACCGGGTCATAGTAGCTATTGTACAATAGCTCAGCATCCTCAATGTCACCTAAAAATGTTGTCTCCAGTCAGGAGGGAGCAAGTACGAATATGTATCTCATATTTCAAGTAATAATGAAAAAGTGCAGGCTAAACAGTTTAAACAATATTTTCCAGCATTCTACAATTGAAAACAATGTGATTTGAATGTGTAATCGTCTATGACCGGCTTGGGTTATACAATAGCGTCCTAGCGACGCGATATGGCTTATCCCCGTGTGTACGAGGGGTAAGCTCGCACAATATGTAATATGAGGGGTATTGGCCATAAACGTTACACTATTCCCCCAATCCCCACAATCAATCAATCAATATCTGAACCCTATGAGAGGGTTTCGTGTAGCAATGTGGTTTAAACATGCAGCTAGACAATTACTAAATAAAATACAAGAAAAACATAACCGTAACTTGCCTTTGTTTATGACTGGATCGGTAAAGTCGGTTCCGAGGAGGATGTCAGGTTCGTCTCCGAGATCCTACAGTTGAGAACCTTAGCTTAGAACCAATATGAAACCATTCTAGGGATGCTAGTTACAATATCTAGAAGTAGACCCTAGTCAGGTTTTAAGTTTATTAATTATTCTACCAAAAATCGTCAAACGTCGCAAATCTACATTCGTTGTTATTTAATTAAAATAAGTCGGTTATTGATTAATTGGGAAAATGGCAATTACTGGTTAATTTGACAAAACTTTGTATTTTGTAATATTGTATATAAAACTAATATTTTTCTTTAAATGAGAAGAACGTGAATTTGTTTAAATAACAAACTTGTAATTTTTCCTAATTATTTATTGTGAGAAAATGATATTAATTTTTTATATCCAAAGTAATGTCTTTTTAATATTTTACGAGTCTATCGACAAACCAAAAAACTAGAAAATAAATAAAATCTATTCTACGCAATACAGGGTCGCAGCAAAGAAAATAGAAAACTGGGCTTATGCCCTTACAATTATTTACATAAATCAAAATTAAGAATAATAATAAAGCTCAGGTGAATCCTGAATGCCGGGAAGCGGTCCATTCAGCAGGCCGAAGCCCTGCACCAAAAATACTAACAGCAGTACCCGTTCTGAAAATAATTATAAATATAAATATAATATTAATGAGTCTCAGATTGGTCCAATTATTATTCTTAGCTAATGCCTCAACGTCCAGAATGACTGGTTTCATTTTCATTTTAATAGAGCCCATTGACCGGTACGGTCGTCGCCCAAAAATCCATTTAATAAACCTTTTTGGAAAACCAGTTTTGAAAATCATATATATATATATATATATATATATATATATATATATATATATATATATATATAATTTTACGAAAATTGGGCAGCATTTCCTCCTAATACTGGGAAGTTGTGCCAACCACACAAATAATATCCCAAACCAGGGAAATAACCCATAAATTTATTTCCACCACAAAATAAATATATAACCCAAATCACAAAACTAAATCAGAAAGTCACAGAGCATTGCCGAACTATCTCAAAATTTCCGAGAAGTCCCAAAGCTTAAAACCAAAACCAATCACAGCACAAAAGTACTACCGAAACGAACATCGGAAATTTTCAAAATCGAAATCGTCTAAACCGAATCCCGTAACGGAATCGGGGACCAGAATCATCATCGACACGATAACGGGACACGGTAAAAACGGAATTATACCTTTGGTTGCTCTGCTAGAGCTCTTAGATGCAATAACAGAGATAGAAACCACGTTCCCGCGGACTCAAAAAAATCCTAACTCGCGGACAGCAGCGGTAAACCACCGAAACAGTGCTGGACAACGTTGTTGGAACAACGGGGAGCACGCGGGGCTCTGGCCGGCACGGAAGGCGGCTTACGAGACTAGGGTACGTCGGCACCGACGCGGGAGGTCGTCGAGCAGAGATCGGAAGCCGCGGAGAAGGGGTTTGCGACCGGAAAACAGCGCCGGGATAGCTGGGTGGAGGTGCGGACGGGATCGGCCGGCACGGGGCGGCCGGGAGGTCGAGGTCGCGCGCGGGAGGGCGGAGCCGCGGGCTGGATGCGGTCGGAGGCGCACGCGGGCGGAGTCCTGGCCGGAGTGGGGTCGGGCGCTGGAATCGAGGGTGGCCGGCGTGGGCGGCCGGAGGAAGCCTGGGGCGAGCGGGATCAACGCCGAAGGGGCGCTGCGCGGCTGGGCCGGGGTCGCCGGAGGCCGGCGGGGCTTGGGCGCCGGCGGAAGGGTGCTCGGGGGTGGCGCGGAAAGCTCGGGGGAGAGAGGGGTTCCTTTGAGATGGAAGTGGTGGTGGTGTTGAAAGTTTGGTTTAAGAAGAATGAGAAAGGAATGTATGGATGAGTGCTGGAGTGGTTCGTGAGTGGTGATGGTGGGTTATTATAAGGGAAAGTGGGAAATAATGTGTGGAGTAGAGGAGAAAGGGGGAGCAGGAGAATAGGCAGGGATGCCTGGTCGTGGGTGACCAGGCCCAACGTTAGTTTTTTTTTTTAAAAATAGTTATTAATCAGAATTTGAATGAATAAAAAAAAGATTAGTTCGGAACGGGATTGGGTTTCGGGAAACCGGGTTCGAACTCGGGTTCGGAGTCCGGGCTTGGGATCAGGGCAGGGCCGCAATAAAAAATCAATAATAATTTTAAAATTAATATATTTTTTTCCGACTAATAAATTATAATAATAATAATAATAATAATAATAATAATAATAATAAACTAAACTAAACTAATTATCAATCTACAAATCCAATAATTCATTAATCCTAAAATCTGGGTTTCACAAGTGGTTTATTTTGAAAGTTTACTAAGAAACTTTTGGAGAAAACTTGAGTTAAAATTTTAATGGTGAGCAACCAAGAGGGTCCAAATAAGATAGATGTATTCCACACTAAATTGTCGTATCACTCATGACCATGATGGTAGTGTATACACAAGTATTGTTAGTCATCTACAAGCTATGTGATTGTATCTCAACCTTGACTTACTCGACCTCCCCCCAAATCTAGATTTTTATTGTGACCTTCTAAACTGTTTGCAATTTGAAAAAATAAATAGTTTGCTCATTCTTTAACTGTATTCATCTAGAAGTCCGCCTTTTCTCTAGAACTGTGGCCGTAAATTATTTTACTGGATTCCTAAATTAATTTTATTACCTTGATCTTCTTTATTTTTGTGTTAATTGTCACCTCATGAACTCCCACTTTCTATTTTAGATCTTTTGGCGTCCCTTACCGTGACTTTGATATTCGGATTGTAATACTAGCTGTTACCTTCCAACAATTTTATATGTAAGACCTAGCCAAGTCCACCTTCATGTAGGCATGTCATGTCCTATTAAAACATGTCTCTTTGGACACTATTTTTATGATATGACTTTTTGGTTAAAATGGCTAAACTATAACCTATACCATGATACCAAAGTACTTTCTGACTTCAATTAGAGGTCCAACCTCGACTCAATTATTTTGACCCGATGTGTGATTATGTTCTACTAAATTTCTTAAATGCTTAACTTTGTACTTTATTTTGATTGCTTGACCCATGGTCCCATCACACTATTAGTTTAACTCTTGTAAGTTGGGTAGAATACCTCACAACCTAGCAAATCCTTTGTCTTTATGAATCATGTTGAGGAGTTCACTTAGACTAGAAATTCAGAGGACCTTAACCTATCTAGGCAACCAAGCCATAAAGGAAGAAATACTAGGACAACCGTGTAGGCCCACACTTCGAGCAAGACTTGATTTTAAAATATCTTGGACTAATTAAATTCCTTCGTTTTTACCTCCCTTACTTATATTTAAAAAATCTTATGCTGCTAATTAGCTTTAGTTTTGCAAGCTTATCTTTTTCGAGCTTGATTATGGCATATTTTATTGGGTGCAACCACTAACATATTGTCTAATTAGAACCGGTGCATGACGGTCTGATCAACCTATTGCACTTTGGTTCGCCTTCATATATTATTCTACGTGGATGGAGACATAGTTAAAACTTGTCCTAGAGTCTTATCCACGACAGCCTTGGTAATTCTCTTTGAATTAGTTTAGTCGCCTATGAACCTCGTATTCGTACTCAATAGCCTCGTCATTGAAACCTTTATTGTTCTTGTCTTTTACTCATTTTAGAAAAATAATGCACTGTACTTGATAGATCGATCCAAGGTATCACCTTTAGTTTTCCTATCAGTTATATATACACGAAATGTAGATAACCACCGACCGACTCATGTGGCTATATATACGTAAGGAAATGTAAGCACGATGTGAGAATACAAAATGGAGTATGCATCGCGCTATCAAAATTTTGTAAATAACAATATGAGAATGAAACGAACTGGTTGATCATGAACTTTATGATTGATCAAGACGAGACTATAAGTCATCGACGATTGTTCGATGCTTATAGCATCTCGTGTGTCGACCGCAAATAAGATAGACTCGAACTCGATACGAATAGATGTTTCGTAAATTGTGGAATCATCGACGGTAGTGCATGACTTTACTCGGAGGATAGTTGCGCATCAGTTGTGCCAATAGAAATAGTTTTATCCAAAATTGGGTAGTCGCATAGAAATCATTGGAACATGATTTGGCTCTGAAATAAGATATAGCATGGTTCGTAGTAAACTGTCCTTCAGTGATGATCCACAATTATCGAGCGTAGCTTCGGGGCAGCTGACCCTAGAAGACTTGACCGCCAAATCAAATTGAATGTTGCAGACCGTAAGATGACCTATGCGTTGTCGCATACAAAATTGCATCGATAGCAAATATTATGTGGTGCATGTTGACGATAAGTCTAGGCGATCGAGAATTGTTGGAACAACTTTCGATTGAGAATGATATAGTTAGATTTTTGAGTATTCGTCGGATGAATACTTGAATGGTTATGCTGGTCGATGATCGAACTAGAAATTCACCAACGAAACTTGGTGATTCGGATAGGCGATTGCGAGAATCGTGCTATGCACGAGAGAGAACAATAAGGGAATGACTTACGAGTTATGTCATTAGATTCGGATTCACCTTGTAAATGAGCTTGCGTGAATCAAACTTACATTCGATGTTGCGAGACGGACAAGTATAGAATTTGGTTAGAAACTTCCTACTCGATAAAAATCGAATGTAAGACGCATCGTAAAGACCTTTGTGTCAAGGCGATCGTGGCCTTGAGCATCGTCGACTTGAATTAAACTTTGTGTTGGATAGATTGTGTCCTTTGTGCAATATCAATTTAAAGTTACGTCGGAAGAATTTGAGTACGATGTCTAGGTAAGTAACCTAGCAGGCGTAGTCCTGAATGTTGATGAAATTGCAAGTCAACAAAGGAAATTGTATCGAGATAAGTTGCATAACCAGACTTTGGAAATTATAGTTGGGTAGCGACGTCGAATACAAGGCGTTGCGGAGACTTGTTGTGATCGGATGCGCGACAGCTTGACGCGAACGCATAGAATTGATAGTCCCGATGAAACTTACAAAATAAGAAATACGATTTTGAATCGCATCGTGTGTCTTGACTTTTGTTGGAGGATCGCGTATGTATCAATATGCATGTGCGCTAGAATTACGAGAATAAGCACTACAGCCAAGTCCGATCGAGAGTACGAGATGGCAAGTAATTGAGAATAAGAAGTTACATGTTAGCGTTGTTCCGATATCTTACAACTGAGCTTGGCTGAAATACATATATTGGTGGAACGCCTAAAATATGTGTATGATTCCAAACTAAGTTGTTTGATCCAAACGATAGTGAGACGAGATTGTGGAATGATCTAGTAAAACCCTTGGAAATTTAGTATTGGTTTCGGTTCGAGGACGAACCTTGTTTTGAGTGGTATATTATGTAATGCCCCACTCCGCACGGTACATTATGCTGAGTCGTTGACCCGATTGCGTATCGATGCGAATCGATACAAGAGTTACGTTGTCCCGAGAAATGCATCGAACTAAGTCGATACAAAGAGTTGCCTTATCCCAAAGAATGTATCAAGTCGAATCGATGCAGAGCGCCGTATTGCCCTGAAGGATAAGTGCGTTGAATCAACTCAAAGATTCTAAGAAATCGAATCGACCAAGGTGCAAGTCCGAATCGATGCAAGTATTGATTTTAGTTGGTTTCATGTGCAGGCTATGCGTTTACGCTAAAATATTAGAGGTCGGCATTCTGTCTTATTCAGTAAGGGGTCCGCGAAACCAAATCGTCGCCTTACGACGGGCTGAGACTTGGGCACGGTAAGCCAAATCGGACGTATAATTCAATAAAGCACGAAGTGCTCAAATGGCTAAGTCAGGAGAATGGCCGTGCAACGAAGTTATGAAATCGAGCCACATCGGCTCGACGAAACGACAAGGCGTATCAACTCAAGGTGGGGGACATTAACTCTTTTTCCTACTCCTTCATACCTAAGTGAAATATATATCATTGTATGCTGAGTTAACCTATCAACGGCACGGGCGTGGCTCGATAGAGAGATAAACATAGTGTGTGTCGGACACTAGATAGAACAAATGAAATGAATCATACAAAAAATATACGAGTCCCTATGGAACATTGAATATTGCAAAGGCGAGCGCCTCGGTGCGCAAGCCATAAGAACATGGGATAACTATTTCGACGAGTGCCCCAGTGCATAAGTCATTCCGTGCCCCCGCGCACGAGTTAGCATGCTAGAACATTGAAAGACTATATCGGTACGAGTACCTTAGTGTACGAGCGATTGAACATTGAATACCTTATCGAGGCGTGCCTCAGTTGTACGAGTCAGAAGGATGGAACATAAGTATAATGCATTGAATACTAAGGCGTAGAATATGGAAACATGGCTTCAAGGATGCAAGGGAAGACGGCGAATGTGTGCATCTACATAATACTTACAAAAGATGGCATCGTTGCGACGAATAGAACAGTTGTGGCACGGATGTGGCGTAACTGTCGATGCGGCATGGTGCCTTCAAAATGTTCGTGGCCTTTGGGGCATTCATTGGGAACATTGGGGTGTTGTGCCAATTGAAATAGATATAAGACAAACTTGCTTGGTTGTATGAAAGATAAGATGCGTTGCATGGTCAAATAGACTTAAAGACATACGGCCCATGTACGGGTGTTATCTTTCTTCGAACGTTGATCACCAGGGCGCTGGGACCGTTCGGCCTAGGAGGGACTGCGATAAAATTGGTATTGTTGGTGCACTTCATCTAGACGGGTAGCGACCTTCTAGTGAATGTGATAAGCCACTTACTCGAGTATTTCAGGGGTCCTCTGATTGTTTGGGTTAGCAACCACAATGGAGTGATCATCGTCTTACATATTCGATTCGATAAAATATAAGTCCATTCTAGCCCGGAAAGCTAGTGACCTTCATATAGTTAAGGGCGATGGGTTGAAAGTGCAAGGTATACATATATTGTGCACATATAGATCCTGAATAAAGGGCACTTATAACATGACAGAGAAAGTTGATAGGCGTATTCACCTTGCATCGGTACAAGGACAAGTGCGTCGATATTGGTAAGTCGTACCACGAAACAAAAACGAGATTGCTTGCCTGTTTACTTATGTGAATTGAATAACATGCTTGCCATGATAACATGCTTACAGTCTTTGAATTATGCCATGAACTGATCGTAAGGAGAACATAGAAAAAGAACTAAATTGTATGTTTGCATGAATCAATAAATACTAAATGTCGTTTTGTTAAGTGGGTTTTTGATCAGTACAGCGAGGACAAAAGTACTAATCCCCTACTAGTTTGCTAGCAGGTTCAGGGATTGGTCTGCTCACGGTGGATCTTCGCTTGAATGCATTGAGGCTTGGAAATGCCAAAGCGTATTGAGGCGTGCGACTGCATTGACGCTTGGACATGCAACAAGATTGATGCGACCGAGATATAGAAGGCATGATATATGGAACGATGAAATCCTTTGTGGGCAAGAGAGAACCTGAGTATTGTAGCCAATCTGGCATATATTGTTGGGCTATCGAAAGCCTTTGTAATCTTATTTCGAATATCAATAAAGAGAAATGTTTTGAATACTCTGTTTTCCTTTCGTTGCTAATATCGAATCAAAGATAACCATTTGAGAACTTGTCATCTTGTCTTGCACGAGTGCAACTTCAGGCTCGTGCGGCATCATGCCCCCTGCGAGGACGATGATTCGGGTGATTCCGGGTTGGGGCGTGACAAATTGGTATCAGAGCTCTATGCTCAATTTCTTCTAGATGCTTGCTTCATTTCAATTCCAAATAGTTGCCCACCACCAATCAAATCACTCTTGACTCTACTCGATGCCGTACTGGATGTTCTATACAATAAGTCTAATACAAATCATATAATTTTGCCGCATGTTGTTTTGGAAATTACATGGTGTTTGCTGAAAAAGTCGTGAAAGGTTTGTTGTTGTAAGTGCAACAAGTTGCGAGATATGAATTTAAGGAATTGTTGCCATGGATGCAACACGTCGTGAATTGTAATTTGAGATGTTCGTTGTTTGCAACGATCGATTGGAGAAATGTTGGTTGCATCAATATAATAAATGTCGTGGAATGTTGCTGCGGTAATTGCCACGCGTTGATTGTAAATGATGCATTGGACGAAAATGAAAGTTGATATCGAATGTGTTGAACAGATTCACGTATTGACTTTGAATGTCAAAAAATAAATTATTGCACATGGTGCAATGAATGTCAGAAATAAATTATTGCATGACGTACAATGCGTATCAAAAATAGATTGTTGCACGAGGTACAATAGATATCGAAAATAAATCGTTGTACGTGTACAATGAATGTCGAAAATAAGTTGGTGCACGATGTACAATACGTATTGGAAGTAAATTGTTGCCCGTGGTGCAAGGCATATCAAAGTGAAATCGCTGCACGAAGCAACGGATATCGAGAATGAATTGTTGCACAGGATGCAATGGAATAAAACAAAAGTTATAAATCGAGAAACGAAATCAGTTCGATTACGCACCGAGCTTGTGTTGGCAAATGAAAACATTTGGCCGAGTTATGTCAGATTTTGATAGAATCAAAGTTACGGTTGTGATCAAGCACGATCACTGCAAAAATCGTAAGTCGGAAGAGATTGTTGGTTCGTACTTTGTATAGTACGAGGAAATGACTTGATTTTCGAGTGGTATATGCCATACCATGTATGCAATGAATGACTCAATTCTGAGTGGCATATGATATACCACTTGTACGATGAATTGCATCGACGTATTGTGAGAATTACGGAAGATTCGTCCGCAACGGACGAGATAGCTCCGAGACTCGATTGAGAATTTGTTTGACGGCATGTTGATGCAAGTGTTCTTCGATGATCGGTTAGAACGGTAAGGCGGGACTTGTGTCATTGAATGAGACGTCGATTGAAAATTTATATGTCGGTCGAGTGAAAGAAACTAGCGAAACAATTATGCCTTGAGGCAACAAATCGGATCTACGGGATAGGAAACTTGAAACGTTGTAATCGAACCACACGACTTGCGAGCTCGATGAAAATGTTGGGCGATACAAATTATAATCGAATCGCACGACTTGAGATCTCAACAAAAATGTTAGAATATGCGAATGGTAATCGAATCGCACGACATGCAAAATCGATAGAAATGTTAGGCGAGGCAAAAATATAATCGGATCACACGATGTGCGACTACGATGAAGAGTTGGTTGATGTGAATAAATAGTGCCTAAGAGATAGTTGGCTACGTTGCAGCGAAACTCATTTGAGTACGACTGAAACACGGAAAACTTAGAGGGCGTAATCGTATAACTCGAGGGTTTAATGTTGGATAATCGGTAACTCGGTTACGCGATCAAAGCAGAACGGAATGCAACGAATCGAGAAACGATTCGAGACGTACGAAAATATTTGTGGAGAACTTGGACGTATGTGATGCAAGTTGTTGACGTTTAAACAGAATCAAAGTTGACCCATACGCTATCGAAATTGATACGACGTATCGAGATCGATACGTAAGGAAACGTAAGCACGATGTGAGAATATAAAATGGAGTGTGCCTCGCGCTATCAAAATTTTGTAAATAACAATACGAGAATGAAATGAATTGGTTGATCATTAACTTTGTGATTGATCAAGATAGGACTATAAGTCATCGACAATTGTTCGATGCTTATAACATCTCGTATGTCGATCGCAAATAAGATAGACTCGAACTCGATACGAATAGATGTTTCGTAAAATGCAAAATCATCGACGGTAGTGCATGACTTTACTCGAAGGATAGTTGCGCATCAGTTGTGCCGATAGAAATAGTTTTATCCTAAATTGGATAGTCGCATAGAAATCGTCGGAACGTGATTTGGCTCCGAAATAAGATATAGCATGGTTCATAGTAAACTGTCCTTCGATGATGATCCATAATTATCGAGCGTAGCTTCGGGACAGCTGACCCTAGAAGACTTGACCGCCAAATCGAATTGAATGTTGCAGACTGTAAGATGGCCTATGCGTTGTCGCATACAAAATTATATCGATAGCAAATATTATGTGGTGCATGTTGACGATAAGTCTAGGCGATCGAGAATTATTGGAACAACTTTCGATTGAGAATGATATAGTTAGATTTTTGAGTATTTGTCGGATGAATACTTGAATGGTTATGTTGGTCGACGATCGAACTAGAAATTCACCAACGAAACTTGGTGATTCAGATAGGTGATTGCGAGAATCGTGCTATGTACGAGAGAGAACGATAAGGGAATGACTTACGAGTTATGTCATTAGATTCGGATTCACCTAGCAAATGAGCTTGCGTGAATCAGACTTATATTCGATGTTGCGAGACGGACAAGTATAGAATTTGTTTAGAAACTTCATACTCGATAAAAATCGAATGTAAGACGCGTCGTAAAGACCTTCGTATCAAGGTGATCGTGACTTTGAGCATCATCGACTTGAATTAAACTTTGTGTCGGATAGATTGTGGCCTTTTTGTAATATCAATTTAAAGTTGCATCGGAAGAATTTGAGTACGGTGTCTAGGTAAGTAACCTAGCAGACATAGTCCTGAATGTTGATGCAATTGCAAGTCAATAAAGGAAATTGTATCGAGATAAGTTGCATAACCAGACTTTGGAAATAGTTGGGTAGCGACGTCGAATGCAAGGCGTTGCGGAGAATCGTTGTGATCAGATGCGCGACGGCTTGACGCGAACGTATAGAATTGATAGTCCCGATGAAACTTACAAAATGAGAAATACGATTTTGAATCGCATTGTGTGCCTTGACTTTTGTTGGAGGATCGTGTATGTATCAATATGCATGTGCGCTAGAATTGCGAGAACAAGCACTAGAGCCAAGTCCGATCGAGAGTACGAGATGGCAAGTAATTGAGAATAAGAAGTTACCTGTTAGCGTTGTTCCGATATCTTACAACTGAGCTTGGCTGAAATGCATATATTGGTGGGACGCCTAAAATATGTGTATGATTCCAAACTAAGTTGCATGATCCAAACGATAGTGAGACGAGGTCGTGGAACGATCTAGTGAAACCCTTGGAAATTTAATATTGGTTTCAGTTCGAGGACGAACCTTGTTTCGAGTGGTATATTATGCATTGTCCCGCTCCGCACGGTGCATTATACTGAGTCATTGACTCGAAGAGTTGTATTGACCCGATTGCGTATCGATGCGAATCGATACAAGAGTTACATTGTCCCGAGCAATGCATCGAACTAAGTCGATGCGAAGAGTTGCCTTATCCCAAAGAATGCATCAAGTCGAATCGATGCAAAGTACCGCATTGCCCCGAAGGATAAGTGTGTTGAATCGACTCGAAGATTCTAAGAAATCTGTGAAACCCGTAAATTTTCAAATTTAATATTGTAATTGATTGGATATTTTTGTTTGCTAATTTATTATTATTATTAATTTAGGAAAATCATATTTTAAAACTTATTATTCATTAAATTTTGTTTGGACTGACCCGTCCCGAACCCGTCTCGAATTTGTTTCCGAAACCGAACCCAATATCGGTTTTTCTAAAACAAATCTTAAAGTGTTTTATATATATTATATATTTATGTTTTTCCTTTCCTTTCCTTTCCTTTCCAGAACCATTCTTTTCCTTTCCTTTATGTTCTTAGAACTCTCTCTCTCTCTCTCTCTCTCTCTCTCTCTCTCTCTCTCTCTCGACCTAACGCCGACCCCTCCTCTTCCAAACCGCCGAGACCCCTCGGCTTCCCTTCCGAAACTGTAGGCGACCTCTCCTTTCCCCTCTCCGTAACTCCCAGTTCATTTTCCTCTATATATAGCCCCTCTCCCTCTTCATCACTCATCCATCATCCCCAAGCCCTAGCCCCAAAATCCCTACCCGAACCCGGCCGCCCGAGCTCCCGTCGGCTCCGTCCGAGCCCGGCGACCCCCTGCGCGGCGACCCTCCTCCGCATCCCTTCGTCGCGCCAGCCTCCCCGCGGCCCCAGGCCGACCGCCCGGCCACCGACCACCTGCAGCGCCCCTGTCCCGCGCGATCTCCCCGCCGCCGTTCTTGACCCCACGGCCCCCTTGCCGACCCGCTGTCCATAGCACCTTGCGGGTCCCGATCTGCTGTTTTCGTGGCCGTGCCCCACTGTCCTCGTGTTCTGGATTTTTTCGAGTTCACAGGATTCGTCTTTTCCCTCTAATTTGCATCTGAGAGCTCTAGCCGAGTATCCGAGATATATTGTCATGTCCTCGTGTCCCTTTGGGTTGTGTGTCAATGATGATTCGGTCTCGATCCCGCTATGGGATTCGATTGTTGCATAATTGGTTTCCGATTTCTAAGTCAGAATTGTTTCGCCTTTAGATATCGTTGTATAGGGGATATGCACCGTAACGGCTCGGATTCGTTATTTGAGCCTTGGATTGGTTTCTTTTCTGATTCGATTTTTCTTTCATTCTGTGTTTAGCTCTTTGGTGGGTTAAGTTCTTTTTGAGTTATGTGGTTTGGCTATATGAATTTGTGCTGTGGTTTTTCATTTTGGCTTATTGTTTTTTGGAGATTGATATCCATTTTTTGGGTTGGATATTCATTATGGTGGGTTTTGGTGTCCCTAGTTTGGGATCGACTGTTTGGTTGTGTTTTGGTATCACCCCATGATTGGGTTATCCCAGTTACAGAGGAGGTGCTGCCCAAATTTTTAAGAAAATATTTTAAAAATATATTTTATAAAAGTTTAGTAATTTCCGGTCTTTGCAAAATAATTTACAAAATTGTCTTCGTGGCTTTAAAGATGGACTTTGTGGATTTGGTATTCCCGGTTAGGCGACGAACGTATCGGTCGAATGAGCCTCGGCGAAATGTAAACGCTACAGGACTTTCCTGTACGTTGAGGCGTTAGCCAGCAACGTGATATTTCATGACCAAGTCTGAGACCCTCTTTTCATAAATTACATTTAATTATATTTTATTTAGAACTTGTTACTACTTTTAGTATTTTGGATGTAGGGCCTCGGCCTTCTGTTTGGACCGCTTCACGACACTCAGATCTCGCTCAGATTTTTTAATTAATTTATGTAATAAGTTATAAGGGCATAAGCCCAGTTTTCTATTTCTTTTCTCTGTGACCCTGTATTGTGTAGCGTAGCTTTTGGTTATTTTCTGGTTGTTAGTTTTGTCGTTAGACGCGTAGAATATTAAAATAAATATTTATTTTTTTATTGAAATTTAATAATTTTTTCTCACATTAAGTAATTTTGTAATTTAAAAAATTCACATTTGCCTCATTTAAAGAAAAACCTAGTTTTATATATATATGTAATTAAACTACAAGTTTTGCCAATTAACCTATAGATGCTATTTTTCCAATAAATATTAAATTGACTTTCATTTCGTAAATTAATTAAATAGTAGATCGCAACGATAACGTGTTCCGGTATAATAATTTTGAACAAACTTAAAACTTGATTAGGATCTTCTTTTAGAGATTGCAACTAGCACACCTAGATATGGTTCATTTATGATTCTAAGTCAGGATTCTCAACTGTAGGATTTCGAGGACGAGTTTGACTTCTCCAGTACCAACTTCTGATCCAGTCAATAGACAAAGGCAAGTACGGTTATGTTTATTTGGCAATTTAATTAGTAATTATTATATTGCATGTTTAAACCATATTGCTACACGGAACTCTCTCCTAGAGTAGTGATTGTTATTGATTGTGGGATATTGGAGAGTAGTGTAGTATTTTATGACCAATACCTTCATATTGCATTAATTGTGCGAGCTTACCCCTCTTACACACAGGGATAAGCCGTATCGTATCGCTAGGATACTATTGTACAACCCAAGCCGGTCATATACATTACCTATTCAAATCACATTATTTTCAATTGTTGGAAAATTGCTGGAAAATATTGTTCAAGTATTTCAAAACTGTTTAAGATTGTAAATTACCATTATTATTTGATTTGTTAGATTTTCATAATTGTACTTTGCTCTTTTCCTGACTGGATCCCCACTCCAATAGGTAACATTGATGAGGCTGAGCTATTGTATAATAGCTATTATGATCTGGTGCTCTACCCTGTGGTGCTTCCAGAGTCCTACTCGGAGGACGTCGATCCCGAGGCTGATGAGCCGACTATCTAGATAGATGTTATTTTTCATTTCTAAGTTTCATTATGTTGGAGTGAAGACAATTTATTTCAGTATTTATTTCAGATGTATTTTCTCTATGTTGAACAAACAAAGTTTTTAAATGTTCATAATATTAGAAGTTGTGACAAATGTATATTGTTGTTGAGATTACCTGTAAATGGAAACAGCTTACTGTCGCCGTCTCACAACGGTGCAGGCTGGGCATGATCCGATTCGACCCAGTAATTTGGGATCGGGTCGTGACAAAATTAAATCGACCAAGGCGCAAGTCCGAATCGATGCAAGTATTGATTTTAGTTGGTTTCATGTGTAGGCTATACGTTTACACTAAAATATTAGAGGTCGGTATTCTGCCTTATTCAGTAAGGGGTCCGCAAAAATAAATCGTCGCCTTGCGATGGGCTGAGACTTGGGCACGGTAAGTCAAATCGGACGTATAATTCAATGAAGCACGAAGTGCTCAAATGGATAAGTCAGGAGAGTGGCCGTGCAATAAAATTATGAAATCGAGCCGCATCGGCTCGGCGAAACGACAAGGCGTATCAACTCAAGATGGGGGGACATGTCACGCCCCGATCCCGCAGAGTCCTTTCGTCCTCGCTTCAGACCTTTTGGGATCGTTCGTCCTCGCTAAGGCGTGATGCCGTATAAGCCTAAGTTGCGCTTGCACAAGGCCAAGACCTGAAGTAAGATAAGATAGACAAGGTTGACAATACGCAGCAGAACGTATCGCAGATAATTGAAGCAGCAGCGGACATATTTTAAAATACATATATTGAACACAATGGTAACAAGAAACAAATTTCTTTATTGATTTCATTTGAACAGATTACAAGCTCTCGATTCTCTCTGATATAATATTATATTCTCTCAGAACTTTACAGATTACAATGATCCCGTTCCCATACATTACATCCCTTTATATACAAAACCAAACTCTTGCAACAGATGTCATCTCTTGGCATCTCTTCTGATTTCTGGCTCCTAAGGATGAGGCTCGGGCTATCGCTTCGGACTATCCTTTTCGATGCATAGTACACCTGCATGCAGACTGATGGTGGGTCAGTATATCAGCATACTGGTGATTGTGAACAAAGAGCTATATTTGTCTGAAACGATCACTGTTCATTTAGTGAGAAAACGTTTCTTGTGGTGTGATCTTGCTACTTTTACCTAGATTCATTCCATGCATATAGAGTCAGTTTACATTCTTTTGAAAACATCTTTGAAAAGCCACAGTTCATTTTATTTCAAGCATACAAAGGACTATTCAATTCTGGCACGATGACTATTCATTTGTGCAGTGCGCAGCGTGTTTCATAAGCATATCATTTCTTTCGTTCGAGCAACTGTCAGGGACAATATTAAGCATGGTATCATATCTTTTCTTTAGTGGGAACATAGCACTTCTTTGTAACAGATTAATCTCTGCAAGCAATTCATATAGGAAAACTTAAGCAACACATATGTATCACTTTTCAGTGATTCTTACCATAGCCGACCGTCCATTCCTGCACAAAACCAGGATTAGCATAAATACGATAAAACCAACATTTTTCCCTATTCGTCTCTGTATTGTTAGCTCTTAGCAAAACATTCTTTTAACTATTATCAATATGCAGCATGACAATAACTCTTGTGGTCCATGGGCAATACCCATATTAGCAGTCGAAACTTCTTGCCCAACTACTAATAGACTGACACCCCCTCTTAACTGCGGGGACTTCTAGCCCCAGGTGCCATGTTCTCTCCTAGGCCGATCGACTCCGGGTGCCCCCAGAATCGTCGAGAGACTACCACTTGTGCACAAGCCGTCTAGACTAATGCAAATGCAACTATCATATAAGAAATCATGCATCGATCAAGCAACTTGCAAACATATTCATCTCTTCTTTTTCATGTAATCGAGCCAGTAGCTCTATTCTTTTCTCTATACGGACAAGCCGTATCATCTCTTTTAACAGCACAATGTGCCTTCTCTGTATATCTCTTTCTTTATAGCAACAATCGAGGAAACAATAAACAATCTCTGTTTAAGCAAGCACGATAACAACAAGCATGAATCTACTCTTGATAACCATACTCTATTCAGGGACATGTAAACATTCTATTTTCTTTTCTTATCAAGCATGGCAACAATTCATTGATTAAAGATAATATCTCTACTTTAGCATACAGGCATCAGTTCGTTTCTTATTAGCATACAACAATTCTTCTTAGCATACAGGTTAACTCTTTTCTGGTTCTTAGCATGGCAAATGTGAAATCTCTTATAAGCATACACAAAGGTTACTATCTTGTTATTAGCATGACAAAGTTTTCTTTATCAAGGCAACATTCATTTCTTAGCGAGGCAACATGTGAATTCTCTTAAAGCATACTCAATGATTTACCATCTTATTATTAACAATAGCAATTAATCAAAAACTCAGATTCTTAAGGCGTAAGCGAATCAGCAAATGAGACTTCGTCCACTCACCCAGATAAATCGTCTTCGGTTGCAGAGCCAGCAATCCGATCTTTCTGTCTATCTTGTGCCTTCGCGGAGCGGGGCACTACATAATTACCCACCGAAAAGAAGTTTCGTCCTCGAAACTTAAGGAGAAACTTACGATATCCTTAGCAGCGATAGTCCTCATCCTTTGCCATCATCAATCCATGAAATCATAATTCAGATCATATCAAAACTCTTGTTCAATCAAGCATTTCAATCTCAATCAATCAAAATGATAAAACATTTGTCGGCATCATAAAAATATTTACGGACTTATTGTATGGAACGTTTATCTCATTATTGATATCGAGTGGGCAAAGGAAATTTCGATCATGAGAACATCTTTGAATTCAATCAAATCAATTGGCCAGAGGATCGTGTTGCTCTGATACCAATCTGTCACGCCCCGATCCCGCAGCGTCCTTTCGTCCTCGCTTCGGACCTTTTGGGATCGTTCATCCTCGCTAAGGCGTGATGCCGTACAAGCCTAAGTTGCGCTTGCACAAGGCCAAGACCTGAAGCAAGACAAGATAGACAAGGTTGACAATACGCAGCGGAACGTATCGCAGATAATTGAAGCAGCAGCGGACATATTTCAAAATACATGTATTGAACACAATGGTAACAAGAAACAAATCTCTTTATTGATTTCATTTGAACAGATTACAAGCTCTCGATTCTCTCTGATACAATATTACATTCTCTCAGAACTTTACAGATTACAATGATCCCGTTCCCATATATTACATCCCTTTATATACAAAACCAAACTCTTGCAACAGATGTCATCTCTTGGCATCTCTTCTGATTTCTGGCTCCTGAGGATGAGGCTCGGGCTATCGCTTCGGACTATCCTTTTCGATGCATAGTGCACCTGCATGCAGACTGATGGTGGGTCAGTATATCAGCATACTGGTGATTGTGAACAAAAAGATATATTTGCCTGAAACGATCACTGTTCATTTAGTGAGAAAACGTTTCTTGTGATGTGATCTTGCTACTTTTACCTAGATTCATTCCATGCATATAGAGTCAGTTTACATTCTTTTGAAAACATCTTTGAAAAGCCACAGTTCATTTCATTTCAAGCATACAAGGGACTATTCAATTCTAGCACGATGACTATTCATTTGTGCAGTGCGTAGCGTGTTTAATGAGCATATCATTTCTTTCGTTCGAGCAACTGTCAGGGACAATATTAAGCATGGTATCATATCTTTTCTTTAGTGGGAACATAGCACTTCTTTGTAACAGATTAATCTCTGCAAGCAATTAATATAGGAAAACTTAAGCAACACATATGTATCACTTTTCAGTGATTCCTACCAAAGCCGACCGTTCATTCCTGCATAAAACCAAGATTAGCATAAATACGATAAAACCAACATTTTTCCCTGTTCGTCTCTGTATTGTTAGCTCTTAGCAAAACATTCTTTTAACTATTATCAATATGCAGCATGACAATAACTCTTGTGGTCCATAGGAAATATCTATATTAGCAGTTGAAACTTCTTGCCCAACTACTAATAGACTGACACCCCTTCTTAACTGCGGGGACTTCTAGCCCCAGGTGCCCTGTTCTTTCCTAGGCCGATCGACTCCGGGTGCCCCCAGAATCGTCGAGAGACTACCACTTGTGCACAAGCTGTCTAGACCAATGCAAATGCAACTATCATATAAACAATCATGCATCGATCAAGCAACTTGCAAACATATTCATCTCTTCTTTTTCATGTAATCGAGCCAGTAGCTCTATTCTTTTCTCTATACGGATAAGCCGTATCATCTCTTTTAACAGCACAATGTGCCTTCTCTACATATCTCTTTCTTTATAGCAACAATCGAGGAAACAATAAACAATCTCTGTTTAAGCAAGCACGATAACAACAAGCATGAATCTACTCTTGATAACCATACTCTATTCAGGGACATGTAAACATTCTATTTTCTTTTCTTATCAAGCATGGCAACAATTCATTTATTAAAGGCAACATCTCTACTTTAGCATACAGGCATCAGTTCGTTTCTTATTAGCATACAACAATTCTTCTTAGCATACAGGTTAACTCTTTTCTGGTTCTTAGCATGACAAATGTGAAATCTCTTATAAGCATACACAAAGGTTACCATCTTGTTATTAGCATGACAAGGTTCTCTTTATCAAGGCAACATTCATTTCTTAGCGAGGCAACATGTGAATTCTCTTAAAGCATACTCAATGATTTACCATCTTGTTATTAACAATAGCAATTAATCAAAAACTCAGATTCTTAAGGCGTAAGCGAATCAGCAAATGAGACTTCGTCTACTCACCCAGATAAATCGTCTTCTGTTGCAGAGCCAACAATCCGATCTTTCTGTTTATCTAGTGCCTTCGCGGAACGAGGCACACAGGACATTGACTCTCTTTCCTACTCCTTCATGCCTAAGTAAAATATATATCATTGTATGCTGAGTTAACCTATCAACGCCACGGGCGTGGCTCGATGGAGAGATAAACATAGTGTGTGTCGTACACTAGATAGAACAATTGAAATGAATCGTACAGCAAATGTACGAGTCGCTATGGAATATTGAATATTGCAAAGGCGAGCGCCTCGGTGCGCAAGCCATAAAAACATGGGATAACTGTATCGACGAGTGCCCCAGTGCATTGGTCATTCCGTGGTCCCGCGCACAAGTTAGCATGCTAGAACATTGAAAGACTATGTCGGTGCGACTGCCTTAGTGCACGAGCGATAGAACATTAAATACCTTATCGAGGCATGCCTCAGTTGCACGAGTCGGAAGGATGGAACATAAGTATAATGCATTGAATACTAAGGCATAGAATATGGAAACACGGCTTCGAGTCATACATTGAATGCACGAGGCCAGGGAAAATAGCGAATGTGCGCAGCTACACAATACTTACAAAAGATGGCGTCATTGCGACGAGTAGAATAGTTGTGGCACGGATGTGGCATAACTGTCGATACGGCATGGTGCCTTCAAAATATTCGTGGCCTTCGAGGCGTTCATTGAGAACATTGGGGCGTTGTGCCAATTGAAATAGATATAAGACAAACTTGCTTGGTTGTATGAAAGATAAGATGCGTTGCATGGTCAAATGAACTTAAAGACATATGGCCCGTACACGGGTGTTATCTTCCCTCGAACGTTGATCACCAGGGCGCTGGGACCGTTCGAACTAGGTGGGACTGCGATAAAATCAGTATTGTTGGTGCACTTCATCTAGACGGGTAGCGACCTTCTAGTGAATGTGATAAGCCACTTATTCGAGTATTTCGGGGGTCCTCTAATTGTTTGGGTTAGCAACCACAACGGAGTGATCATCGTCTTACATATTCGATTCGATAAAATATAAGTCCATTCTAGCCCGAAAAGCTAGTGACCTTCATATAGTTAAGGGCGATGGGTTGAAAGTGCAAGGTATACATATATCGTGCACATATAGATCCTGAATAGAGGGCACTTATAACATGACAGGGAAAGCTGATAGGCGTATTCACCTTGCATCGGTGCAAGGGCGAGTGCATCGATATTGGTAAGTCGTGCCACGAAACAAATACGAGATTGCTTGTCTGTTTACTTATGCGAATTGAATAACATGCTTGCCATGATAACATGCTTACAGTCTTCGAATTATGCCATGAACTGATCCTAAGGAGAATATAGAAAGAGAACTAAATTTTATGTTTGCATGAATCAATACAATACTAAATATCGGTTTGTTAAGTGGGTTTTTGATCAGTACAGCGAGGACGAGAATACTAATCCCCTACTAGTTTGCTAGCAGGTTCAGGGATTGGTCTGCTCACGGCGGAGATTCGCTTGAACGCGTTGAGGCTTGGAAATGCCGAAGCGTATTGAGACGTGCGACCGCATTGACGCTCGGACATGCAACAAGATTGATGCGGCCGAGATATAGAAGCATGATGTATGGAACGGTAAAATCTTTTATGGACAAGAGAGAACCTAAGTGTTGTAGCCAATCTGGCATATATTGTTGGGCTATCGAAAGCCTTTGTAATCTCATTTCGAATATCAATAAAGATAATTGTTTCGAATACTCTGTTTTCCTTTCGTTGCTAATATCGAATCAAAGATAATCATTGGAGAACTTGTCATCTTGCCTTGCACGAGCGCAACTCCAGGCTCGTGCGGCATCACGTCCCCTGCAAGGACGATGATTCGGGTGATTCCGGGTCGGGGTGTGATAGGAGCTCTTAGCTGTGTTCAAAGAAGGGGCCGACCCCCCCCCCCCCTTACACAAGGAAAACAACATTATACATATATGCCGACCCCTTTATTTAAACCAATAACCAACAACAACTTCTTTGGCCGAAACCCCCACTTCATATATATATATATATATATATATATATATATATATATATATATATATATATATATATATATATATATATTGCTTTCACAACCAAACTAAACCCTAATCTCCTCCTTCCTTCCACCTTCTTCCTCCTCTCTCTCCTCGGCCGTGTCCACAGCCACAGCAGTCCCGTGGCTACGGCAACAACATCAAACAACGACGACGATGACGATAACAACAACAGTTCTCAACATCGAGGTACCCCAATTCACCATGCGATTTCTCCGCCAATTCAAATTCGTTTTTGATTCCTTAAATTCGTGTAGAAATCCCACATGACCCTATATCATCCCCTTCAAATAGATTATTTATTCTGTAATAAATTTTTGGTTTAATCAGATTAAAAAATTATAAAAAATTAGTTTTCAGAAACATAAAAAAAACCCCGGTACGAGGTCCGTCCCGACAAATCGGATGACCCCATCGTAAACCGAGAGTACCGAAAGGTCCATATCGACTTTGTGGACGTGCAGGCTTTGACGGAATTCAAATTGGTCACGTGTGCACGACAAATTTGACCCGTATCCGTCGAAATTTCCCGTATCGGGTTTTTCAAAATTTCTCAATTACTTTGTGCACACTCTTCAAATTACGACGAGACTTGCACCATTGGACTCGAAATATTTTTCTGGTCCTGTGAGCCAAGTTTGGTTTGATTCTAAGATCGTTGACCGGGACACCATTTTGACGAGCCCACAATTCCACTCAAATGGACGATTTTGTGCACGACCCACCGGAATCCAAAACTGGACATACCGTTGGGTTCGTCTCATCAAAACAAATCTATAGACATGTAGTTTGACGACTTTAGAGACCGTAGGTTCTGACATCGTTTTGACCCAAAATTAGGATTTTGCCCATGTTCTATAATTTAACTTTTAGACAACGTTTCCTAGGCATATATTTTATTCCAAACTCGTTCGTGATGTTTGTTGAAGCATCCGGAGTCATCTGCAGGATTTGGCTTTTCTTGCTTCGTTTATTTGTCGGTTCGAGCTACTGGATTATTCCCTTTTTGCACACAACCTCAGGCAAGATACCTTGCCATTAGCTGATTATTTTACTTTAGCTCATATTCATACATTATTTATTATTTATTTTCTACAAAATAAACTGTGATACATGGCATAAGTAGATAGAATTTTTACTGTTTAGTTCTATTTCCTGCTATGTACTATTTTCTTATATATTGAACTTAGATTTAAGGGACCACCCTTTGTGTGTTGCATTCATAGGCCTTGACACATTTATACCACGTTGTTGTGAGTCACATATAGGACTCAGACATGCGTGATTGGATGGCCACCAGTACGTATAAGCCGTGCGTTAGGAAATAACTGCTAATAGAGTTGCATGCTAGAAGACTTAGCAGTTATGAGTTGGCATTAGACGGGAAGAACATGATTGGAAGTTGACTACCACCCTATCTATCGTAGACTCGCTCGATACTGAGGAACGATAGGTATACTATATGCTATAGACTCGTTCGATACTGAGGAATAGTATATGGTGTTGTGACTCGATACTGAGGTATTGTACTCATTGGTATTTTTTTTACTTGACCCGGTAGTCATACGACCATGAACTGTTCTTAAAACTGCATTCACTTAGATTGGTTAGGCACCCTTATCCGTTAGGTATGAGTACTCTTGGTTTGGGTACTTGTATCTGACCGTGGCTTGGAACAATAACTTTTCGCGGATTAGTTTGCCACATCTTGTCCTTGTTTGGTTGTAGGTATGGCTTACTACACCGATGAGAAGGTATTGAACCTTGTTGGGGTTCAGATACCATATTGGATTTGTGACTTGGCAACATACTTCATCGTGGGTTAATGTGCCCTCTCCTGTCCTTGTTTGGTTGGGGGGATGGTACGCTAATCCAAAAGGTGAGGTATTGGACCATGTTATGATCCGATCTTACTTATTATTATTGAGCAGTTATATTCAGTTTATATGGCATGATATTGTGTATCTTGTTATGTCCCTCTGAGGACCTGATTATCTCTCCAGGTGTGTGTTCTTGTCTTCCGCAGTTATTCTAGCCGAGGTCGTGATCTTATCCATCCCTTCGAAGATGATGTGTCTTGGGTCTTTCTTGCTATCTTCGCTAAATTATTTCCTATCTTGTACTTTGTAGGAGCGTAAAAAGTACTTCAAAGACCAAGTCAAAGAAGTTGAGAACTTTACGCAATTCAAACTAAGTCAAACTCAGACTCTACGCGAGCTACTCTCTACGCAAGCTATTCTCTACGCGAGAAGTTTTTACGTGAGAGTTATCCTCCACTTTTACGCGTGGACGACAGACTGTCAGGCCGTATTTAATGTGAGTGATTTGATCTGACAGATTGATTTTTTGACAGCAGTACACAGAAGCCGATGAGATCTTTTCACCAAACACAACGCTTGTCGTTTAGTATGGAGATGGGCTATTTTACGCTCAATAAGCTGCTTCTTTTACGCACGATAGCTATTTCGAGCTTTTACGCTCAAGGCTATTGTGTGCGTAAAGTTTATTTGAGCTAATTTTTACGCTCAAGGCTATTTTTAGCCACTTTACGCGAAAAGTTTATTTTGGGCTATTTTACGCCAGTCTGCTACTTTACGCAGGAAGTATATTTTGGGTCATTTGGTGAATTTTTGAATTTATTGGATTTATTGAATTGGTGAGTTCTATTTTTGACTTTGGCTAATTGAGACTTTGTAGACTGACTTAGAAGTTGACCCTAGCTATGTTAACTTGGTTAGCATGGTGTGACCCTAGTCTAACTTAAGTCAACCCTATTTTAGCCATTTAGAATCTAGTTTCAATAGGAGGAATAATGAATAGGTGCAATGACTTATGACTTAGGGATTTAATTCCATGACTTATGAAACTTGGCCCATAGCCCATGACTTGAAACCCTAACCCTAATTTCAGCCATAGTGGCTGGTCAACCTAGGAATCCCCCCTATTTAAACTCAAATTCCTTTATTCTTGCCACTTTTTTGTTCAACCAACTTTTAGAAAGGAAAGGTAAATTCCCATCTTCCCTAATTCATATTAAATCCTTTTTAATTCCTTTTTGATCCAAATCTTTTGCAATAGTTTTTAATCACCCTCTATTTGATATTCATGGAGAGTAATTTCAGTTTGAGAGCAATTTGGAGGATTTGGCTAGGAACGGGAACCATTTGATTTGGGACTTTTCTTGATCATTTGCAACCTATAGGTAAACCCTTCAAATTTCATTTTAATTATGTTTTCTTTGTATGGTAGCCTAGATCTAGGTGTCCCCTAGCTGTAGTGATGGTTTGGTGTCAATTGCATTTGGTTACGTGTCCGTATCGGACAAGTATCTGTTTCCTAGTATGGGTGTTTGATGAAATGCCACACTCATGATTATTTTATTATTTTTGAAATGTAATTGATTGAATTTGTAGTGATATGTGTCGTATTTGATTTTGTGTCTATTTTGTGTGGTTTTCGTGTCGTGTCGTGTCCACACGAGGACACAGACTTGCTGCACAGGCCCGCGGACACTATCCTGCTACTCAGGGCCTCGTGCTCACTGCACAGGGCACGTGGCGACCTGTGGTTTGGCACAGAGGAGGGGTCAATGACTAACACGTCATCCCCCAAGCCTCGTATCGAATGGTCGTGTGTCGGACACACAATCGTGCCCGCACTGGCCGTTGCCTGCGGTACGCGCGTGCCACTGGCGCTGCTGACACGAGCTCCGTATCGTGTCTACTTGTCTCGTGGACACAATTCAGGGTGATACGAACCTAGCCCTATGCTAGGCGTACACGTGTGCACGACCACGTGTCTCCACGTGGCCTGTGTCATGTGCTAGACAAGCGTGCACGCGTGCACGAGGCTGTGCACAGTTCTAGTGTATCGTGTGTGTTCATTTTGATTCGGACACGTTTGTGTCCAGTTACTTGACACTAGGACACACCTAAGACACTCTTACACCTACACAATTATTTACCAACCATTAGATTTGAGTTTTAATTTTATTTCAAATTCGATTTGGGTTTTCCCCCAATGTTCTGATACGAGTTTAACTGATTCAATTTTCCTGAGTTTTTAATTGTGATTTTAACTGATTGTTGATGATTAAATTCCATGATTAGTTCACTTACATACGTCTGAGTATTATGTACATAATAGGTTTCATGTTAGGTAGGAGATTCATGGATTCCGATTTATTTTGGGTATGTTAACTGTTTAACTAAACTGTCAATGTTAGACTAAATCCTGAAAACTGTCATGTTAATCCTGAGAAACCCTATCTACTAAATTGTTTTCCTAAAACTTACACACCCTTTACTGATCTGTACACATACACACACACATTTGACATATTGCACTGCTACCTACTGTCCTATATCACTCATACATTGCAATGCTACCTGAGACATTGATTGGTACACTGTTTTCTTAAATATTGACACACACACATGGTTACACATGTACACTTGACATGTAAACTGATGTACATCACACATTGCACTGTTTTCTTATGTTTGACACTCACATATGAATCTGAGAATCATTACGCACACCCACACTCTACTGTTTTCCTGAGAACAATGACACCCTATAGCTACATGTATCACACACACACTCCCTATCTAAAAATTTGAGAACACAGGAACACTATGGCCTATGTTGTTCTCCCTTTCACACACACACACACACACACACACACACATGTAACCTAGTACACTGTTAGCTCACTCACATTCATACACATTGTACACACATGTTAGTTTCCTACACACACATGTTAGTATTCACACACACACACACAGATCTAGCCTTTGTCATGTACACACACACTCACACAATATTAACACATAGACACACATGCCACATTACCCTATAACTGTATGTGCATATATATATATATATATATATATATATATATATATATATATATATATATATATATATATATATATATATATATATATATATATATATATGCTTAATAATAATAATATGATATACATATATGTAGCTTATATTGATTTAGATATATAATGTGTGAAATGTGTGTGACTCCAATATAGCCTATGGCACATAACCTATGTAGATTCCTATAATATAGCCTATGTGTATATGACATGTATACACATGTGACTTGTGTGTTGGTAGACTGGTATGGCTTTGTGATGATGTGTGCTTGCTAGAATAGGCTGGCTAGGCTTAGTGAGACTTGTTTGGGTTAGGCTTGACCTAGTTGGCCTAGTTTGACTATTGTAGTTGACTAGAGTTGACCAAAGGTTGACTTTAGCCTAGATTAACCCAAATATCATGTAGAATACATTATAGCAGTCTATTTTACTATTTTGGACATGTAGTGACTTGTACTGTTCTATAGGAGCCAGACACCACTCTTTAGACAGTATATTCTCTTTAGATATTCAGGATATCAGGCGAGTACATTCTCTGATCATTTCATATCTTGTTTAGGATTATATTCCTGCTTTAGATTACTTTACTTGATGCTGACACATTGGTAACACGGATTGGTACTATATGGATCCCTTTATGAGATGTTATCCTGTAACTCCCCTTCCCGAAAATTTTAAAAATATTTTATTTATTATTTTAATTTTAATTGTTTTATTTGGTGATTATTAGATTTTATAAATAATTTCTAGAAATTCGATATATGTAAATTATACGTATTATCATTAATATCTAATGGTGTTGTAGAATAATTGTAAAGAGTTGGCAGACCAAAGAAAGACTTGGTGTAATAGGATGCATACCAGATACATTGATTTATTTTATTTTGTTACCATAGTTATTATTATTATTATCATTATTGTTATAATGATATTACTCTTATTATTATTATTATTATTATTATTATTATTATTATTATTATTATTATTATTATTATTATTATTGTTATTACTATATTATTTCTTAGTATACCTGTGTATGTGTATATATAAATATACATATATACATAATATATGGGTGTATAAATAAATAACGTGTAGATGTATATATAAATATATATGTGTGTATATAGAAATATGATGTATGTGTTTTTATATAAATGAATATATGGATATGGGCATACGTACATATATACATATAGTGTACCTGTGAATATATATGTGAATATATTCTAGATATACATGTGTATGTAGGTATACATATATACATGTGAAGGTGTACGTACATATAGTATATATATGACCTCTGTGTGTGTGTATATATATATATATATATATATATATATATATATATATATATATATATATATATATATATATATATATATATATATATATATATATATATATATATATATAAACATATATAATAAATGTGTATATGTGTATTTATAAATATATTGTACATAAGTATATATGGGTATATATACATGAATATATATACGTACAAAAGTATTTAAGTGTATTCCTGTATTTATACATAAATATATATATATTATATATTTACGTGTATGTGTGAATATATATATATATATATATATATATATATATATATATATATAGATACTTATATATATATATATATATAGAGAGATATATATATATATATATATAAGAAGTGGAAAATAGTAAAAGAAAAAGATTAAGAAATAAGAAAAAGGAAAGAGGAAGAGAAGGGCAGCCCGGCCCATGCGAGGCCCCCGTCCCAGCTCAACCAGAGCAGAACCTATTCCCCAAGCTTCCCGAACTACTCTGTATACTACCAAGTATTTGAATGAAAAAGGAATAGAAAGGAATAAGCAAACCCCAAACCTGAGAGCCCAACACCCCTTGAACCCGAACTACCCCGGCCCACACGAACTCCCCAAAATGGACCCTACATAATTTCCCCCACAGGCTACCGAGTAATAAAACCCAACCCAATCTCTGCTACATCCCGAGCAGTAGAAGGAACCCCCTTTCGATCCTATTTAAATACGAAACTCGTATTCGAGGGAGCGTTCGAAACCTCCAAAACCCTAGCGAAAACCAACGCCGCCAAACCCCAGCGCTGGGCGAACCGCCCAGCGGCCGCGCGCCGCCGGGGGACCACCGCCGCCGGCGCGGCAACGCTAGACCAGACGCGCGCGCGCGTACGGGACGCGGACGGGACGACAGTGCACAAGCAGCAGGGGTGCCACTTTGTCGCGGGAGTTCTTCGCACACAGTGGATCAATTCCCGAACCGATTTCTCGGGTACAATCTTAACCCATACGACTTCAACCTCCTTCTTTTGTTTTGAATTTAGAAGTCTTAGATTGCTCGATAAATCGACGCAAACCTTGTCGAAAAACCACTTGGAAATAGTTAGAAAACTGTCCCAAACACCTGTTTTGGAAGACTGTTTACGAGCAGAATACTGGCGATTTATAAAATCTACCTAAAGGCATTTGTTAGCAACATATAGGGCTAGAAAACCCTTTTTACAGAAACCAATTTGGATAACTGTGTGTCGAGAAATCGAACCCCGAACTTGGACAAAAATCTGTTTTAAAAGCATTGAAAACTCTCCACACGACGTGCGTCCCGCCATTCCGGGCGACGTGGTCGCGCACCGAAAGTATCGAAAGCTGCGTAACAGCTTCGTGGTCGTGTGGGCTTTGACGGAATTCAAATTGGTCGCGTGTGTGCGACGAATTTGATGCGTATCCGTCGAAATTCCCCGTATCGTGCACGTTGCAAATTTCTCAATTACTTTGTGCACGTTCATCGGATCGAGACGAAACTTGCGCCAACAGGACCGTATCGTTTTTTTGGTCCTGTATGCCAAGTTTGGTCCAATTCTGAGACAGTTGAATCCGACGTCGTTTTGCGGGCCCCACGGTTCCACTCAACGGGCGATTTTGTGCACGACCCGCCGGAATCCAACTCTGGACATACGGTTGGGTTCGTATCAGAAAACTGGATCCGTAGACATGTAGTTTGACGACTTTAGAGACCATTGGCTCTGGCACGCTTTTCGGTGCAAAGCAGGTCCAACGGAGGACATCGTTTTGCTCGAAATTACCGTTTTGCCTCTGTGTCCAGAATTGGACTTAAGGACAGGCAATCCTAGCTAATTTGACCCTTCTGGACACGTTGGTGATATTTGTTTTAGCATCCGACAATGTTTGTAGATATTTTCTCTAGGTGTCACCATTTGTTGGTTAATTCTTATATTTTCGTAATTCAGAATTAGTACAACCTCATAGTTTAATACTTAGAGACTAGAATTGATCCTCCTTTGACCAGGTTGACTATATTAACCAAAAATCAACTATAGGTCAACCATTGGCTTAGTTTGACCCGGATTGAACTAGAATTTGACTTTAGTTGACCCAGTGGACTTGTTGATTGGACTTTGACCTAGAAGGACCTAGAACTATCTAGAATGTACTGTAGATTACTTTTATTTCATGTTAGAATCTTTTGTGACTTGTGATTGCTCTAAATAGGACACTGTGACTCCAGTTGGACATCTACACTTATCAGCGGCTTGGATTACCAGGCGAGTACAGTTTATTGTCTGCATTTCGATATTGATCTTTACTATATTTCATTGATTAGTCATTGGTTATGTGATTATTTTCTATTATAAGTTATGGAGTCGGGAATTAGAAGTACTAAAGATATGTGATCTGACCATAGCCCGTGTTAGACATTGTAGCCCGTGTTTACTTTTCTGCAAGTAGTGTAGCCCGTGTTTATTTTCTGCAGTAGTGTAGCCCGTGTTTATTTTCTGCAAGTAGTATAGCCCGTGTTTACTTTTCTGCAAGTAGTGTAGCCCGTGTTTACTTTTCTGCAAGTAGTATAGCCCGTGTTTATTTTTCATGCAAGTAGACCTCGTAGACCGTGCGGTGTAGTACCCCAGACCGATCACATATCAAAGGTACTTCTAACAGTTGGAGAAAGTCTGTTGTGTCTATTTATTTACTATTGGTTTTCTGTATTTTCTGTCTATTTTCAAAACTCATAATTGATGTCTAACCTTTGTTTATAGTCATTTTCTTTATTTGAAATTGCATTCAGTGAATTGTGCTCGTTCCATTCCTGACTGGAAACCAACATTTTCAGGTTAGCCGTGGATTCACTTAGCTTGGGGAGTGACGGTAATACTTGCAGACAAAGGCCTAGAGACTAGCTAGATAGTTGAGTTGTAGTCATTCATTTATTTGTACAAGTTTATATTTTTCTACAAATTTAAAACTTGTGATCATTGTAAGTTAAATTAATTATGAATGAGTATTATTTGTGATTCTGATCTTCATGGCCGTGACAGCGTTCTACCGTCGACACTGCGGCGTAGGCTGGCTTGGACACGTCTCGTATCCGTTTTATTAAAAAAAACGGGTGCGGGTCGTGACAAGTTTTTGTGGTGGCCCATGCAGGTCTGTCTTCGCAAATCATGCGAACTCGTAATAGTACTTAAGTTAGTTGTACTATTGCGAGCCTGCGACTGGAACATGCTCATTCACGAACAAGGATTAATTTAATTTAAGAGAATGACTATAACTAGGAGTCCCTTACACAAATTGACCGATGGGTAGTCTAGGCCGTACAATTTAGATGAGGAGTTATTAATGTTGATAGTCTGTCAGATCCCCATAGGTACACTATTACCTCTTGGTATGGCGATATGATCCAAAGTGGATAGATTATTCACTTGGTGAGGTAGAGCTTCCTAGGATTAATGATCTAACCTTGATGGATAATGCAAATCCTTCTCTTTGCCGCTTAGATATCATCATCATATCTTAGTCAAATTACCTATTTAGTTTCTATTTGCCCTAGGAATTAATATTTTCGTATAAATTCTGACTATTGTTATCCCCATACGGACCTCGAGTTAGTTTCGGATCAAAGTTTTCCTCAATGTTTGAATACACATGGAATAGATATTAGAATATTTTTGTATCTTTTTGTCTTCAGTTATTTCCTCCCCGCTCAATCTTTTATTTTAAGGGTTGATAGGGCAAATATTTATGCCTTATTTCATAGTCAACTTATTTGAATCTCTAGAAGCTCAGGGATTTATTTACAGATATAGTTACAAGAATGTTAGTTAACTTATACTGGCAGGACAGCAGCGCACTGTCGCCATTTATTTAAATTTTGGAGACTAGGGATTCACTGCAGCCAGCAGCGCACTGGCGAGACACAACCCTAGAGTTGAAAGGAGATTAGGAAAATATCGGTTATAGAATTTTGCTAGAAATATGACTAGTGGTCAACTCCTGATCGTAGTTACCCTTGAGCCAATATTGGATAGAGTTAAGTAATGTTCGATTTGTATCATATTTGAGTTACGAAACCAAGGGTTTACCACAGCCCGATTTTACGGGCGAGGCGTAGTCCTCGGTGAAATAACTTCAGACATGATTACAAATCAGGGATACTATAGAGGATAGGACAGTGCCCTGTATGTTCTATAAGATCTGAAGCCAATAGTAGTGGGAGTTCTATGAGATTGGATAGTATGTCTCCCGACCTAGCACCCCGTAGTCCTTGTGATCTATCGACGAGGAAATAGATTGACGCTAATAGGTTTACCTAGAATATAGAATATAGAGGTCCATAACCCATTAGTCGACCGAATCCTTGTGGATAAGAAGATAGTAGGAAGACTGTATAAGCATGGACACCGGGTAAGGTTTGATTCTCACAAAACTCGGACTACTTGTGCTTTCTTTTAAAAAATCTCGCATAATTGTATTCGACTAACTTAACAAACGCTGCTATTATAGCCTAGTTTTTGCAAGCTTACTCTATCCTCGAGCTTGATTCGAGGCATATGTTTAGTGGGGACACCTGCTAACTTATTGTCTAATCAGAATCAGTGTATTATGGTCTGATCAACCATGATGCATTTGGTTCGCTCGTTCGTTTAATTATACTACGTGGATTGAGATATAGATGTCTCTAGGATCTCATCCACGACTGCATTGACAATTTCTCTTGAATTATATGTTCGTCCTTGAATCACGAAATTGTATTCAGTAACATCTCCCTTGAATTCTTTATTGTTTTTGTCTTTCACCGACTTGGAAAGACGAAAATTCGTGATTGGTAGAGAGATACGGAGTATTCCCATGGCTATGTTGGTTGTATATACAAGTGTAGTTGTCATCGGCTAGCCATGCGACTAGAACCTTGTCTTGAGTTACTCATTTTCTCTCGACCCTCAAACTACTATTGGGACTTTCAAACCATCTAAATTCGAAAATGATTAGGGTTTTACCCTTAGTCGACGGCCAACCTAGGAGACTACCACTCCTCAAGAAACCAATTGTTGTGAGTCTCTAATTTATTGCTTGAAACTTGCTTTAACTAACAACCCTTAAGCCCATACCCCTAGAACTCTTGGGACAATGGTCGGGCAGGCTTAACACAAATAGAAACTCACGACTCAGTTGTTAGAAATCTTTTCATAGGAGATATACCTTAGAGCTGGTTACCCCGTCGATAACCCTTGTATACTATGAACGAGTAGATCATTCTATTTTATCAATCATGTGTCATTGTACACACTCATTTTTCAATTATGGAGGAACGACCTTTGAATTGACTTATATCTACCGTATTCCATATGTTGTGCCTTAATCTTTATTCACAAGAGTCGAGGTACAATACCCGAACTTTTGGAATTCTTCTAGTCTCATTATTCCTAAAACCATATCTTAGCTTCTAAGGTGGGTAGACTGTAAGCCTTCTAAATTTAGGATATACCGGATTACCGAGTGATTAGAATAAATTCCATTAGGATGATTAATAGTGCCCTTGGACTCCCACTTTTCATTTAGATCCTTTTGTGTTCCCGGCCGTGCCATTAATATTCGGAGCACGAGACTAGCTGTTACCATCCAACAAATTTCATATGCAAGATCTAGACGAGTCCACCTTCATCTAGGTATATCATGTCCCACTCAAAATCGTCCCCTTGTACTCTATTTTTGGGGTACGACTTTCAGGTTAAAAGGACTAGTTATAACCTTACCATAGTACCGGTATACTTCCCGACTACAATTAGAGACTCAACCTTGACTCAATTAATTCGACCCAATATATGGTTGTGACCTACTCGAAGCCCACTACGCACATGCCACTAGTGTGCCACCCGATTGAGGCCTCATGTGCTACTTAAACACAAAGGTCTCGGAAGGTGCATTTTTAGGCTTTATGAACCTAGCTATACAACCTGACCGACAACTAGCTCAACCACTTGGATGGAAACCTATTTTAGAATACCCTAATCTAGTAGGAAGAGTTCATCATTGGAATCTTGTCCAATCCTTATAGATCGAAATTCGATGTTCATCCCACCAACGAGTGATGTCCAAATAGAGAACCCACTAAGACCACAGTCTTGATTTCTTAAATTCCGTTATGGAACCTTGTTTGAATTAGAACTTCGAGAACGAAAACTTCTGTATTGCACGGATCGCAGGCCACTCTAAGTAACGAAGAGTTCTTGATCTAGCAAGTGACCAGACTAGAGTAGCCCAATCTAGCAAATAAGTCAACGGCTCATGAATTTTCTTTCTAGCTGTATCATTGGATACTGATACTGCTCTTGAAACTTCATTTTTTTACTCTCAATTGTTCTTCCTTATCTTCATGTCCTTCCTATTTCGGAGCGACGAAGATCATGCTTATTAGAGCCTACCGATATTTCTTGACTACTTGTATAAATTTGTTGCATGTAATTTTTTGGGTTGCGTAATAGGTGGGGAAGGATTCTAGATACCATACGCCTAGATATCTATTGGTAGTAATTTTAGCAATTAGTTGAAGATTATAAAGTTTTAGCGACAGGAGATCTGATGGAGTAGTGTGACCAAAGGTGGGTAGCAGTCCTCAAGTATTCAGAGTTATAGAATGGCTAGAAAGGGTTATAAAATATTATGAGGAATTAAATTCGAGAAGATTGTGGTAAAAGTAGATTTATTCTTTTCATTTTTTTTTATTTTGAATTTTAGGCATGTCTATGAGTTAGAATTTCGAGGACGAAATTATTTTAAGGTGGGTAGATTTGTAACTCCCCTTCCCAAAAATTTTAAAAATATTTTATTTATTATTTTAATTTTAATTGTTTTATTTGGTGATTATTAGATTTTATAAATAATTTCTAGAAATTCGATATATGTAAATTATACGTATTATCATTAATATCTAATGGTGTTGTAGAATAATTGTAAAGAGTTGGCAGACCAAAGAAAGACTTGGTGTAATAGGATGCATACCAGATACATTGATTTATTTTATTTTGTTACCATAGTTATTATTATTATTATCATTATTGTTATTATGATATTACTCTTATTATTATTATTATTATTATTATTATTATTATTATTATTATTATTATTATTATTATTATTATTATTATTATTATCATCATTATTATTATTATTATTATTATTGTTATTACTATATTATTTCTTAGTATACCTGTGTATGTGTATATATATAAATATACATATATACATAATATATGGGTGTATAAATAAATAACGTGTAGATGTATATATAAATATATATGTGTGTATATAGAAATATGATGTATGTGTTTTTATATAAATGAATATATGGATATGGGCATACGTACATATATACATATAGTGTACCTGTGAATATATATGTGAATATATTATAGATATACATGTGTATGTAGGTATACATATATACATGTGAAGGTGTACGTACATATAGTATATATATGACCTCTGTGTGTGTGTATATATATATATATATATATATATATATATATATATATATATATATATATATATATATATATATATATATATATATATATAAACATATATATAATAAATGTGTATATGTGTATTTATAAATATATTGTACATAAGTATATATGGGTATATATACATGAATATATATACGTACAAAAGTATTTAAGTGTATTCATGTATTTATACATAAATATATATATATATTATATTTACGTGTATGTGTGAATATATATATATATATATATATATATATATATATATATATATATATATATATATATATATATAAGAAGTGGAAAATAGTAAAAGAAAAAGATTAAGAAATAAGAAAAAGGAAAGAGGAAGAGAAGGGCAGCCCGGCCCATGCGAGGCCCCCGTCCCAGCTCAACCAGAGCAGAACCTATTCCCCAAGCTTCCCGAACTACTCTGTATACTACCAAGTATTTGAATGAAAAAGGAATAGAAAGGAATAAGCAAACCCCAAACCTGAGAGCCCAACACCCCTTGAACCCGAACTACCCCGGCCCACACGAACTCCCCAAAACGGACCCTACATAATTTCCCCCACAGGCTACCGAGTAATAAAACCCAACCCAATCTCTGCTACATCCCGAGCAGTAGAAGGAACCCCCTTCCGATCCTATTTAAATACGAAACTCGTATTCGAGGGAGCGTTCGAAACCTCCAAAACCCTAGCGAAAACCAACGCCGCCAAACCCCAGCGCTGGGCGAACCGCCCAACGGCCGCGCGCCGCCGGGGGACCACCGTCGCCGGCGTGGCAACGCTGGACCAGACGCGCGCGCGCGTACGGGACGCGGACGGGACGACAGTGCACAAGCAGCAGGGGTGCCACTTTGTCGCGGGAGTTCTTCACACACAGTGGATCAATTCCCGAACCGATTTCTCGGGTACAATCTTAACCCATACGACTTCAACCTCCTTCTTTTGTTTTGAATTTAGAAGTCTTAGATTGCTCGATAAATCGACACAAACCTTGTCGAAAAACCACTTGGAAATAGTTAGAAAACTGTCCCAAACACCTGTTTTGGAAGACTATTTACGGGCAGAATACTGGCGATTTATAAAATCTACCTGAAGGCATTTGTTAGCAACATATAGGGCTAGAAAACCCTTTTTACAGAAACCAATTTGGATAACTGTGTGTCGAGAAATCGAACCCCGAACTTGGACAAAAATCTGTTTTAAAAGCATTGAAAACTCTCCACACGACGTGCGTCCCGCCATTCCGGGCGACGTGGTCGCGCATCGAAAGTATCGAAAGCTGCGTAACAGCTTCGTGGTCGTGTGGGCTTTGACGGAATTCAAATTGGTCGCGTGTGCGCGACGAATTTGATGCGTATCCGTCGAAATTCCCCGTATCGTACACGTTGTAAATTTCTCAATTACTTTGTGCACGTTCGTCGGATCGAGACGAAACTTGCGCCAACAGGACCGTATCGTTTTTCTGGTCCTGTATGCCAAGTTTGGTCCAATTCTGAGACAGTTGAATCCGACGTCGTTTTGCGGGCCCCACGGTTCCACTCAACGGGCGATTTTGTGCACGACCCGCCGGAATCCAACTCTGGACATACAGTTGGGTTCGTATCAGAAAACTGGATCCGTAGACATGTAGTTTGACGACTTTAGAGACCATTGGCTCTAGCACGCTTTTCGGTGCAAAGTAGGTCCAACGGAGGACATCGTTTTGCTCGAAATTACAGTTTTGCCCCTGTGTCCAGAATTGGACTTAAGGACAGGCAATCCTAGCTAATTTGACCCTTCTGGACACGTTGGTGATATTTGTTTTAGCATCTGACAATGTTTGTAGATATTTTCTCTAGGTGTCACCATTTGTTGGTTAATTCTTATATTTTCGTAATTCGGAATTAGTACAACCTCATAGTTTAATACTTAGAGACTAGAATTGATCCTCCTTTGACCAGGTTGACTATATTAACCAAAAATCAACTATAGGTCAACCATTGGCTTAGTTTGACCCGGATTGAACTAGAATTTGACTTTAGTTGACCCAGTGGACTTGTTGATTGGACTTTGACCTAGAAGGACCTAGAACTATCTAGAATGTACTGTAGATTACTTTTATTTCATGTTAGAATCTTTTGTGACTTGTGATTGCTCTAAATAGGACACTGTGACTCCAGTTGGACATCTACACTTATCAGCGGCTTGGATTACCAGGCGAGTACAGTTTATTGTCTGCATTTCGATATTGATCTTTACTATATTTCATTGATTAGTCATTGGTTATGTGATTATTTTCTATTATAAGTTGTGGAGTCGGGAATTAGAAGTACTAAAGATATATGATCTGACCATAGCCCGTGTTAGACATTGTAGCCCGTGTTTACTTTTCTGCAAGTAGTGTAGCCCGTGTTTATTTTCTGCAGTAGTGTAGCCCGTGTTTATTTTCTGCAAGTAGTATAGCCCGTGTTTACTTTTCTGCAAGTAGTGTAGCCCGTGTTTACTTTTCTGCAAGTAGTATAGCCCGTGTTTATTTTTCATGCAAGTAGACCTCGTAGACCGTGCGGTGTAGTACCCCAGACCGATCACATATCAAAGGTACTTCTAACAGTTGGGGAAAGTCTGTTGTGTCTATTTATTTACTATTGGTTTTCTGTATTTCCTGTCTATTTTCAAAACTCATAATTGATGTCTAACCTTTGTTTATAGTCATTTTCTTTATTTGAAATTGTATTCAGTGAATTGTGCTCGTTCCATTCCTGACTAGAAACCAACATTTTCAGGTTAGCCGTAGATTCACTTAGCTTGGGGAGTGACGGTAATACTTGCAGACAAAGGCCTAGAGACTAGCTAGATAGTTGAGTTGTAGTCATTCATTTATTTGTACAAGTTTATATTTTTCGACAAATGTAAAACTTGTGATCATTGTAAGTTAAATTAATTATGAATGAGTATTATTTGTGATTCTGATCTTCATGGCCGTGACAGCGTTCTACCGCCGACACTGCGGCGTAGGCTGGCTTGGACACGTCTCGTATCCTTTTTATTAAAAAAAAACGGGTGCGGGTCGTGACATATCCCTCTCGGGAGCATCAGATACTCATGTCTCGTGTGTTTCACTTACATCATGTATCTCATGCTTCTATTATCATGAATCTATCATGAATCTGCTTGTGATTTCTCTACTTTCATGAATCACAGAGCCTTCACGAATCTATTCATGAATTACTCTTTATGAGCCAGTAGTGTAGTCATGAATCTTAACGTAACTTGACTGAATCCTTGTGTATTGATTGGGGATGGGGGAGTAGAACTAAACATGTAAATAATTCTAAAGTAGTATAAGTCATGAATCACCTCTTTAGTATAGTCATGAATCACATCTAGCTGTTCACATATTTATCTTGTACTCTGAATCACTAGTCACTGGTAGTTCTCCTATATATATTGTTGCTATTTACTTAAAGTCTCTCTTTTACATCATGTTGTTCTTTCAGTTTCAGGTATCTTACTCTCTAGCGTGTTTATATTTCCTATCATGTTATGATTTGCATGAGATGTATTGTGCTCGCTCCTGTCCTGACTGGACCTGTTGAAAATATTATAGAGGATGAGGACGAGGCGCTCTGTACCACGTATTATGGGACTACCCTAGAGGATTGTTGTGACCTGGATCTCCAGCAGGATCCATTAGCAGTGGATGACACCCCATTAGTTTAGATTAGTCATTTTCAGTTGTATTACTCTATGGATTACTGTATTTGAGATTTGGAATGTTTTCTGGATTTGATGTTATCTTAGACACTTAGACTCTCTATCTATCTGTATTTTGTGGATTCGTTTCATATCTATCTATCTTATCGTTTTCTACCTTAGATGTGATTAAGACGGTATTCTGTTATGTCACCTCAATTCGGAGTGTATATACTGTACGGGTACCTTATATTATTAGATGATTGACCTAGGACAGCGTTCTACTGCCGACACTGCGGCGTAGGCTGGACGTACCCACTTCTCGTGCCCTTACTCTAGGGTGCGGGTCGTGACACATTTTTAGTGGTGTCCCATGCAGGTCTAGTTTTATGTAGTGGTATTCGAACTAGAGTATCACTACAGCCTGTTGTAGGATTATGATATTTTGAAGGTACTCAATCACACTAAGAAAATTCCTTATCAAATTTCGTATATCTAAATTTTGCTGCTTATTGCTTCCTTTGAATATAAATTGTCCTCCTTTGATATTTCGGCTCATTCTCAGAAATTGTTTCTTGTTTGATCTGTGTCTCCATGATGGTCGAGACGAGATTGCATCGCCCCGGACAGGAGGGTGTTGCAGAGGGGTCTGTCACCTCTCGACCTGTGCAGCCAGTTCTCGGTGCAGCAGTACCAGTTCAGCCCTCAGGAGTGGGTGTTTCAGCTGCTTTTGGAGGAGCACCTCCAACAGTTAGGAGGCAGAGCCCGGTGATTCCTGAGATCCTTCCGCCGCAGCAGCCTCCACCTGCGGGGATGGTAGATGCTGCTCATTTATTCTCCTTCGTGGAGAGGATTCTGGAGTCTCATCATCAGCAGCAACAGCGTTAGACTGTCGACTTTCGTCAGGGGATCGACGAGGCCCATCAGCTTGTCCGTACGACTGTGGAGATGGTGTCTACTCAGGGGGCGCAGCTGTCACGACCCGCTCCCGAATAATCGGATACGAGTCGAACACGCCAAGCCTTCCTCGATGGATACGATGAAGTAAGCTGTACAATATTAAAAAAAACTCCAAGTCAAAATGTAATGTAAACAACCACAGCTTTTATAACGTTTCCAGAATGATCACCAATATCCATCAAGTCATTTTAGTACAAAATCAGCCGGAGGCAAATTCGGTCAAATAAAATAAATATACAATAATGAATATCCAAAATACAATCTCCAGAAAATAAAAGAAATAAATACTGCAATATCCAATACAATCACATGCTCCATGTGGCCTCACGCTCACCTGCAACGTATCTTGTCAGAAAAAGATCAAAGTACAACCCTGACAAGACAATATACAATGTCATCTGTAGTACAGGATACAAGGTGAAACCAGAATACCAGAACTGGAAATGAAACTATGGTACCAGAAATAAAATATAAAACTGCAGACAATGGACGACAATCAATATACAAGACAATGAACACGGCTATCAATGTACAAGGCAATGAACACGACAATAAATATGCAAGTGTGAAAATTTTGAAATATTAAACTAATGTGTGACCGACTAAGGAGCACAATCAATCAATGAGTCAATCAATTCTACAAGATCCGGCTTCATCGTACGTGAAGTGTACGATTAGGCTATCCACAATACCTATGTTGGGTGTGGTTACACAAAAGCTAATATTTCCCCCAATCTCCGTAATAAATAATGACTCACGATACAATGAACAAGGTACAAGACAATCGTGTGTATCTCGTGTTCGATATGAGAACATGGCACATGAATGTAAGACAGAAATACAAGGTACAAGTCGAGTCAGTGTACTTGCCTCGCCTTGGAAGCATGAGAGTAGTACTGCATGGATGTAAGGGATCACCTGGTAGTTGGTACAATTTTGTTAGGTTTTATATATAAGACATTGGCCAATCTAAGTTATTTTTAACCATAATCTAACCTTACTAGTAGCCAATATTTTTAGAAAAATACATATACTACAAATTGATCAAAATAAGCATTAGTGAAAATACTCTTAAACTTGTTATAAGATAATTTGGAAAAGACTATTCCTTTAACTAACCACATTTATTTATGTTAATAACAAGTAATTCTAAAAAATAATTATTTTTGACTCCAAATACATTTACTAACAAAATAACTGTATTTATAACAAAATCTTTTAATTTAATAAAAATACTAACCACACTTAACCAAATTATCTATATTTATATGTATTAGATAAGAAAAGAATTTTATAACAATTTATTTGTTCAAACGAAATGTATCTACTAGTAGAATAGTATTCATAAAGCAATTTGCTAAAATATTTGTAAGGAACATATATGAAATATTCTAAGTGTTTAGAAATATAGAAACATTATAGTAGCATAGTAATAATTATTAACTAAAATTACTTATTAAGGTTACTATCAAATATTAACAGGAATAATACAACATTTTAACAAGAATTCAAGTAACTCAACCCACCATATTTACTCAGACCCGGCCCACAATTATAACAAACAAAATTACAAAATTTCTAACCAGCCCATACTGTTACCAGCCCAACAGAGCAACCAGTCCTTTTTTCCTAGAAAATCCAATCTACTAAAACAAACACACACACACAGCTTCATAATTCAAAACCAAAGTTCAAGCCTAAACCCGGCCTAGCCCAGGGTTTGGAAAGCCAACCCGGCCCAACTCAAACAAAACTGCTGCTGTTAATTCAAATTTCTATTTCCAGTTCACTTATTACTTCTTTTTCTCTTTTTCCTCATCCCAAGTCCCTTGGGCCCCATACCCGGCCCAACTCTCAACTATACAAACCTAATTTGTCCTAGCTCTCTCTCTTCTCAATTCATTATAGCCGATCCTTCGAGAACCACTCCCCCTCCCCATCGTCTTCTTCCTCTTCTTTAACCCGGCCAAATGAACCCTAACCCTAGCCTATTTTCTTCTCCGGCTGAAACCCTAGCCTCCATGCTCTTCTCCTCCCATTCTAAGCCTACGAAACCCTAAACTTAAGCTTCTTCTTCAACTTCTCAAGCCTCCAGGAACCCTAACCCTAAAATTCTACTCTTCAGTCCCTTCTTCACTAGCCGACCTAGCTTCACTCCCTTCCTCACCTAGAAAACCCTAACTCTAGAAATAAGAACTATGAAGAACAAGAAGGGGGTTCGAGAAGATCAAGTCGGAGACTCACCGGTCGGTCGGGGACGTCGATCCTCGGCTCCAGGCGGCTACTGGCGTGTCGTGACGGCGGGATCCGGCGACAACTTCGATATCCGATCGGCCACAGCTTCTCGACGGGGCTCGGAAACCTCAGATCCGAACCGAATCTGAAGGGGACGGCGGCGCGGCTTGAGACGGTGGTCTGAGGTCGACGGTCCAAAAAGAAGTGGCGCACGAGTCGAGAAGAGTCTGGCAGTAGATCGGTGGCTCTTCACTCACTGGTGGTGGCTTGGCCACGATGAGGTTGAATTCCGATGGGCGACGGTCTGCTCAAGGTGGCTCCTCGAAATTCGAAGGGGCAGCATCGCAATCGAGGAGCCAGTGCGGTCTTCAAAGCGGCACGTGAGCCGAGGAGGCTCTGCAGTCGAGGAAACTCTGTAGTCGGCTCGGTCGTGGCGCAGAGCTCCGATGACAACGACTGGCGGCGAGCGGCAGAACTCGGCCGAGATCGACCAGGAGAGAAGAGAGAGAGTAGAGAGAGAAATTATAGAGAGATAGTAGAGAATAATGTGTCAGAACTGTCAGATTGTATTGGAATACGTGCCTTAATTTATAATAAAATATTATTATGTGTGTGTGCAGAGATAAGAGTGGCAGGATGGTAAATACTTGTAGATCTGAGGGTATTCCCTACAATAGTGATCAGTGGCAATAGCAGTAATTTAATATAAATCTGGGGGCTTTACATGAGATTAATAACAGAAAGTAACTGAATTAGTTAGAGAATCAGATTTCAAATTTGAATTTCAAAACAGTTTTTCAAAACCAATAGAAAACAGATTTTCAATAATTAAAAGAAAATTGTTAATAAATAACCATTAATACCTAAATCAAAATTTATGACTTCTAATCTATCAGCCCTAATATTTTCTAGCAAAATGGAAACAATAAAATATAGCTTTAAGTCTCTTAACCAAATTTAAACTTAATCACCAGGACCAAAAATTAATAATAATAATTAAAGATTGATAAAGCATAATTTTAAGAATTAGCACTCTTAGTAAAAAAATTTGAGTTACACTCTATTAGTAAACTAGGTTTTCTATACGAACAATTTAATGCTTTTTAATCAAAATAAAGAAAAAATTAGAAAAAATTTCAATAATACCCGAAAATAGGTTTAGGGAGTTACAAATCTACCCCCTTACAAAAATTTCGTCCTCGAAATTTCAAAGGTGCACAAAATCAGCAAAATTTATTAAAGACAATGAGAAAACTAAATAATTTATTTATGGAGTAAAATAACAAGGACTAACAAGTAGTCACTAGACAATACGAGAATAGTAAATGCAAGAAAACTCAGAGATAAGCCTCAAAATAGGCAATACAAAAGAAATCTAGCTAGTACAAGCAAGTAAGGAAGATAACGGTCCATCTGACTGCGCTCCTGCGGCTACTACTGCTCCTCAAAGACTGGGTCCTCCTGCTGTTGCTCTGGTTCTGGTCCCTGGCGAGTGAAAGCCGTAGGGCAATCTCTCACTTGGTGAGTGGCAGATCCACAAACCAAGCACTGCCCTAACGTTTTACGGCTTTTCTCGACACGGTGTCCCGATCTCTTGCAGTATGTGCAAAAAAAGTATACCGGAGTCTAAATCTCTCCGCTGCCCCGGTGATGTCGGAGCTCGAACATGAGGATGATGCTGAGGTGATGGCCGCTGCTGAGTGTCGGTCCACTTTGGTGGACCCTGGGAACTGCTGGAGCCAATGTCTCGGTCCCGCTTGAGCTTCGGATCCATCTCCATCTCCACTCACTGAGTAACTTTAAGGATGCTCGCATAGGTAGTGGCCTGACTGATAGCTACTGTATGTCGCAACTCCCTGGTGAGGCCCTTCTTGAACTTCCAAGCCCTCTCCTGCGGTATACTGACGAGATTCTCTGCGAACCTGCTGAGTCGGGTGAACTCTGATATATGTCGTGCCACAGTCATACTCCCCTATTGTAATGCCTCAAACTGCATCCGAAGCTCGTCTCGCTCCACATCCATGAAGAACTTCTCCTGGAACAGCAGTTTGAAATCCTTCAAGAGAACTTGGGGTTCAGCCAACTGAGGCTCCTCCCTATACCAAGCTCTAGCAATGTCGAAAAGTCACATGTTCGTAACTTCGACCTTCAAATCATCCGGGATCCTCGACATCTTCAATGTCCTCTCAGCATTTTTTAGCCACTTATCTGCGTAGACTATCCCCTCATGGTCCCAAAAATCCATCGGACAGAGGTTCTGATAGTCTTTGGCAGTCCCTGGCCTCGGCACTGTTGTACTGGTGGTGCCGGCGGTGCTGGCGGAGTTGGTGGAGCTGGCTCCCTAACTCGAAGCGCGTTTATGATCATCGTTCGGAACTGCATGGCCTGGTGGTTCTGTGCCTCCATGAACTGCTGGAACATGTCTATCATCAGCGTGCCGTCGAACGTCATCGTCGGAGGAAGCGGCTGAGGCGGAGGCGGTGGAAGCTGCTCCTGCGCATTGGGTGCAGGCTGCTCACTGGTCCCAGCATTCGTCGTGGCGACCGTCCTGTAATAGAAAAATTAACCGTTGATTGTTATGTCCTAGAAAAATCATAAACTAATCCTAGAAAATCATAAGTAAATCAAATTTCAAATTTTTAAATATCAATAACCATAAACCATTTTCTTGCGGTTCCTATGCTGTGATGAGTTTTCCTTAGCTTTTGCTGGTCCCCCAATAACACTTTATTGCCTAAGTGTCATTAGGATAGACATGTATAGGCCACCACTAAAAATATGTCACGACCCGCTTCCGAATAATCGGATACGAGTCGGACACGCCCAGCCTTCGTCGATGGACACGACGAAGTAAGCTGTACAATACTAAGGAAAACTCCAAGTCACAATGTAATGTAAACAACCACAGCTTTTATAATGTTCCTAGAATGATCACCAATATCCATCAAGTCATTTTAGTACAAAATTAGCCGGAGACAAATCCGATCAAATAAAATAAATATACAATAATAAATATCCAAAATACAATCTCCAAAAAATAAAAGAAATAAATACTGCAATATCCAATGCAATCACATGCTCCATGTGGTCTCACGCTTACCTGTAACATATCATGTCCAGAAAAGAGCAAAGTATAACCCTGACAAGATAATATACAATGTAATCTGTAGTACAGGATACAAGGTGAAACCAGAATACCAGAATGCTCACCTGCAGCAGCCTTGCCGGAAGGAGAAAGATATCCAGGACTTCCAGAAGATGCATCCTAGAGACTTCCTGGGCACCGAGGGCATTTACTATACAGATGATTGGATTAAGCACATTGAGGAGATTTTCTGGCTGGCGGAGATACCAGCCAGACTTCATATCGAGGCGGCGGGCAGTCAGATGCAGGACTTAGCCCATACCTGGTACCAGACAGATCCTCGAGTGGAAGTAGAGGGTCAGACATAGGAGAAGTTGAAAGAGCTGTTCAAGGAACAGTTCTTCCCAGATGTGGCACTAGAAGGCATTAAGGCGCAATTCGATAGTCTGGTTTAGGGGAACCAGACAGTTGCTGAGTATGCCGGAGAGTTTTATCGGTTGGCCAGGTTTATTGATGATCTGATGGAGAAGACGAAGGCTAGGAAGTTCCGCCGGGGGTTGATCAGGGAGGTTCGGTCACTGACTAAGAGTGACCGGAATGCTACCTTCACGGAGATCTTTACTGGAGCTATGGCAGCGGAGGATGACCTGGGGTTGAAGCTGAAGAGAGGTCAGGACTTCCAGGAAGCCAGCAGCAGTGGAGGCCAGGCTAAAAGGCCTCATTTTCAGCATCAGCAGCCGTAGAGGCAGGTGCATCAGCAGCAGTTCCAGCCGCAGTAGTTTTAGCAGCAGTATCGGGCACCTTTCCAGTAAGTACAGCATCAGCAGCCGAGGGTACAGCAGCAGGCACCGAGACAGCAGACCACCAGCTTTGCTTACTGCAAGAAGTCGGGGCACGGGTGGAGTGAGTGCAGAAAGAGATTGGGCAGGTGCCTTCTTTGGGGAGCAGCTGACCATTAGCTGAAGGAGTGCACTCAGTTTACAGGCAGAGAAGTGCAGGGAGCGGGAGCCAAGGCTCTGGTAGGGCAGCAGAAGGGACCACTGTAGACTCAGCAGCAGAGGTTCATCCAGCATCAGCAGCAGGCTCGGGGAGGTCAGCAGGGGCGAGCTTTCGCCATGGCGGCCGAGGATGCAGAGGCCATTGGGGAGTTGATTGCAGGTTCGGTTCTTCTTGACTCTATTCCAGCTTTCGCCTTATTTGATTCTGGGACTTCCCACAGTTTTGTGTCGGTATCATTTGCTATTAGACACTGCTTCGTATCTGAACCATTGCCTAGGACCTGCAAGATCACAACTGGTGGAGGTATTATCCTTGTGAGTGATGTTTGCAGAGGGCGGAGAGTTATTTTGGGAGTCCGAGAGTTGGAGATGAGTCTGCTCGTCATGCCACTACCGAACTACGATATCTTGTTAGGTATGGATTGGTTGAGCAGGCATCACGCTAGCATAGATTGCCGAGGGAGTAGAGTTCTGTATGGAGTGCTAGGAGAGCCAGAGTTCGAGTACACCCGATGGCAGGTGGAGCAGAATAGCAGACTTTTCTGCAGGGCTTCAGTTGAGGAGCAGGCGGCTCCACATCTTTTGATTGCAGAGTTCATGGACGTCTTTCCGGAGGAGTTGCCAGGACTTCCACCAAACAGGGATGTTGAGTTCTCGATAGACTTGGTTCCCGACGCGAAACTGATTTCTCAGCATGTCTATCGAGTGAACAACAGTGAGTTGGTAGAATTGAAGAAGCAGGTGGATGAGCTGCAGGACAAGGGCTTCATCCAATCGAGTTCTTCACCTTGGGGTGCCCCGATACTCTTTGTACCCAAGAAGGATGGGTCGGTACGGATGCGTATTAACTACAGGGCACTCAACAACCTGACGATCAAGAACAGATACCCACTGTCGTAGATCGATGATCTCTTTAATCAGTTGAGCAGAGCTCATGTTTTCTCGAAGATTGATCTGAGGTCAGGTTATCATCAGGTAAAGGTGAAAAGGGAGGATATTTCGAAGACCGCCTTCAGGATGCGGTATGGGCAGTTCAAGTTCTTGGTAATGCCGTTTGGGCTGACCAACGCCCCGGCGGTATTTATGAACTTGATGAACAAGGTCTTCTACCAGTACTTGGACAAGTTTGTGGTGTCGTTCATCGATGATATCCTGGTGTATTTGAAGACCGAAGAGGAGCATGATGAGCACTTGAGAGTGGTTCTAGAGACACTCAAGAGGGAGAGGTTGTATGGCAAGCTCTCGAAGTGGGAGTTCTTTCTGGACAGAGTTGACTTCTTGGGTCATGTGGTGACTGGAGATGGGATCTCAGTGGACCCGAAGAAGATCATGGCAGTTGAGGCTTGGTAGGCACCGACTTCAGTAGTAGAGATCAGGAGCTTCTTGGGGCTGCCAGGCTATTACAGAAGGTTCGTACAGGATTTCTCCCGGATTGCAGAGCCGTTGACTAGGCTGACCCAGAAGGATGCCAAGTTTGTTTGGTCAGAGGAGTGTCAGGTCACTTTTGATGAGTTGAAGAAGCGGCTGACGACACCTCCGATTCTGACATTGCCATCAGGATCGGGAGGGTTCACTATCTACAGTGACGCTTCAGGGAAGGGGTTGGGTTGTGTCTTGCAGCAGTATGGGAAGGTGATTGCCTATGCTTCCAGGCAGTTACATCCCCATGAGGAGAACTACCCTACCCACGACTTGGAGTTGGCAGCAGTGATATTTGCTTTGAAGTTGTAGAAGCACTATTTATATGGAAGAGGGTGGAGATCTTCACAGATCATAAGAGCTTGAAGTATGTGTTTACACAAAAGGAGCTCAACATGAGGCAGCGCAGGTGGTTAGAGCTGATGAAGGACTTCAACATCTCATTATAGTATCACCCAGGAAAGGCCAATGTGGTTGCCGATGCCTTGAGTAGGTATCCGACAGCCATGTGTTTGACTATGGATCGTCACTAGCTAGCAGACTTGGAGAGCTTGGGGATTGAGGTGATTGTGCCTGGAGTTCAGATACAAATGTGGGGCCTTCAGATTCATTCGAACTTGATGGAGAGGATCAAGTCGACGCAGTTCGTGGATGTTGCTCTGCGGTGTATCCGAGAGCAGGTTCGAGCAGGACTAGTAGATGGTGAGTTCACTCTTGTAGAGGATGGCGCTTTGAGGCACGGTTCCAGGCTATATGTGCCTAGTGGAGAGCTCAGGGAGCAGGTTATGCAGGAGGCCCACAGATGGACCCTCCGTTCAAGTTTAGTACTGCATACCACCCCCAAACGGATGGACAGTCAGAGAGGACTATTTAGACGCTTGAGGACATGCTGCGGACGTGCGTCTTGGATTTTGGAGGATCCTGGGAGGATCATCTTTATTTGGTGGAGTTTGCTTACAACAATAGTTATTAGGCCAGCATTGAGATGTCACCTTTCGAGGCTCTGTACGGGCGTAGATGTCGTACACCCTTATCTCGGGATGATATTGGAGAGCGAGCTTTATTGGGACCTGAGATGGTTGTTGACGCAATCGAGAAGGTAAAGATCATCAGGGACAGACTTCGTGTGGCGCAGGACAGACATCGGCACTAGGCCGATAGCCACCGGAGGCCTTTGAAGTTTGAGGTACAGATTAGAGATAGGATTAGAAGTAGGTTGTTTGTTGTTTGTGTTTGTTTGATCATGTTTGATTATTTAGTAACTTGAGACCTTGTTTGTGCTTAGATCGGAGACATAGTTTTTCTGAGGATATCTCCGACTCGTGGTACCATACATTTTGGTGGAGGTGGAAAGCTTAGCCCGTGCTTCATCGGACCTTTCGTGATCAGCGGGAGAGTCGGTGACGTGGCATACAGGCTAGACTTGCCACCTGTACTAGTGGGTGTCCATAACGTATTCCACGTATCACAGTTGAGACGGTATGTGGCTGATCCTAGCCATGTACTTGACCATTCGGAGATTAAGCTGGGACCTACTCTCAGTTATCCAGAGCAGCCAATAGAGATTCTGGATCACCGAGAGAAGGTACTGAGAAACTAGGTGATACCCTTGGTTTTTGTCACATGGAGGCATCATTCTCCAGGAGAGTCTACCTGGGAGCGGGAGGATGAGATGCGCGAGCGATACCCATATCTTTTTGGACCTTGAGGTATGATTTTCTATCCTTCTCATCAGTTTAGTTTCGTCTTTTAATTTCGAGGGCGAAATTATTTTAAGGAGGGTAGATTTATCACTACCATATTTTAGCTTGAGGATATTTTGGTCATTTGGTGAATTTTTAAATTTATTGGATTTATTGAATTGGTGATTTCTATTTTTGACTTTGGTTAATTGAGACTTTGTAGACTGACCTAGAAGTTGACCCTAACTATGGTGACTTGGTTAGCATGGTGTGACCCTAGTATAACTTAAGCCAACCCTATTTTAGTCATTTAGAATCTAGTTTCAATAGGAGGAATAATGAATAGGTGCAATGACTTATGACTTAGGGATTTAATTCCATGACTTATGAAACTTGACCCATAGCCCATGACTTGAAACCCTAACCCTAATTTCAGCCATAGTGGCCGGCCAACCTAGGAATCTCCCCACTATTTAAACTCACATTCCTTTGTTCTTGCCTCTTTTGTGTTCAACCAACTTTTATAAAGGAAAGGTAAATTCCCATCCTCCCTAATTCATATTAAATCCTTTTTTATTCCTTTTAGATCCAAATCTTTTGCAATAGTTTCTAATCACCCTCTATTTGATATTCATGGAGAGTAATTTCAGTTTGAGAGCAATTTAGAGGATTTGGCTAGCAACGGGAACCATTTGATTTGGGGCTTTTCTTGATCATTTGCAACCTATAGGTAAACCCTTCAAATTTCATTTTAATTATGTTTTCTGTGCATGGTAGCCTAGATCTAGGTGTCCCCTAGCTGTAGTGAAGGTTTGGTGTCAATTGCATTTGGTTTCGTGTCCGTATCGGACACGTATTAGTTTCCTAGTGTGGGTGTTTGATGAAATGCCACACTCATGATTATTTTACTATTTTTGAAATATAATTGATTGAATTTGCAGTGCTATGTGTCATGTTTGATTTCGTGTCTATTTCGTATGGTTTTTGTGTCGTATCGTGTCCACACGTGGACACGAACTTGCTACACAGGCACGCGGACACTGTCCTGCTACTCGGGGCCTCGTGCTTACTGCACAAGGCACGTGGCGACCTTTGGTTTGGCACAGAGGAGGGGGCAATGACTGACACGTCAGCCCCCAAGCCTCGTGTCGAATGGTCATGTGTCAGACACACAATCGTGTCCATACTAGCCGTTGCCTGCGGTGCGCGCGTGCCACAGGCGCTGCTGACACGAGCTCCGCGTCGAGTCTACGTGTCTCATGGACACGATTCAGGGTGACACGAACCTAGCCCTATGCTAGGCATACACGTGTACACGACCACGTGTCTCCACGTGGCATGTGTCATGTGCTAGACAAGCGTGCACGCGTGCACGAGGCTGTGCACAGTTCTAGTGTATCGTGTGTGTTTATTTTGATTCGGACACGTTTGTGTCCAGTTCCTTGACACTAGGACACACCTATGACACTCTTACACCTACACAATTATTTACTAACCATTAGATTTGAGTTTTAATTTTATTTCGAATTCAATTTGGGTTTTCCTCCAATGTTCTGATACGAGTTTAACTGATTCTAATTTCCTGAGTTTTTAATTGTAATTTTAACTAATTGTTGATGATTAAATTCCATGATTAGTTCACTTACATACGTCTGAGTATTATGTACATAATAGGTTTCATGTTAGCTAGGAGATTCATAGATTCCGAATTGTTTTGGGTATGTTAACTGTTTAACTAAACTGTCAATGTTAGACTAAATCCTGAAAACTGTCATGTTAATCCTGAGAACCCCTATCTACTAAATTATTTTCCTAAAACTCACACACCCTTTACTGATCAGTACACATACACACACACATTTGACACATTTTACTGCTACCTACTATCCTATATCACTCACACATTGTACTGCTACCTGAGATATTAATTGGTACACTGTTTTCTCAAATATTGACACACACATGGTTACACATGTACACTTGACATGTAAACTGATGTACATCACATATTGCACTGTTTTCTTATGTTTGACACTCATATATGAATCTGAGAATCATTACACACACCCACACTCTATTGTTTTCCTGAGAACATTGACACCCTATAGCTACATGTATCACACACACACTCCCTATCTAAAAATTTGAGAACACATGAACACTATGGCCTATGTTGTTCTCCCTTTCACACACACACACACACATGTAACCTAGTACACTGTTAGCTCACTCACACTCATACACATTGTACACACATGTTAGTTTCCTACACACACATGTTAGTATTCACACACACACACATCTAGCCTATGTCATGTACACACACACACACACACAATATTAACACATAGACACACATGCCACATTACCCTATCACTCTATGTGCATATATATATATATATATATATATATATATATATATATATATATATATATATATATATATATATATATTATCTACATGCTCAATAATAATAATGTGATATACATATATGTAGCTTATATTGATTTAAATATATAATGTGTGAAATGTGTGTGACTCCAATATAGCCTATGGCACATAACCTATGTAGATTCCTATAACATAGCCTATGTGTATATGACATGTATACACATGTGGCTTGTATGTTGGTAGACTGGTATGGCTTTGTGAAGATGTGTGCTTGCTAGAATAGGCTGGCTAGGCCTAGTGAGACTTGTTTGGGTTAGGTTTGACCTAGTTGACCTAGTTTGACTAGTGTAGTTGACTAGAGTTGACCAAAGGTTGACTTTAGCCTAGATTGACCCAAATATCATGTAGAATGCATTGTAGCAGTCTATTTTACTATTTTGGACATGTAGTGACTTGTACTGTTCTATAGGAGCCAGACACCACTCCTCAGACAGTATATTCTCTTTAGATATTCAGGATATCAGACGAGTACATTCTCTGATCATTTCATATCTTGTTTAGGATTATATTCCTGCTTTAGATTACTTTACTTGATGCTGACACATTGGTAACACGGATTGGTACTATATGGATCCCTTCATGAGATGTTATCCCTCTCGGGAGCATCAGATACTCATGTCTCGTGTGTTTTACTCACATCATGTATCTCATGCTTCTATTATCATGAATCTGCTTGTGATTCATGTACTCTCACGAATCACAGAGCCTTTACGAATCTATTCATGAATCACTCTTTATGAGCCAGTAGCGTAGTCATGAATCTTAACGTAACTTGACTGGATCCTTGTGTATTGATTGTGGATGGGGGAGTAGAACTAAACATGTGAATAATTCCAAAGTAGTATAGTGATGAATCACCTCTTTAGTATAGTCATGAATCACATTCAGTTGTTCACATGTTTATCTTGTACTCTGAATCACTAGTCACTGGTAGTTCTCTTATATATATTGTAGCTATTTACTTACAGTCTCTCTTTTACATCATGTTGTTCTTTTAGTTTCATGGATCTTACTCTTTAGCATGTTTATATTTCCTATCCTGTTATGATTTGCATGAGATGTATTGTGCTCGCTCCTGTCCTGACTGGACCTGTTGAAAATATTACAGAGGATGAGGACGAGGCGCTCTGTACCACGTATTATGGGACTACCCTAGATGATTGCTGTGACCTGGATCTCCAGCAGGATCCATTAGCAGTGGATGACACACCATTAGTTTAGATTAGTCATTTTTAGTTGTATTACTCTATGGATTACTGTATTTGAGATTTTGGATGTTTTCTGGATTTGATGTTATCTTAGACACTTAGACTCTCTATCTATATGTATTTTGTGGATTCATTTCATATCTATCTATCTTATCGTTTTCTGCCTTAGATGTGATTGAGACTGTATTCTGTTATGTCACCTCCATTCGGAGTGTATATACTGTACAGGTACCTTATATTGTTAGATGATTGACCTAGGACAGCGTTCTACCGCCGATACTATGGCGTAGGCTGGACGTACCCACTTCTCGTGCCCTTACTCTAGGGTGCGGGTCGTGACAAGAATTAGTCATGTGAACAATTCTAAAGTAGTGTAATCATATATAAACTTTGTAGTGTAGTCATGTATAAACTCAAGCCGTTCACATAACTATCTTATACTCTAAATCATTTAGTCACTTGCAGTTCTCTATTACCATATATAGATATCTTTTGTTTATCAGATTCTCTTTTTCTTTTCATGTTTATTTCTTACAGCGTTTCATGTATCTTATTCTATAGCATGCTTTACATTTCCTGTCATGATATGAACTGCGTGAGATGTATTGTGCTCGTTCCTGTCCTGACTGGACCTGTTAAAAATATTACAGAGAATGAGGAGGAGTTATGCCCTACTTACTATGAAGCTGGCTTAGATGACACCGGTGAGTTGGACCCTCAGGAGGATCCAGCAGTTGCTGAGGACTTATCGATTGTCTAGTTTAGACTTCTAGACTAGTTATCTTTATTTAGATGTTTTGTCGTTGAGATGTGCTTCAGTTATTTGGATTTTGATGGTGTTTAAACATCCAAACTTATTTCTTTCAGTTGTAGTTCTCCGTTGATATTATTATCCATCTTTTATCTCTTTATTCCATCTTAGATTCTTTGATTGCGTTGTACTTTATATGTTGTCCTCCTTTTAGAGAGTATATTATTGTATAGGTACAGTTATATTGTTAGATATTGTGACCTAGGACAGCGTTCTACCGCCGATACTGCGGCGTAGGCTGGACGTACCCACTTCTCGTGCCCTTACACTGGATGCGGGTCATGACAACAACACCGAAGATGTGCCGGAACCCATGAACACAAAAATGCCATAACTTCTTTGTACAAAGTCGAAATCAAGCGGTTCAAAAGCCAAAATTGGGTAGAATCAAATTCTCTACAAATGGAACAACTAGTTTTAAAAAACAACCAAGTTTGATAGATCAAAACTACGAAAATCCATAAAATCCTAGTTTTTGAAACTTAGATTTATACAAAACTAGCCATTAAAATCAAACACCAAGTACTAAACATGTAGAAATATAGGGATCTATAATCTAGACTAAGAATATCAAAGGAACAATCTAGAGATGAAAATGCAAGAATCTCTCCATTTGAGCAAGGTGTACTTGCCTAAAAGTTGGTTTGAGGAAGAAAATGGAAAGTTATGAGGAGGGAGAGAGGGGAAGAGAACATATGTAATAGGATGGGTTGGTTCAACTAAACCCTAACCCTAACATGACTTAACCATATGACTAATGACATATTAAATGGTGTATGATACAACTAATTAAATTAATTAAATAAAATCATAACCATAATACGGTCCAGAAATCTTATCATCGAAGCAGTGAGCCACGCCTACAATCAGACAAGGACAAGGGATGGCACACTAATCCATGACGAGATACTGTTCTATGCCATGGCCAGTTATAAATACATGATACATGCAATCAAGATACAGGTGCCAGATACCATATACAGAAAAATCAAAAATTTATGTATTTCGGGAACGGGGGGTGACATACAGAATGTAATAGGTTTATGGGCTTGAGTTTTGGGTTTGGATGTGAAGAGAAAAATGGGTTTGGGCTTGGATAAAATGAATGGAAAAATAGGGTATTTGTAGGCTTTTTTTCCCAAGCCATAGGCCCAAGAACAAGTAGATAATTAATCTGGGCTATCTAATTAACTAGGTTCACCCTTTAACTAACTTTAGAAATTTCTATAAGTAAATTGGCTAACCATCTCAATAATCACATGCTGCTTAGTCCTAAATCTATAAACTTTTAAATACTAATTGAATTATCTAAATAAATAGTATTATTATTATTTCAACAACTTAAAAATAAATTAACTTTAAATATAATAAAAATTAAAGGATTACAAAACTTCCCTCCTTGAAAAAATTTGTCCTCGAAATTTTCAAAGGTAGGGTACAAACAATCATACCTGAAAAAGGTAAGGATATTCCTTCCTCATCTTATCCTCTCTCTCCCAAGTTGACTCTCCCGGAGAGTGGTGCCTCCATGCAACCCGGACCAAGGGTATAACAGTGTTTCTACACCTTTTCTCCCTTCGATACAGTATCTCCACGGGCTGCTCCGAGTAGGTGAGGCTAGGTCCAACCTCTATCTCTAAGTAATCCAAAACGTGACTGGGGTCTGGAATCAGCTGAGAAACATGGAAGACGTTGTGGACGCCCACCAAGTTTGGTGGTAATGCAACTCTGTAAGCCACATCTCCAACTCTGCTAAGTATGGTGAAGGATCCAATATATCTGGGGCTCAACTTCTCCCTCGACCAAATCTGATTGTCCCTCGAGTAGGAGATATCTTTGTTGACACAAAGTCACAGTCAACCAAATATTGACTACATTGACTAAATAATATCTGTATAAATTCAATACGACACACGACGTCGGCATTCAGTTCAGGACAGACAACAGCTCAGTTTCCGACTCTCAGTGTATTTTTGAGTCTGTACTTTTACATTTTATTGAGTCTAGAAGTATGTACTCTGAGTTATGCTGAGCTCTTAGAACTTAGTCTATAAGCCTACCCAAAATCCCAAGCTCCACCAAAACAAAAATTGCCCACAAGTCCCACTTAGGACCACTCTGTGCTCTGGAGACAGAGTTCGGGCCGAACTCTGTCCCCTAGAAATCAGAAACCCTAATTTTAGGGTTAGCTGGTTGCTAGCTGTCCAACGGCCAAATTTTTGAATTTTCCTACCCGAATTCTGGCCGAATTCTGCCTCTAAAAACACTATAAATAGGGCATGAATTCTCTCATTTCAATTCACTCAATCTTCTCTTCTCTTCTCTCCTACAAGCTCAATAAGCCATACCCTTCCTATCTACTAGCCACAAGCCTCCTAAGTCTCGAGTGCTCAGCATCTCTCAGTTAGGATTCTTGTGCAAGAGTGAAGAAGTCGCTTGGACAATTCCAAGCAAATCGCCACTGCGATTCTCTGTAAGAAGTTGACGTGCTCTTCTGAAGAAAAGGCACGGGTTGTAAGCTACTATTTCACAAATAGTTGATTTAATCCTGAGCTAGAGTTCTCAGGCCTGGACTAGTCCTCCACGAGGGAAACCAGGTTAAAATCGCTGTGTTTGCGTATGCTCTTCTGCTCTTCATTTATTTTTCGCACTTTACTCTGATTATTTATTGTTGGTAAAAGAGTTATTTTTAATTGGCTATTTTTCTATATAAACTCTATTCACCCCCCTCTAGAGTTGCCAAACTGTTCTTCAATTGGTATCAGAGCTCTGTTCTCTTTACAAGGACTAACATCCTAAGAGCTGATCCATGGCAACCACACAATCCTTGATTTCCAATCATGGTGAAGGTCAGTCCACTCATAGGCCTCCCCTATTTGATGGGACTAACTACACATATTGGAAAACAAGGATGAGCTTCTATCTTAAGTCTCTAGACTTTGACCTGTGGACTGTCGTCACTGACGGTTACAAAAAGCCCGCCAGGATAGTTGTCGATGGTGACCTCATTGAGAAACCACACGACAAATATTCTGTCGAGGAGAAGAAACAGGAAAGTCTAGATGCTAGGGCTATTAATGCTTTATTCTGTGCTATAGACAGGAATGAGTTCAACAGGGTCTCTACATGCACCACTGCTCATGAAGTATGGAGACTTCTAGAAGTGACGCATGAAGGAATCACACAGGTCAAGGAATCTAAAATAAGTCGTCTCACTCAAGAATACGAAGCCTTCAAGATGAAGCCAAGTGAGACGATCACTCAAATGATCACAAGATTCCTCGACATCATCAATCCTCTATCTTCGCTTGGAAAGCAGTACTCAAACCACGAGAAGATTCGTAAGCTGCTCAAAGGGCTACCAAAGATTTGGAACCCTAAGGTGACAGCCATCATAGAAGGAAACGATCTCACAACAATGTCAATGGAGACCTTGATGGGTAAGCTTATGACTCACGAGCTTGACCTCAAGGACTTTGAAGAACCTACTCCGAAGACCAGGGAGATCGCACTCAAAGCTCATCAACGAAGAGCTAATCATGATGAGACCGAAGAAGATAATTCGGATGATGAAGACCAAGCTCTCATGGTTCGCAACTTCGGGAAATTCTTTCGCTTCAATCGAAGGAAGAAGGAATCTCAAGAAGACGATGAAGAACCAACTTGTTACGGTTGCAAGAAAACTGGACATGTCCGAAAAGACTGCCCATTCCTGAAGAAGAGCAACCGCTATGAGAAGCCATACAAAAAGAACTCATCAAAGAAATATGCCAACACAGGTATCTGGCATGAAAGTGAAGCGAGTGACTCTGAGGAAGAAAAGGACTCTCCTCAAGATACAGCAAATGTGTGCCTGATGGCAACTTCCAACAAGGTATCTAATGAAACTCTGGATGACTTCTCTTTTGATGAACTTGGCGATGCTTTTACTGATTTACTCGATGATCATAAAAAGGTCATCGGTAAATATAAACATGCCAAGGACAAAATCAAAAGTCTAGAAGATGAGATACAAAGAATTTCTTTACTTCTTGATAATGTTAGAAACACATCACCCACTAATGACACTGATGAAGTATCCAAGCTTAAATTAAGCTTACATGATACTGAAGCACGTATTGAGCAACAAACTCAAGAAATCACTACTCTCAACACGTTGCTTGCTAAAGAAAAGAGTAGATACAAGATTTCCATGACTAAGATTTATGGCTTAAATATTAAGGTTGATGAACTGCAAGCTGTTTCTAAAAGATTAAAAACCAAATTGGGTAAACAGGTTGTTCAACCTCAAACCCAATCACATGAGCACAATACCACTCATGCTAGTCAACCACGTCATTCTCATGCAGCACATAACCATGCATTCATATACACAAACTTTCCACGTGCACGTAAGAACAATTCTCACTCAGTACACACTCATCATGCACAAAGACACAATCAACATCACTCCACACATAAAATTCATCATGCCATGCCATATAGACAAAATCATCATGCAATGCCATATAGACAAGGTCCTCATAAACCATATAGACAAAATCATCATGCCATGCCATCTAGACAATATCAGCATGTCACACATCATAGACAATACCATCATTCTATGCCTCATAGACACCATCAACATGCCACTTATTCCATGCATAATCATCTTCACCATGCTAACTCTTCACATCATGTCCATCCTCATCCTGTTGCTTATAGATATTATTCTCATGCTCCTAGTATAAATAAGAATGCTATCTGTACTTATTGTGGATTACATGGACACATCTCACCACAGTGCAGAGTTAGAAGACTTGTAGATAAAAGGATATATGCTTGGTTCCCAAAGACTAACTTTTCAGGACCCTCAAGAACTCGGGTACCAAAGGTCACATCTACTCTTGATGTAGGTGGACCTTCCCTCCTCAACTGAAAGTAAGTAGATTCTCGATAGTGGATGCTCGCGACATATGACGGGAGACGCAAATCTTTTTGCATCACTATCGATGAAGAGAGAAGGATACGTATCCTTCGGTAACAATCTCAAAGGGCACATTATAGGTAATGGTATCATTGGTCATCCTCCTTCTCCTGTAATAAAGGATGTCTGCCTAGTGACCGAGTTAAAGCATAACCTGCTCAGCATTAGTCATCTTGCTGATCATAGATATGATATTAACTTTGGACAAAACAGTTGCTACATCTATGATAGGTCAACAGGAGACATTGCTTTTGAAGGAAAAAGAGAGGACAACATCTACATTTTCTATCTTTCTATAAATACTAACAATGCAGGTAGATGTCTATATGCCCACAAAGACGAACGACTACTTTGGCACCAGCGTCTTGGTCATGCCAACATAGATGCTATATCCAGGCTTTCCACCAAGAAGCTAGTGAGAGGATTGCCTGACATCACGTTCAAAAAGGACACGGTATGTGCCGAATGTGAACTAAACAAGGCAACTAAATCCTCATTTCATTCTATCAACTCTGTAAGTACTACTAGACCCTTGCAACTACTTCATATGGATTTATTTGGTCCTAGTAGAATAGCTAGCCTTGGAGGCAAACTTTATGCATTTGTTATTGTTGATGATTTTTCGAGATTTACATGGGTTTTCTTTCTCGCTAATAAGAGCGATGCTATTTCTGCTTTCAAAATTTTTGTAAAGAAAGTTCAAAACGAAAAAGGCTACATGATTACTCGAATCCGAAGTGATCATGGAGGCGAATTCGTAAATTATGATTTTGAAAGTTTTTGTAATGCAAATGGTTTTGATCATGAATTTTCTTGTCCTAGAACTCCTCAACAAAATGGTGTTGTGGAGCGGAAGAATAGGACTCTTGGCGATATGGCTAGAGTCATGTTGAATAAATTTTCTCTTCCGAAATATTTTTGGGCAGAGGCTGTAAGTATAGCATGCCACATTTTGAATAGGGTGCTTATTCGTCCCATTACGAAGAAAACACCCTATGAGCTTTGGTTTGGGAGAACCCCCAATGTTTTTTATTTTAAAGTTTTTGGCTGTAGATGTTTTATCCTTAACACCAAAGACAACTTAGGCAAATTTGATGCCAAAGCTGACGATGGTATCTTTCTTGGTTATGCCGCCAAGAGTAAGGGATATAGAGTTTTCAATAAATGCTCACTTATTGTGGAAGAGTCAACAAATGTGACTTTTGATGAAGACAACAGTGCAGCAAGTACTCTTGATGATGACGTTGAGCCATCAACTTCTACTCCAATGAATACTTCAACCGAAACTAATTCTCTGGAGGGTTTGCCTAAGAAATTCTCTTTCAAACCTTCTCATCCAGAAAATTTAGTTATAGGAGAAGTTTTACGTGGAGTAACTACTAGATCATCACTAAGAGACTCCGTTGCTAGCACTGCCTTCATTTCACAAGTAGAGCCTAAAAACATTTCTGAAGCTTTTAATGATGAATTTTGGATTTCTGCTATGCAAGAAGAACTCAACCAATTTGAGAGGAGCCAAGTATGGGAACTAGTTCCTAGACCGGCTAATCACTCAATAATTGGTACCAAATGGGTGTTTAGAAACAAAGTAAATGAAGATGGTTCAGTCACACGTAACAAAGCTCGTCTAGTAGCTCAAGGATACAACCAAGAGGAAGGTATCGACTACGATGAGACGTATGCTCCTGTTGCTAGACTAGAATCCATTCGGATGCTTTGTGCTTTTGCTAATTTTCAAAACTTTAAATTATTTCAAATGGATGTTAAAAGTGCTTTCTTGAATGGCTTTATTAAGGAGGAAGTTTATGTCAAACAACCCCCTGGCTTTGAAAATCACAAATTTCCCGACCACGTGTTCAAGCTGAAGAAAGCGCTTTATGGCCTTAAACAAGCCCCCAGAGCTTGGTATGAAAGGCTAAGCAGTTTCTTGCTTGAGAAAGGTTTTTCAAAAGGGAAAATTGACACTACACTGTTTATCAAATCTTTCAAAGACACCATTCTATTAATTCAGATTTATGTTGATGATATTATTTTTGGGTCTACTGATGAAACTCTTTGTCAAGAATTTGCCAAGTGTATGCAGACGAAATTTGAGATGAGCATGATGGGAGAGCTCAACTACTTTCTTGGTCTGCAAGTAAAACAACTGGCTAATAGAACTTTCATCTGTCAATCGAAGTATACCAAGGACATGCTAAAGAAGTTCGATCTTGACAACATCAAACCAATCAGCACTCCAATGGCTACTTTAACCAAACTCGAACCAGATGAGAGCGGCAAACCCGTTGACCAACGTAAGTATCGAGGTATGATAGGCAGCTTACTTTATTTAACTGCTAGTCGCCCCGATATCATGTTTAGTGTTTGCCTATGTGCTAGATATCAAGCAAATCCTAAGGAATCTCACATGACCGCGGTTAAGCGTATCTTTCGATACCTTAAGGGTACGGTTACAGTGGGCCTATGGTATCCCAAGTCAACATCATTTGACCTCATCGGTTACTCTGATGCTGACTTTGCTGGATGCAAGGTCGACCGTAAAAGTACAAGCGGCATGTGTCATTTATTAGGAAAGGCTTTAGTCTCATGGTTTAGCAAGAAGCAGAACTCTGTCGCACTATCCACAACAGAAGCTGAATACATAGCAGCTGGGCGTTGTTGTGCACAAATTCTGTGGATGAAGCAAACCCTTGAAGACTATAAGTTATCTTTCATGCATATTCCTATATTCTGTGACTATACTAGTGCAATCAATTTGACTAAGAACCCTGTCTGCCACTCACGCACTAAACACATTGAGATCAGACACCACTTTTTGCGTGATCATCAGCAAAATGGCACGATTAACTTAGAATTTATTGATACTGATCATCAGCTGGCAGATTTCTTTACTAAGCCACTATCCGAAGAGCGCTTCAATTTTCTTTGTCGTAAACTTGGAATTTTAGATAAAGCAGTTATAAATTGAAACTCACCTGCGTAAATATCGAGTATATTGTGATTCTTTTTCGAAGAATTTGGTATGGGTACAAGCCGAAAGGGTCCTTCTGACAACAAGGCGTAAAAGCCTAAGCGACACGGTGCACTAGTCCTCAGGACTACCGCTAGCTGGGATCCGGCCCCTGCAGCTAACCCATGGCAAATTTGGACTATTGAACCACAGTATATGTCCTTATTTATTATATGGCTCGTTTTCGATTTAATATTGCCTAATTGAGATTTTCTAAAGTTTATTCTGTTTTCTGAGTACCTCTCTATCTATTTTTTTTTCACTCTTTGTTGTCCTCAACTATCTTTTGTTTAACTCTTAAACTTTTTCTTCATGTTCTTTGCCTGTTTTCAGTTCTGGACCATTGATCCAGAACTCGGGCCGAACTCTGCCCCTATCAGAGTTCGGGCCGAGTTCGGTTCTTAGGTTCCAGAGTCGGGATCTTGCTCTGCCGTTGGATCAATTCTAATCCAATGGTCAATATTTCACCCGACCAAAGACAAAACCCTACTTTATGTCGGGATTCCATCTCTCTCCTTCACTACTACCACCTTTCTCACCTATACAAAATCTTTCCTTGAAACCCTAACCCTAGTTTTTGATCTAGAGTGCTCCAGTGCTTCTCAAAATCAAGAAAAAGGGGTTTCTCTCCATTCTCTTCCATTGTTTATTACTTGTTTGAGGTACCATTCCTATTTTCTATCTTCTAGTTAAAATCTTTTAATGGCTCCTTGCTTGTTCAATCGTGGGAAGAGAATTCGAGTTGAGAGTATTTCCTCTTCGGATTCTCCTCCATCAATTGAACAAATCATTGAACAACTTCAACCATCCCATCCTTTGTTCAATCCACCTCGTCCTCAAAATCCTTCCACCTATGACAACAGACTTTTTGTCTCACAAGATGCATCAAACAACTGGTTTAGTGACTTTCGGAATCGTCAGGTATTCACAGGACATCCTATTAATTTTTCCATATTCTCTCAATATGATTCTTTATTCCATGATCTCTATCTTGATGAACTAGTTACCACAACTTCTGCTATCTATCGTCATGCCGTTCAAATGTTCTACTGCAACTTAACCTTTGATGACCTTCATATTTATTCACGAGTTGCAGGTATCAATATATCTTTTGATGACTTTGACTTAGCCGAATATCTTGATCTTCTAGAGCCCAATTCTTGGAAAAAGCTAGTTGACGCTCGCTCGTTCCGTTTTCCCGACGGAATTTCCCTTGAGAGCTTCAAGGACGATTTGTGTACTCCATACACACGTCCTCGCAAGCTCACGGCTAAATATCTCAACCCATATTTTTCTGACCTTTATTGGATTATTTCTAACACCATTCTACCCAAAACAGGTTCCCATGATGACATCACTTATCTTGAAATATCTGCTCTTTATCATCTTCATTTTGGAATTCCTTTCAATCTTCCACGTACCATGATGGACTGGATGATTCACTGTAGGAGGAAACCACGAGCTTTGGTTTATCCTCTGTATCTTCCTTTGATCTTTCGTGCTTTTCATATACCACTTGATGCTTGTCCGTTCATGCCTGCACCTACCTTTCTATCCAAGGCACGACTCCTTCAGCCTGTCGCTGCTTCTGAGTCATCTGAGCATTCTGCTGATGAGGAGCCTGATGCCCCTCCACTCGGTCAGGATGCACCTCCTCCTCCTGCCAACCTGGATTCTCTTCAGACTTTGCTTCGCGATCGTTTTGCCGTTGATGATGATCGCTGGACGCAGCAGGATTACCGTACCACCTTGCAGATCAGTGCCCTTGGAAACTCTCTGCATGATATGCGGTATTCACTTGCTCGTCATCCTGATCTGCATGTGCCTATTGAGCGGGATCCAGATCGCGCGGGTCATCGTATAGACGATCCGTGGGTCATGAGGTATATGGATCCGGATGATGCTTTTGTGGATCTTCAGATGTTCCAGGACCTTTTCGATGTTCCAGGACCTTCTCGTGCTCCATGATGGAGATTAGCTTGATATGCTGCTGCCACTGCTGATGGTCTTAGTTGCCTTTTGATTTTAGTTATTTCAGTTTGTTATGGATTTATGTACTGGATTTATGTCTTCAAACCCTGATGATGTGCTGGTTGGTGGATAACATTTTATGCTATTTTTCGTAGTTCTACTTTATGTCAGTGACTTGTTTTATTAGTATTATACTGTTTCTTCTCTGCGTGGTGTGGTTGGATTACTTTTCATTGTCTATACTGCTATTCCCCTGCTTTTCCTTATGCAGTCTATATGATCCTTTATATTGCTAACTGCCAAAAGGGGGAGAAATATGTATATAATATGTATATTTGTCTGTGCTTGTGTTTGCTTTTGGGAAAATATTTTTATCAGGCCACAGGTTCTATGCATTATTTACGGGGGAGAGCTATTGATTCTAGCTCGGCACCGTTCACTGATTACGGGGGAGCTATCTTATTCTAGCTCGGCATTGTTTATGGGGGAGCTGTGTTTTAACCAACTGTGTCCAGGTATGAATATTGAAATATACATTTATTATTTTGTCAATTATCAATATGGGGGAGATTGTTGACACAAAGTCACAGTCAACCAAATATTGACTACATTGACTAAATAATATCTGTATAAATTCAATACGACACACGACGTCGGCATTCAGTTCAGGACAGACAACAGCTCAGTTTCCGACTCTCAGTGTATTTTTGAGTCTGTACTTTTACATTTTATTGAGTCTAGAAGTATGTACTCTGAGTTATGCTGAGCTCTTGGAACTTAGTCTATAAGCCTACCCAAAATCCCAAGCTCCACCAAAACAAAAATTGCCCACAAGTCCCACTTAGGACCACTCTGTGCTCTGGAGACAGAGTTCGGGCCGAACTCTGCCTCCACACAGAGTTCGGGCCGAACTCTGTCCCCTAGAAATCAGGAACCCTAATTTTAGGGTTAGCTGGTTGCTAGCTGTCCAACGGCCAAATTTTTGAATTTTCCTACCCGAATTCTGGCCGAATTCTGCCTCTAAAAACACTATAAATAGGGCATGAATTCTCTCATTTCAATTCACTCAATCTTCTCTTCTCTTCTCTCCTACAAGCTCAATAAGCCATACCCTTCCTATCTACTAGCCACAAGCCTCCTAAGTCTCGAGTGCTCAGCATCTCTCAGTTAGGATTCTTGTGCAAGAGTGAAGAAGTCGCTTGGACAATTCCAAGCAAATCGCCACTGCGATTCTCTGTAAGAAGTTGACGTGCTCTTCTGAAGAAAAGGCACGGGTTGTAAGCTACTATTTCACAAATAGTGGATTTAATCCTGAGCTAGAGTTCTCAGGCCTGGACTAGTCCTCCACGAGGGAAACCAGGTTAAAATCGCTGTGTTTGCGTATGCTCTTCTGCTCTTCATTTATTTTCCGCACTTTACTCTGATTATTTATTGTTGGTGAAAGAGTTATTTTTAATTGGCTATTTTTCTATATAAACTCTATTCACCCCCCTCTAGAGTTGCCAAACTGTTCTTCAATTGGTATCAGAGCTCTGTTCTCTTTACAAGGACTAACATCCTAAGAGCTGATCCATGGCAACCACACAATCCTTGATTTCCAATCATGGTGAAGGTCAGTCCACTCATAGGCCTCCCCTATTTGATGGGACTAACTACACATATTGGAAAACAAGGATGAGCTTCTATCTTAAGTCTCTAGACTTTGACCTGTGGACTGTCGTCACTGACGGTTACAAAAAGCCCGCCAGGATAGTTGTCGATGGTGACCTCATTGAGAAACCACACGACAAATATTCTGTCGAGGAGAAAAAACAGGCAAGTCTAGATGCTAGGGCTATTAATGCTTTATTCTGTGATATAGACAGAAATGAGTTCAACAGGGTCTCTACATGCACCACTGCTCATGAAGTATGGAGACTTCTAGAAGTGACGCATGAAGGAACCACACAGGTCAAGGAATCTAAAATAAGCCGTCTCACTCAAGAATACGAAGCCTTCAAGATGAAGCCAAGTGAGACGATCACTCAAATGATCACAAGATTCCTCGACATCATCAATCCTCTATCTTCGCTTGGAAAGCAGTACTCAAACCACGAGAAGATTCGTAAGCTGCTCAGAGGGCTACCAAAGATTTGGAACCCTAAGGTGACAGCCATCATAGAAGGAAACGATCTCACAACAATGTCAATGGAGACCTTGATGGGTAAGCTTATGACTCACGAGCTTGACCTCAAGGACTTCGAAGAACCTACTCCGAAGACCAGGGAGATCGCACTCAAAGCTCATCAACGAAGAGCTAATCATGATGAGACCGAAGAAGATAATTCGGATGATGAAGACCAAGCTCTCATGGTTCGCAACTTCAGGAAATTCCTTCGCTTCAATCGAAGGAAGAAGGAATCTCAAGAAGACGATAAAGAACCAACTTGTTACGGTTGCAAGAAAACTGGACATGTCCGAAAAGACTGCCCATTCCTGAAGAAGAGCAACCGCTATGAGAAGCCATACAAAAAGAACTCATCAAAGAAATATGCCAACACAGGTATCTGGCATGAAAGTGAAGCGAGTGACTCTGAGGAAGAAAAGGACTCTCCTCAAGATACAGCAAATGTGTGCCTGATGGCAACTTCCAACAAGGTATCTAATGAAACTCTGGATGACTTCTCTTTTGATGAACTTGGCGATGCTTTCACTGATTTACTCGATGATCATAAAAAGGTCATCGGTAAATATAAACATGCCAAGGACAAAATCAAAAGTCTAGAAGATGAGATACAAAGAATTTCTTTACTTCTTGATAATGTTAGAAACACATCACCCACTAATGACACTGATGAAGTATCCAAGCTTAAATTAAGCTTACATGATACTGAAGCACGTATTGAGCAACAAACTCAAGAAATCACTACTCTCAACACGTTGCTTGCTGAAGAAAAAAGTAGATACAAGATTTCCATGACTAAGATTTATGGCTTAAATATTAAGGTTGATGAACTGCAAGCTGTTTCTAAAAGATTAGAAACCAAATTGGGTAAACAGGTTGTTCAACCTCAAACCCAATCACATGGGCACAATACCACTCATGCTAGTCAACCACGTCATTCTCATGCAGCACATAACCATGCATTCATATACACAAACTTTCCACGTGCACGTAAGAACAATTCTCACTCAGTACACACTCATCATGCACAAAGACACAATCAACATCACTCCACACATAAAATTCATCATGCCATGCCATATAGACAAAATCATCATGCAATGCCATATAGACAAGGTCCTCATAAACCATATAGACAAAATCATCATGCCATGCCATCTAGACAATATCAGCATGTCACACATCATAGACAATACCATCATTCTATGCCTCATAGACACCATCAACATGCCACTTATTCCATGCATAATCATCTTCACCATGCTAACTCTTCACATCATGTCTATCCTCATCCTGTTGCTTATAGATATTATTCTCATGCTCCTAGTATAAATAAGAATGCTATCTGTACTTATTGTGGATTACATGGACACATCTCACCACAGTGCAGAGTTAGAAGACTTGTAGATAAAAGGATATATGCTTGGTTCCCAAAGACTAACTTTTCAGGACTCTCAAGAACTCGGGTACCAAAGGTCACATCTACTCTTGATGTAGGTGGACCTTCCCTCCTCAACTGAAAGTAAGTGGATTCTCGATAGTGGATGCTCGCGACATATGACGGGCCCGCGTGCACAGTGCGAGGCCTAAGCTATTAACATGAATTGTAACTCGGGTGTGATCATACATTTATAGTATTTTCCCTCCCATACACAAGCAAACTCATGGAACAAGACACAAGACCAACTCGTGAAATATCGTGTCAAAAAGGAAGGTACAAGCATGAATATAGAAAAAGCACAAAACATGAATTAATGGACAAATCCGAGGAGTATACTTGCCTTGCTCAAGGTGATCAAGCGTAGGTAATAAAGCTGGTTGTCCTCCTGTTAAATTGATTACAAGGTTAAAATCTATACAAGTTCTAAATAGTGATTTCATCTTAAACATGCCTAACTATAGAGTTTCATTAATATTTGCTATACTTTAATCTAGCAAATATCTAAGTACTAATATATGCTTATACATATCAGCTTACAAAGTATTGGCTATATAGATAAGGATTTTATTCTAAAAAATAACAACATTCTCTAAACCATGGAGAAACAAACCTAATTATCATACATAATGTAATCCTTATTCCTATTTGAGAAGGAGGTTACAGCACATTCAACCCTTCAATCCTTAATAACCACTTTACCAAGTACCCAGCTATTAACAAGTTTTGATAACCTCAAAAAGGTACCAGTCACTACCTCTTGAACATATACTCAAGCTAAGTCCTGACATCTAAATAACTGATATAGAGGACTTCCTTTCCAACTCAGTTTTGCCAACCTAGACAACCTGATACCCTCATTCTACCTATCTGCCAATACTTCAAATCATGAACCATTATATTCCTAATAGGTCTTCACAGGATTCTAATCATCTAAACAATTTGCCAAGCCTTTGAATCACAGCAACTCATAAATAACTAAGGCTAACTATGCCAACCATGTACTGTGAAACCAGTTTGGGGTAATATATGATTCCAACCATCACTCCTGAGTTTCACAACCACAACCCAAAAGCATCAATCACTGATCTGTCCATTCAAAGTAGCTCTGGAAACCAGATCTTTACCTGTTTAATATATGTAGACACAACAGTCCTCTCAGTGCATTCCAAACCTTTCTGAGTTAAATATTTAAAACTCTAAGAGTAAATGTGACTCTCAGTCACCTGATTGCATTCAGGTAGTAAGCAACCTGAAAGTAATATGACTGAAAAGAGAAGGGATAAATCAGTCATATAATGAGTACTGCCATAATTCTCCCAAGCTAAAATTAGTTACCACCGTCCAGAGAAACCCCTAAGTTCAGAGCCAACACAATACTCAACCAACCAATCAATCAAATACCTATCTCACATATTAAACCCAATCCTAAAATTCCAACTCACTGTCTATACTCGATTATAAACTCTCAGATAATAAATCATTCTTAACAATCACAAGTACTCCTCAACAGGTTAATGAAATCATAACCTGAACTGCTACTCAGCACTCAACAATTCAGATAGTGCTTGCTGTCAGCTACAACAATAAGCTCTGATGTTCCTTTCCAGTTCAAGTCGACTCCTGTTGATATCAAAATCAGTTACTGACCTCAACATCTCTTCACTAACTCAGCAGCACTCTCTTAGTTAACATTGAAACCATCCTAAAATTTCTATCAAAATTCAATATCATAAGGTACTGATACTCAAACTCAGGATACCTCCTCAAGCTAAAAATTCCAGACTTAAAATAGCTGGTAACCTATACTTGCTAACCTACCATTCGATACTACAATTACAGTTTGTAAAACCAGCAATACTTACAAGATCATAGTTAGAGTTAAAACAATGTTGCTTAAAAGGAAATCTGAGTTCCTAAATAACTGGAATATCCTGAAGTTCTACAGTTACCAATATCCCGATACTTATGATTCTAAAAGTTTGATACCAAGCACACATACCAACAACCTTACTAGAGAGATAAAAAGAATACTCACACGAATCGGATTCAACTGGATGGCAACACGAATCCAAGAATAAAGCACGGGTTCTCTGTCCTCAAAAGATTTGGAGAAAAATCTGAAGAAACATTAAAGAAAATTCAGATCAACAGAGGATTAAACCCAACTGATACTTGATCTTCCCAATTAGGTGAATCTCAAGCCAATTCAGATTGAAAAAGCTATAAGGATTACTTACCAAAAGATCCTGATCTACCAAAACCCTCTGATACTGAATCGATCGATCAGATTTCCAAAATATCTCAATGAAAGGAAGAAGGTTCGTTCGAAGAAATCGATCGAGTATTCACCAGTTAATCGAATCACACAGATCTGGAATTAAAATGAGAAATCAATTGAAGAACAGATTGCTACAACGAAATTCCTAATGAACTCACCTCGTTCTTCGCCAGGTAGGAATTTAGCTGATCAAATCAATTACTGATATTGCAACCCAGATCTAGAATTACGAAGAGAAGAACTGATCAATATTACCAAATCCGATCACTTCCTTAGAATTAAAAGTTTGAGAGAATTTAGTCATCCTTACCAAAAGATCCTAGTAATTGAGGAAGGAAACGAATCGAAGGAAGGAAGAGGGATCCCCAGGAACCGTCAGTCGTCCAAGCCTGACGCAGAAGCTCGACTGGAAGCTGCCGTCACTTTCACCATGGCCGACCTTCAATTGAACAGAGGATGGACAGAGAGGAAGAAGAAGATGATTTTTGGAGGGAAATTGTGTGCAACAGAGAGAAAGTGATGTTACGATTATATAGAGGCCATTATTGATGGTTAGTTAGGGATTTCAAATTGTGGCGGGAGAAAATATTGAGATGCTCTTCTCTCGATCGATCTGCACATGGGAAAGGAAATAAAAAGGGAGACGGAGTTAAAATTTAGTTTCAAACCAACAAGAGCTGGTTAGAGGTGGTGGGCCAAACTTAGGCTCAGCAAGTTGGCCTAAGAATTACTCAAGAAAGTAAAAATATACACCTAATTTATTTCTAAGAAGAATTATCTCAATAAAGAAAATCTATGTATTATTTAATCAACCAATATAGGAAAACTTTTAAAATCTCAAAAAAAAATGAGAAGTGGGGTTACAGTCCATCTATCTGAGGATGATATGCAGTGCTAAACTTCAACTGAATACCAAGTCCTTCCTGCAAACTCTTCCAAAAGTGCAAGGTGAATCGACTGTCTCTGTCAGACACTATGCTGACTGGGACTCCATGAATTCGCACTATCTGTCTCATATACAGCTCCACCAACTTCTCAGTGGAAAGTCCTACTTTGAAGGGGATAAAATAAGCTGACTTGGTCAGTCTATCGACTATGACCCAAGTGGCATCCTTCCCTCCTTGGAAATGAGGAAGTCCCGTGACAAAGTTCATCATGATGTGTTTCTATTTCCGCTACGGAATGGGTAATGGTTGTAGCAGTCCAGCTGGCCTTCGTCTCTCCGCCTACACCTGCTAGCAGACAAGGCATCGGGAAACAAATCTGGCAACGTCCCTCTTCATACCGTACCACCAGACGTGTTTCTGTATGTCCTTGTACATCTTATTGGCACCAGGATGTATAGAATACTGTGACTGGTGAGATTCTTGCATTATCTTCTCTCTTAAACTGCCTTCTGGTATGCACAGTCTGGTGCCACGCCTCAACGATCCATCATCAACTATACTTAAATCATCTAGAAGTCATGCATCTGCTTGTGCTCTGAGTTGACGTAGCCTAATATCAAGGAACTGAATCTCCTTGATCTTTTCCATTAGGCTAGACTGGATCTACAAACTCATTATTTGCATCTCCGCTCTAGGTAGAATGATCTCTACACCGAGCTTCTCTAAGTCTTCAAGGAGATGTCTGTCCATAGTCAGATACATAGCTACCGGATATCTGCTAAGTGCATCCGCAACAACATTGGCCTTTATAGGATGATACTGGAGGTCAATGTCAAAATCCTTCATCAACTCTAGCCATCTCCGTTGCCTCATATTAAGCACTTTTTAGGTAAACACATACTTCAAGCTATTATGGTCTGTGAAGATTTCCACACGCTCTCCGTATAAATAGTGTTTTCATAGCTTCAGAGCGAAAATTACTGCTGCTAGCTCCAAGTCATGGGTAGGGTAGTTCTTCGCATGAGTTCGTAACTGCCTAGATGCATAAGCAATTAATTTTCCATTCTGCTAGAGAACGCATCCCAACCCCTTCCCTGAGGCATCGTTGTAGATAGAAAATCCTCCGCTGCCCGAAGGTAATGCCAACACTGGTGCGGTGGTTAGTCTTCTTTTCAGCTCCTCGAATGCTTCATGACACTCCTTTGTCCAGATATACTCCTCATTCTTCCTTGTTAGCTTAGTCATAGGCTCAGCCACTTTAGCAAAGTCCTTCACGAACTTTATGTAGTAGCCAGCTAAACCTAGAAAACTCCTGATCTTCGCAACTGACTTTGGAGTGGTCCGCGTCTCGACTGCTGCAATCTTCTTCGGGTCCATTATAATACCTTCTTCTGTGACCACATGACCAAGAAATTCCATTTGGTCTAAGAAAAACTTGCACTTGGATAGCTTGTCGTACAACTTCTCCTTCCTCAGGATCTCCAATACTATCCGTAGGTGCTCAACATGTTCTTCAGGAGTCTACGAATAGATAAGTATGTCGTCAATGAATACTACGACAAACTTATCTAGATACTCATGGAAAACCTTATTCATAAGGCTCATGAATGTGGCAGGTTGTAACTCCTCTTTCCTGAAATTTTGAAATATTTATTATTATTATTTATTTGATTTAAATGGTGATTTTTAGAATTTATAAATAATTAATTAGTTAATTATTATGGTAGATAACTTTATTCATGGTTAGGCATTGGAGTACAAGGCAACTAGGAATCGTGGCACGGATAGTGCAGTGGCGTGCCTTTGACTAGTGTATTAGCCATGCTAAGGGAAACCTGTCCATAAGTGTGTCCTAGTTAGAAAAACCAGGCCAAGTTGTGACATGACCATTATAAATAGTTTAATTATTTATTATTAATATTATTTGACATTTAAGTGACCCGGTTGTACCAAATTGGCCCAGACTGGACCCAAACCAAGCCCAAGCCCATGTAGTCATGTAGTGCATCCCAAGATATCCTTGTAGACATACATTGGGTAGTAGTATTTTAATTTAGTAACCTAGTAGACGATTTTCACAAAATGTGGTTATATATATATTATGAGTTCTTGATATTAAATAATATTTTATTGATAATTTAGTAAATAATTTCTTTAACAAATATGTTGAATTTTGGGATTTATCTAGATTATATATACATGTGCATATATATAGAAGTATATTTATAGTAAATATATATATATATATATATATATATATATATATATATATATATATAACAATATAATTATATTTCATTTGTATAAATTATAGTATATAAAAGTAAGAATTCTATATTGTAAATATTGATTTTACTTAGAATATTTCATCATTGGTATTTATATTTATGGAATGAGTGTATATATCTACTTAAAATTGTATTGATGGAATAATATATATATATTATTATATATGTATATATACATATATACATATATGTATACATATATGTATACATATATATCTATATAGAGAGAATAAAAGCAAACCAAAAAAAAAATATAGAGAGAATAAAAGCAAACCAAGCCCCAAGTCCAGCCCGGCCTAGCCAAGGGCCCAACAAGCCCCAAGCCCAGCTGAAGCCCAAGAGGACTCAGCCGACCCCTGCGCCAAACCGAGAGAATATATATAGAGAGAGAAACGTAAAAAAATTAACCAAAAACCCTCAGCAAAACCCGCTGCTACGCCACCCCCTCTCCATAGGCGGCCAACCTGAACCCGCGCGCCGCCGGGGGGCAGCTGCCGCCGGCCGAAAAGGCCGCGCGCACGCGCGGGTTGCAACAACAACCACAATAGTAGCAGTAAACGGCTGTGAATAGGCCGACTTTGCGGCGTTGGTTCTCGACGATCGCTCGATCGTTTCGCGAGCCATTTTTTTGGGTATGTCCCTAACCCGAATGAGATTATTTCCTTTCAATTAGATCGAATTTATATGTTTTATATTGGCCAGAAGATTAACTCAAAGTTCGAAGAAATCTGTTCAAAAATAGAATATGAATCCAGTCCCAACATCGGTTTTGGAAGGCAATTTCTCGCCGATCCTTCCTCTGTTTTAAAATTGTGTTTGAACAGAGTCATAGAAAACCTAACCGAGATGGAAACCCCATCATTAGTTATATTTCTAATGGTTTATACAGTAAGATAAATAGGGTTGAAAATCGAGAAAAAATATGATAACTGTTTTCGAAAAACTAGAAAAGTCTATGATATGACGTGTATCCCGCCAAACCGGGCGACGTGGTCACGAATCGAAAGTATCGAAAAAGTGCGTATCGACTTCGCGGACGTGTGGGCTTTGATGGAATTCAAATTGGTTGCGTGTGCGCGACAAATTTGATGCGTATCCGTCAAAATTTACCGTATCGGCCCCTTTGCAAATTTTTAATTGCTTTGTACACGTTCGTCAGATCGAGACAAAACTTACGCCAACATGATCGTATCATTTTTCTGATCCTGTATGCCAAGTTTGGTCCGATTCTGAGACTGTTGGCCGGATCGTCATTTTGCGGGCCCCACGATCCGACTCAACGGACAATTTCGTGCACGGCCCGCCGAAATTCAACTTTGGGCATACGGTGGGGTTCGTATCATCAAAACGAATCCGTAGACATATAGTTTGATGACTTTAGAGACCATTGACTCTGGCACGCTTTTCGGTACAAAACGGGTCCAATATCGGACATCGTTTTGGCCCAAAATTACCGTTTTGCCCCTGTGTCTAGACTTGGACTTAAGGACAGACAATCCTAGCTAATTTGAATATTCTGAGAATGTTTGCATTGTCTGTTTCAGCTTTCAGAGAAAATTGTGAGATTTGGACTTTATGGCTTACCAGTTGACGGTATATTGTTGGTTCTTCGTGCTACCACCAGGCAAGATATCTTGCCTCCCTCTACAATTTATTTTCATGCTTATAGTTTTTATGTTTTTATATATGTTATAATCTTATTCTCTAGCTGATGTGAGTTTATCTATATATTTCCTGCGTTCTATGTTTTACTAGATTATCGTCTTGCTTGTATATCAGTTTCATGATTAGATAGTGTAGTTACACCAGGCTTGTTCACTTTATGGTTCATGCTAGAGTTGTCCTTACCCGTGTCTTGACATGAGTTGTACCTTGTCTCACCTGTGCCTCGACTAAGTCGTGTCTTGGAACGAGTATGTTTAGTTGAACTGCTAAATCTTTGTTATCGTTTCCTCAACCAGAGAGTCCACACTAGGGACGAGGGTGCCTTGCCTTGAACTAACCAGAGAGTCTACACTCGAGACGAGGGTTAGTGATTAGTTTAAACCTGCGAGTCTACTCGGGGCGAGGGTTTGGTATTCCATTGATCTCATGTTCACTTGTTCATCCAGCTGTTCAGTTACATGTAGTTGTTCTTGTGTTCCAGTTCATAGTCACCTGTCAGTAGCCACTTGTCGATAGTCACTTGTTAGCAGTTTTGGTCATAGTCTCTTGCCATGTGTATGTCTCGTTCCTTGCTTACATCCTATTTATAATTTATGCATGATTAAACTGCTAAATAGGCATGTTTTTATGTATCTTGCTATGTCCCCTGAGGACCTGATGATCTCTTCAGGTTAGTGATTGCATGGAGTTAGTTGGCAGTTCTGGTTGGCGAATGATTATGACACTTGTGGGTTTCAGATGATTACGATATTGCTTGCGAGATTCGGGTATTGATACCATGTTTATTATTCAGCTCATCCAACTCATGCTTTCCTTTCATTATCATGAGATAACCTATTTATTGATTCAGTTTGTAGACTCTTGTTATATTCTTTGGGGTCTTATCGAATATTATGCTAGTGGGCTACAGACCATGACCCATAGTTGTTCATTCATGCTTATATTACTCTTGTGGATTTGAGATATAGATTGAATTGCCATGATTTGGCAGTATACCATAGCCTTGACAGCGTTTACGTATTCGAGTTGGGCTGGAGTTCGCTTGATACGTAGCTGGCTTACTCACGAGCTCACGTCCGAAAAACGGGTGCGGGTCGTGACACAGGTGCATTTGTGAGTCCGAAGGGCATAACTAGGAACTCATACTGCCCGAACTTGACATTGAATGCAGTCTTCGGAAGGTCTTCAACCCTCACCTTCACCTGGTGATATCCCGACCTCAGATCTATCTTAGAGAATACCTTTGCCCCCCTCAACTGATCAAATAAATCGTCTATCTGAGGTAAAGGATATTTGTTCTTGATAGTAACATTGTTCAAGGCCCTATAGTCGATGCACATTCCAACTGTGCCATCCTTTTTGGGCACAAAAAGAACTGGTGCTCCCCATGGTGATGCTCCGGATCTGATGAAGCCCTTGCTCAACAACTCATTAATTTGGTCTTTCATCTCCTTGGATTCCTTGGGGTTCACTCTATAGCAGCTTTGAGATTCCGATCTTGATCCCGGAATCAGATCTATAGAGAACTCCACATGTCTGTCAGGCGAAAGACCTGGAAGATCTTCTGGAAAAATATCCATGAATTTTGTGATGATAGGATGGGGAGGTACTTGCTCTTCAACTATAGCAGCAAAGTTGGTCTCGCCCATAATCTCTGGCATAGCTCTTCTTACTCTAAACACCTTCTTTTCTGGGGGACTGAACATTATACTGCCTCCAAAACAATCTATGACCGCATGTGAGTCACTAAGCCAGTCCATTCCCAGTACGACATCATACTCGAAAAGATGCATTACGAAGAATTGTGCCCTAAACTCTCTCTCAGCTAAGATGATAGGGCAGCTATACATATTACTAATGGATACTGCTCTCCCTCTAGTCATAACTCTACCAATTTCTTTAGTAGGTCGAGTGATAAGGTTATGTCTATGAACAAACTCAAGCGATAGAAAACTATGTGAAGCGCTAGAATCAAATAATGCAGTAGCTGGATAAGAATATAGTAAAATAAGACATGTGATGATGTCAGCTACTAGCTCCTGTTCTGACTCCGGTACTATCTCTGGTACTGGCTCTTGTGCATCAATAACCATGGCATAGGCTCTCCCCTGAGCCGCTCTCTGCTGTTGCTGATGTTACCTGAACCTCTGCTGCTGGGTCGGAAGCGGTGCTCTAGGCTGAGATGCAGCATATCATATTTGCACGGAAGCTCCTGTCCTGATGACTGTTGGGCACTCCCGAAGCTGATATGTGGCAGATCCACAAGCAAGACAATGTCCGAGTCTCCTCCTACAGACTGCATGCTCATGACCAGGCCTCATGCAGTAAGTGCATATAACAGGAGCTGCTCTCTGTTGCTAGGGTGCTAGTGCCCTAAGGGGTGGTTAATATGCATGCTGCTGAATGCCGGTGGTTTCGACTGATATGCAGGGCGCTTAGCAGGGCCCTCATGGTGACTGGTACCAACATATGGCCTCTTGTTGCAGGCCATCAGACGAGCCTCTAAACTCCGTGCTAACTCCAGGCTCTAATAGTAGCTCGTAGCTCCACTAGCCGTCAGTAGGACGCTAATCTCTGGAGCAAGTCCGTAGCAAAACCTACTCACCATCTCCTCAGGATCTGCCACCAAACTAGGGACGAAACGGCTGAGACGACTGAACTCTGCAGCGTACTCCTCAACTGAACGGTTCCCTTATTCTAGGTTCTGGAACTGACGTCCCAACGCCTCCTTGGCCGTAGCAGGAGAAGAACTTCCTCTTGAATAAAGTCTTGAACTGCTCCCAGGTGAATTCTTCCGTGGTAAAAGTTGGTTCATTCTTGAACCAGGTAGCAGCTAGGTCTGTCATTACAAACCCTACTGCCTCGACTTTGAGATCGTCGGGTAGTCTAGCTCCGTTGAGCTTCCTCTCCACAGTATCTAACCAGTCGTCGGCATAGATGATGCCTTTGGTTCGCTTAAACTCCTTCGGGTCCAACTTCATAAAGTCTTGCACGATCCCGATTCGGGGCTGAGGCTCTCTAGGTGGTGGTGGGGTAGCTGTACGCTCTAGGCTCTATCTGAGTAGGGCAGTCTGCTCCTGGTGGGTCGCTAGGAACCCCTGAAATAAATCGAGGAGTCGGTTCCCGTCTAAGGTGACGGTAACCTGTGCCGGAATAAGGCCTAGTGCAGGTGGAAGATTAAGTGCAGGTTGAGTCAGGGGAGTCTGGATGATAGTGTCAGTGCCTGGAAAGATAGCAGGAACACCAGGGATGCCAGGTGGTGGGGTAAGTTATACATCCCCTTGTGATCTAGGATGAGCAGAAGAAGCCCCTCCCTCAGAAACTCGTGAAGTAGTCATTCTCTGGAATGTAAGGAACAAATAAGTAATCTATCTAGGCAAAATAACTAAAATAATAATCCTAAGTATATATATATATATTTACTACCGGTCCTATGCTGTGATGATTCTTCTTAATCTAGCAAGTCCCCTAATTAACACTCTATGTCCTAAGTGTTATTAGGCTGACCAGTATGGGCCACTACTAAAAATATGTCACGACCCGCTCCCGAATATTCGGATATGTGTCGGACACATCCAGCCTACGCTATGAGACACAGCGTAGTAAGCTGTTCTAAACCTTTAATTATCTTCAAACTTATATTGAATCAGATTAATCATGTCACGACCCGCACCCGCTATAAGGGCACGTGTACGTAACAACGCCCAGTCCTCACCGTAAAAACGGCGTGGAACGCTGTAGGTTTTCTACTCTAACAACATTTATATATATATATCAAAGACCTGTCGAGAATATGGTCAACTCCGAACGGAGGACAAGCAATGATAATATATGAGTGCTCAATCACAACTCTAAGATGATAAGTAAAGACTGAAAGATAAAGACAACATGACGATAAAATATAACCTGTCAAGTCCAACACAAAGAATATACAAGTCCACGTCTCTAATACAATCCAAAATAATAACAGTCTCAAAAGTAACTGGAGACAAGGTCCAGTACAAAAGACCTACTCTAACTAAGCAATAGGTAAAGTCTCGTCAGACGGAGCTAAGCCCTGCTGGACCAAGGTCTCCAAGTCTAAGCCCACTACGTCATCCGGACCGTAGTAGGTACTACAATCCCCCTCATCAGCATCTGTAATATTTTGTCAACATATCCAGTCAGGATGGAACGAGTACATATATCTCATAACAGATCTCAAGATAGAATAAAAGCTATAAGACTGTAAATAGAGCATATACAATAAAATCATGGAGTGTACATATATATATCATGGCATGGTAAGCTGTAGAGCTAGAGCTAGAACAAGAAAGCAGAACTGAATCATGGTATGTACACAAATTAAGGTAAGCCATATATCCAAGGTATGTGAGTAGCAGTTTCAACTTGTGGTCGGCTTGGGTACCTGTCAAGAACCGGCCTGGCTAGTCATAAGTGCGGTACATGACTAACACTATTCAAGAATGCAAGGGGATATGATCACAGGCATACGCTACTACTCCCCCTACCCCAACTGGTAGAATGGATCCAAACAGGACACGTCACTGCACGGGATTCTATGAGAAGGGAGCTAATCTTCTCTAGAATCAGTGACCATATATTGAGCAAGAGCTACAAGGGAGCTTGCACAATACATCCCAACCTAAGAAGGAGAAACATCTCTCGTCGAGATCCAGGAATACCAATCCGTGAGAACCATGTGTCAGGAATAAGCATATCTACACTAAGTACATGAATCATAACAGTTATCATAAATTGGGAAACAGTTATCAGAGAATGTACTCGCCTGTAATATGATAAAATATGTCAACGGGATCCAATGCAGCGTCTCGAGAACCTATAGAGAACAAGACGTATCAATACTATGTTTAGGAAGTAAAGTCAAATCAATTTAAACCCTATTAAGTCATTCTAGGTCAAGACAAGCCTAGTTAGGTCAACCTTGGTCATGGGAGAACATTGGAAGTCAATCCGAATCAAACTAGGTCGAAGTTGACTTTCAGTTGACTTTTGGTCAACGGGTCAACTCTGGTCAACTCTAGGTCAACCCTAGGTCAATGGTGACTAATAGTTGACTTTTGGTCAACTTCTCAAGTTTAATGGAATTTGGGACTAAATTGGGTAAAGCGTTGACCCATAGTTGACTTTTGGTCTAAAAAGTCAACCGTGGTCAACCAATGTCAAGACTAGGTCTAGGCGACTATTTCTAATCATTACCAACCCTTACAACCCATATCCAAGTCTATTTTGGACTCCGAAACCCGTATCTTGGCCGTAGGCCAATATCCTAATTTACCCTTTTACAAAGGTAAATTCTAACCTAGGCAAATCCCAAGTTAGCCTACCTATGCTTGGTATTTCGACCCGTGCTTCCTAGGGTAGTAGGATACTAGCCTATACATTCGTTACCTACCAAGATTCCTAGGTAGAGTGGACGTCCAGTCCATCTTACGGCCTATTGCCGATTATCTAGAATATCTCACGATACGCAATGGTACAGTGCGATACCATCGCCCTACACCCACACGAAGCCCCGATTTCAACTCGGGAGCCTACCCACAAAATTTAATTCACGTATTCTAGGTCTCCTCCAAGTTTTATCGCGTTCCGACACTCGGAGCTCGATTTCACCCTCTAACTCGATCTCCTCTAAATTGATTTCCCACTTTCCTATACTAATACTCTTCTTCTCATTCTTCTTATTCTAATTCTTCTTCTTAATCTTCCCATTCCTCTTCCTAATTCCCTTCCTATAATTCTCCTTCTAATTCTTCTAATCCTTCTTCTTACTCTTCTCCTTAACCTTATTCTTCTTCTCCTAACTCTTCTTCTAACTTCTTCTTCCTATTCTTCCTCTAATAATTCTTCTTCTAACTTCTTCTTCCTATTCTTCCTCAACTTCTTCTTCATATTCTCTATATACATCTATCTATATAACTATCTATCTAACCATCTATCTATATATATAAACATACACTTACATATATATATATACATATATACTTAGGGGGGGTGAAGGGGCAAAATGGGGGGGGGGGGGGGCTGGCAGCCACTGCTGCTCCTATCTACTGCTGCTGCCACTGCTTGGGCTGCTGCTGCTACTGCTAGGCACTACTGCTGCTACTGCTAGGCACTGCTGCTGCTGCTGCTGCAGCCTGGTACTGCTGCTGCTGCAGCTTGTTCTTCTTCTTCTACTCCTTCTAATTCTTCTACTTCTCCTTCTCTCTTCTCTCTCTCTATATATATATATATATTTTATATATATATATATATATATATATATATATATATATATATATATATATACACACACACATCTATATGTAAATACATATACACACACACATATCTATATATATATATATAAATACATACACACACATATATATATATATATATATATATATATATATAAAATATATATATATATATATATATATATATATATATATATATATATATATATATATATATATATATACATACACACACACACACACACACACACACACACATATATATATATATATATATATATATGTGTGTGTGTGTGTGTGTGTACACACACACACACACACACACACACACACACACACACACACACACACATATATATATATATATATATATATATATATATATATATATATATATATATATATAGACACACACACACTCTAACACACTCACACACACACACTCTCACACACACACACACTCTCACACAAATACTACCACCATTCTCATGACACCAATACCACCACCACCACTATCTACACACACACAAATACATATAAATATATATACACATATATATATATATATATATTTTTTTATATACACATATATATATATATATATATATATATATATATATATATATATATATATATATATATATATATATATATATATATATATATATATATATATATATATATATATATATATATACCACTCTAATTAGAAAACCCCAAATAAACCTTAAACTAGTTTTTTTAGGAAAAACCTATAAAACCTATGGTCAAAGTGTAGAGGGTGGTCTCCTCCTCACTTATTGTGAAGAAATAAATGCAAAAGAGAAATAAATGGAGAATTTATGGCATACCTAGAATTGGTAAACTTGGAGAAGAAAAAGCTTTGAAAGAAATTTAGAAATGAAGAGAGAGAGAGAGAGAGAGAGGTTGCTTTGTGATGAAGCAAAGGGGAGGGGGTGCCATTCATGTGGCCGGCCAAAGAGGGGGTTTGGTGGGTTTGGGTGTGGATCCACTAAGCCTCCAACCCAATAAACTTAGTTTGGTTCGGTTCGGGTTTGGTTCGGTTTGTTTCGGTTTAATTCTAATTGGACTAATTAAGCCTCTAATTGACTAGTTAAACCATGGGAGTATGGTTTATTGGTCTCTAGCCTAGTTAGAATGGCATGTGGGCCAAGCCCAGCTAGTATGTGGGTCCCACTAGGGTCCAGACTACCCGGGTCTCCAACTTAAGTTCAAATTGGATAAAATTCAAACTAAATCAAATAAATCCCTAAAAATCATATAAAATCAAATAAAATTCCTAAAAATTATAAAACTTGAAAAATGACGAAAATACCCCTAATTCGAAAACTCGGGGTGACAAATCTACCCTCATTAAAAAACTTTCGTCCTCGAAATTGAATGAGAACTAACACTGCAATCATGAATAGAACAAGGAAGAAAAAGATAGAATTTTACCTCAATGCTCGAAGAGATATGGGAATCGCTCCCGCATGTCGTCGTCCCTCTCCCAGGTAGACTCACCTGGAGAGTGGTGTCTCCATGCAACACGAACCAAGGGAATGACCTGGTTCCGGAGCACCTTCTTTCTTCGGTCCAAGATCTCAACCGGCTTCTCCGGATAGCTGAGTGTCGGTCCCACTTCGATCTCGGAGTGGTCCAAGACGTGACTGGGATTTGCCACGTACCGTCTCAGCTGCGACACGTGGAACACGCTGTGCACTCCCTCTAGTACGGGCAGTAACTCCAGTCGGTAAGCCACTGCACCGACCCTGCCCAAGATACGGAATGGTCCGATGTATCATGGACTAAGCTTCCCGCCGCCACCAAAACGAATCGTGCCACGCGTCGGAGAAATCCGCAGAAACACAAGATCATCAACCTAGAATAAAAACACAAGACTTAAAGCTTGATCTAAAACAATCACAATCAAACTCAAATACTAGAAAAATCTAAATTATACCTCAAACTCCAACAGCCTCCGGTGGCTATCGGCCCAATGCCGCTGCCTATCCTGCGCCACCCGAAGTCTATCTCTGATAACCCTGACCTTCTCTGCAGCATCCACTACCATCTCAGGGCCAAGCAAAACCCTTTCGCCAACATCATCCCAAGACAAGGGAGTACGGCACCTCCGTCTGTATAGAGCCTCGAAAGGTGACATCTCTATACTGGCTTGGTAGCTGTTGTTGTAAGCAAAATCTACCAAGTGAAGGTGGTCCTCCCAAGATCCCCCGAAGTCCAAGACACAGGTATAAAGCATATCCTCGAGGGTCTGAATCGTCCTCTCCGACTGTCCGTCTGTCTTGGGGTGGTATGCGGTACTGAACTTGAGCGATGTGTCCAAGCTAAGCTGCAAACTCCTCCAGAAGTGGGAAGTGAATCGGTTGTCCCGATCCGAGACTATACTCACTGGAATCCCGTGCAATCGGACTATCTGCCGCACGTACATCTCGGCCAACCTCTCCGTAGACAAACCCACCTTGAAAGGCAAAAAGTGGGCCGATTTGGTCAATCGATCAACAATGACCCAAATCGCATCCTTCCCTCCTGGAGAGCGCGAAAGCCCAGATACAAAGTCCATAGTGATATGCTCCCACTTCCACTCAGGAATGGGTAGTGGCTGGAGTAATCCACCGGGTCTCTGCCTTCCGGCTTTCACCTGCTGGCACACCAAGCATCTAGAAACGAACTGAGCCACCTCACGTTTCATGCCATACCACCAAACATGCTGTCTCAAGTCTCTATACATCTTGTTGGCCCCAGGATGCATAGAGTACTGAGAATTATGCGCCTCCTGAAGAACCTCCTCCCGAAGTCCTTCGCTCGGCACGCATAATCTGGTACCATGCCTCAACGACCCATCCCCCGCTATAGAGAACTCATCCAACAGTCCTGCCTGGACCTGCTCCCTGATGACCCTCAGAGCCTCATCCTCAAACTGAGCTGCCCTGACTCTGTCCATCAGCTCTGACTGCACCTGGAGACCCCACATCTGCGCCTCGAACCCAGGAACTATTACCTCTATGTCCAAACTCTCCAGATCTGCCAGAAGGTGACGATCCATCGTCAAACACATGGCCATGGGATACCTGCTCAAAGCATCCGCGACCACGTTGGCTTTCTCCGGATGGTACTGTAAGGATATATCAAAATCCTTCATCAGCTCTAACCATCGCCTCTGCCTCATATTCAACTCCTTCTGGGTAAACACGTACTTCAAGCTCTTGTGATCTGTATAGATCTCAACTCGCTCTCCGTACAGATAGTGTTTCCACAGCTTCAAAGCAAATATGACCGCTGCCAGCTCCAGACCGTGGGTAGGGTAGTTCCTCTCATGAGGACGTAACTGCCTAGATGCATAGGCAATCACCTTTCCATGCTGCTGAAGAACGCAACCCAAACCCCATCTTGAAGCGTCACTGTAGATCGTATAACCACCAGATCTAGATGGCAGTGTCAAGATAGGAGCTGTAGTCAACCTCGCCTTGATCTCATCGAAGGTGCCTTGGCACTCCTCGGACCAAACAAACTCCTCGTCCTTCCTGGTAAGGTGGGACATCGGCTGGGCAATCCTGGAAAAGTCCTGCACGAACCTCCGGTAATAACCTGCCAGACCCAGAAAACTTCGAACCTCTGCTACTGAGCTCGACGTAGACCAGGACTCCACTGCAGAAATCTTCTTCGGATCTACTGAAATCCCCTCGCCAAAGACAACATGGCCTAGGAACTCCACGCGATCCAAAAAGAACTCGCACTTGGACAGCTTCCCATACAGCTGCTTCCTCCTGAGAGTGTCCAAAACAATCCTCAGGTGCTCCTTGTGCTCCTCTGGTGTCTTCGAATAGATGAGAATGTCATCAATGAAGACCACCACGAACTTGTCAAGGTACTGATGAAATACCTTGTTCATCAAGTTCATGAATACCGCCGGGGCGTTGGTCAACCAAACGGCATGACGGTATACTCATACTGGCCATAGCGAGTCCGAAATGCAGTCTTCGGAATGTCATCCTGCTTCACCTTCAGCTGATGGTACCCGGTACGCAAGTCGATCTTCGAGAACACCCTCGCCCCGCTCAACTGGTCGAACAAGTCATCAATCCTTGGCAAAGGATACTTGTTCTTGATGGTAAGGTTGTTGAGTGCCCTGTAATCAATGCACATACGTACCGTACCATCCTTCTTGGGGACAAAAAGAACTGGCGTGCCCCAAGGTGAAGAACTAGATCGAATAAAGCCCTTGTCCTCCAGCTCATCGACCTGTCTCTTCAGCTCCGCTAACTCACTGTTGTTGATTCTATAGACGTGCTGGGAGATAGGCTCGGTACTAGGTCTATAGAAAACTCAACATCACGATCTGGCGGCATCCCGGGCAGCTCCTCAGGAAAGACATCCAAGAACTCAGCAATAAGTGGATGTGGCAACACCGGCCCCGCCAACAACGCTCCGTAGAATCCATCTCCTGGATCCGCTGCACCCCTGGTGAACTCATACTCCGGCTCTCCCGGCGGCCTGAACAGAATCATGCCCCCTCTGCAGTCTATGCTAGCGTGGTGCATGCTCAACCAGTCATACCGAGTACCACATCGTAACTCGGAAGTGGCATTACGAGCAAACACGCACTCAGCTCCCGGCCTCTCAAAGAAACTCTCCGCCCCTTGCAAACATTATTAACTAGGATGATGCCATTCCCAGTCATAATCTTACAAGTCCTACCAAGATACTCAGCAATGATATTGTGCCGAAGAGCAAAAGAAACAGACACAAAATTGTGCGTAGCACCAGAATCAAACAAGGCTAAAGTTGGAAAAGAATCGAGCAGAATAGAACCTGCGACAACATCTGCAATAGGCTCCATCTCCTCAGCTGTAAGAGCAAAGGCTCTACCCTGACCACCCCTCTGCTGGCGGTGCTAAACAAACTGCTGCTGCTGGGTCGGAAGTGGACCCCGCTGCTGAACTACCGGCACACTAGCTGGTGCCCTCGGAACAGGTGCCCTCTGAGCTGCTCCAGCGACACGGGAGTTCTTGGGACACTCCCGCATTTGATGCCCAGCAGCACCGCAAAAGAGACACCGCCCCAGCCTCCTCCTGCAGAACTCAAAGAGGTGACCGAGCTTCTTGCAATAGTGGCACGGTGGATCATCCTGCCCTGGACGCTGCTGAACCCTCTGGATAGATACCCTGGCCTGCACCTGCTGATGATGATGCTGGAACGGCTGATGCTGAAGCTGAGGGCGCTTAGCAACCCCCGCGCTGCTACTGGCCCCCGAAAACAACTCACGATCCCTCTTCGGCTTCCAGCCCCACTCTCTCTCCACCTTCCGAGCCTCCGCATAGACCTCTGCATATGTCGTATAGAAGGAAGGGATCAGGATCTTGATATCCCATGTCAATCCCTCCCGGAAGCGCTCTGCTCGGATCACTGGGTCGCTCACCATGTACTCGACGTATCGGCTCAGCCGGCCGAACTCCGCCGCATACTAGTCCACAGTCATACCGTCCTGCTGCAGGTTCTGAAACTGTCGTACTAGGCCGATCTTGTCTGTGGGGGAAAAGAACTTCTCTCTGAACAGGGCCCGAAACTCAGCCCAAGTGTGGCCCTCTCCTGCAAGAGCCGGCTCGTTCCGGAACCATGTCCGGGCAACATCTAATAACTGCAAGCCAACCGCCTCGACCTTCAGGTCGTCTGCCAGGCGGGAGGCCCTCATTTGATGCTCGATATCCTCGAGCCAATCATCAGCATATATAATGCCCTCGGTCCCCTTGAAATCCTTCAAACCCAACTTCTTGAAAGCCTGGATGTCGCCGATCTTCTGCTGCTGTGCCTCCCGCTGTGGAGCCCCACGCTCCATCGTAGCCAGAGCCAACCTGTGGGCATCCTCTATGCCCTGGCACATGGCCTCTGTCTGCCTCATCTGTGCCTCGTGCTGGGCCCGCTGGGACTCCAATACCTGCTGAAAGAAAGCGAGCATCTGCCCCATATCTGTGGACAGAGAAGGCAACGGAGGAATAGCTCCCATCACCACCGGAGGAGTCCCCTGCTGAGGAGGAGGAGAAATAACGCCCCCGACAGCTCTCGTCGTAGCCCCCGGTACTGCAGGAAGAGCACCCGCAATGACCCTAGGGACAGTCATCGAGAGCACTGGAGGAGTACCCCTGAGAGCCCCTACCGAAGTCCCATCTGCCGGGGAAGTGACCGGAGCCTGTCCGCCAGAGGTAGCAGACCTCTCCGTCTTCCCGTGCTCCTCACCGGGAGAATGAGTCATAACCATCCTGGAGACAGATTGAAAAGAAGATATCAATATGGCACAAGAAGGACAATATCAAAGGAGGACAGCTAGAAAACAGTAAATCAATATCAAAGACGGTAAGCAAGATAAGCAAGGAAAGATCATACTGTGATTAAGTACTCTTAGCCTACTACCTCTTATGTGTAACACAGGCTCGTAGTCAACACTCTAAGACGAGTGCCGCTATGACATCGCACTAATTGCGACTTCAGGACCTGCGTGGACTACCACTAAAAACGTGTCACGACCCGCACCCACTATAAGGGCACGTGTACGTAACAACGCCCAGCCCTCACCGTAAAAACGGCGTGGAACGCTGTAGGTTTTCTACTCTAACAACAGTTATATATATATATATATATCAAAGACCTGTCGAGAATATGGTCAACTCCGAACGGAGGACAAGCAATGATAATATATGAGTGCTCAATCACAACTCTAAGATGATAAGTAAAGACTGAAAGATAAAGACAACATGACGATAAAATATAACCTGTCAAGTCCAACACAAAGAATATACAAGTCCACGTCTCTAATACAATCCAAAATAATAACAGTCTCAAAAGTAACTGGAGACAAGGTCCAGTACAAAAGACCTACTCTAATTAAGCAATAGGTAAAGTCTCGTCAGGCGGAGCTAAGCCCTGCTGGACCAAGGTCTCCAAGTCTAAGCCCACTACGTCATCCGGACCGTAGTAGGTACTGTAATCCCCCTCATCAGCATCTGTAATATTTTGTCAACATATCCAGTCAGGATGAAACGAGTACATATAACTCATAACAGATCTCAAGATAGAATAAAAGCTATAAGACTGTAAATAGAGCATATACAATAAAATTATGGAGTGTACATATATGTATCATGGCATGGTAAGCTGTAGAGCTAGAGCTAGAACAAGAAAGTAGAACTGAATCATGGTATGTACACAAATCAAGGTAAGCCATATATCCAATGTGTGTGAGTAGCAGTTTCAACTTGTGGTCGGCTTGGGTACCTGTCAAGAACCGGCCTAGCTAGTCATAAGTGCGGTATATGACTAACACTATTCAAGAATGCAAGGGGATATGATCACAGGCATATGCTACTACTCCCCCTACCCCAACTGGTAGAATGGATCCAAACAGGACACGTCACTGCACAGGATTCTATGAGAAGGGAGCTAATCTTCTCTAGAATCAGTGACCATATATTGAGCAAGAGCTACAAGGGAGCTTGCACAATACATCCCAACCTAAGAAGGAGAAATATCTCTCATCGAGATCCAGGAATACCAATCCGTGAGAACCATGTGTCAGGAATAAGCATATCTACACTAAGTACATGAATTATAACAGTTATCATAAATTGGAAAACAGTTATCAGAGAATGTACTCGCCTGTAATATGATAAAATATATCAACGGGATCCAATGCAGCGTCTTGAGAACCGATAGAGAACAAAACATATCAATACTATGGTTAGGAAGTAAAGTCAAATCAATTTAAACCCTATTAAGTCATTCTAGGTCAAGACAAGCCTAGTTAGGTCAATCTTGGTCATGGGAGAACATTGGAAGTCAATCCGAATCAAACTAGGTCGAAGTTGACTTTCAGTTGACTTTTGGTCAACGGGTCAACTCTGGTCAACCCTAGGTCAATGGTGACTAATAGTTGACTTTTGGTCAACTTCTCAAGTTTAATGGAATTTGGGACTAAATTGGGTAAAGCGTTGACCCATAGTTGACTTTTGGTCTAAAAAGTCAACCGTGATCAACCAAGGTCAAGACTAGGTCTAGGCGACTATTTCTAATCATTACCAACCCTTACAACCCATATCCGAGTCTATCTTGGACTCCGAAATCCGTATCTTGGCCGTAGGCCAATATCCTAATTTACCCTTTACAAAGGTAAATTCTAACCTAGGCAAATACCAAGTTAGCCTACCTACGCTTGGTATTTCGACCCGTGCTTTCTAGAGTAGTAGGATACTAGCCTATACATTCGTTACCTACCAAGATTCCTAGGTAGAGTGGACGTCCAGTCCATCTTACGGCTTATTGCCGATTATCTAGAATATCTCACGATACGCAATGGTACGGTGCGATACCATCACCCTACACCCACACGAATCTCCGATTTCAACTCGGGAGCCTACCCACAAAATCTAATTCACGTATTCTAGGTCTCCTCCAAGTTTCATCGCGTTCCGACACTCGGAGCTCGATTTTACCCACTAACTCGATCTCCTCTAAATTGATTTTCCACTTTCCTATACTAATACTCTTCTTCTCATTCTTCTTATTCTAATTCTTCTTCTTAATCTTCCCATTCCTCTTCCTAATTCCCTTCATATAATTCTCCTTCTAATTCTTCCTATTCTTCTAATCCTTCTTCTTACTCTTCTCCTAAACCTTATTCTTCTTCTCCTAACTCTTCTTCTAACTTCTTCTTCCTATTCTTCCTCTAATAATTCTTCTTCTAACTTCTTCTTCCTATTCTTCCTCAACTTCTTCTTCTAACTTCTTCTTCCTATTCTCTATATACATCTATCTATATAACTATCTATCTAACCATCTATCTATATATATAAACATACACTTACATATATATATACATATATACTTAGGGGGGTTTGAAGGGGCAAAATGGGGGGGGGGGGGGGGGGGGGGGGGCTGGCAGCCACTGCTCCTCCTATCTACTGCTGCTGCTGCCACTGCTTGGGCTGCTGCTACTGCTAGGTACTGCTGCTGCTACTGCTAGGCACTGCTGCTGCTGCAGCTTGGTACTGCTGCTGCTGCAGCTTGTTCTTCTTCTTCTACTCCTTCTAATTCTTCTACTTCTCCTTCTCTCTCTCTCTCTCTCTCTCTCTCTCTCTCTATATATATATATATATATATATATATATATATATATATATATATATATATATCCATCTATATATATACATATATACACACACACATCTATATGTAAATACATATACACACACACATATCTACATATATATAATACATACACACACACACACACACACACACACACACACACACACACATATATATATATATATATATATATATATATATATATATATATATATAGACACACACACACTCTCACACAAACACCACCATATATATATATATATATATATATATATATATATATATATATATATATATATATATACATACATACACACACACATATAGATATATATATACATAGACACACACACACTCTCACACAAACACCACCACCATTCTCATGACACCAATACCACCACCACCACTCTCTACACACACACAAATACATATAAATATATATACACATATATATACATATATATATATATATATATATATATATATATATATATATATATATATATATATATATATATATATATATATATATATATATATATATATACCACTCTAATTAGAAAATCCCAAATAAACCTTAAACTAGATTTGTAGGAAAAACCTATAAAACCTATAGTCAAAGTGTAGAGGGTGGTCTCTTCCTCACTTATTGTGAAGAAATAAATGCAAAAGAGAAATAAATGGGGAATTTATGGCATACCTAGAATTGGTAAACTTGGAGAAGAAAGAGCTTTGAAAGAAATTTAGAAATGAAGAGAGAGAGAGAGAGAGAGGTTGCTTTGTGATGAAGCAAAGGGGAGGGGGTGCTCTTCTTGTGGCCGGCCAAAGGGGGGGGGGGGGGGGGGGGGGCTTGGTGGGTTTGGGTGTGGATCCACTAAGCCTCCAACCCAATAAACTTAGTTTGGTTCGGTTCGGGTTTGGTTCGGTTTGTTTCGGTTTAATTCTAATTCGACTAATTAAGCCTCTAATTGACTAGTTAAACCATGGGAGTATGGTTTATTGGTCTCTAGCCTAGTTAGGATGGCATGCGGGCCAAGCCCAGCTAGTATGTGGGTCTCACTAGGGTCCATACTATCCGGGTCTCCAACTTAAGTTCAAATTGGATAAAATTCAAACTAAATCAAATAAATCCCTAAAAATCATATAAAATCAAATAAAATTCCTAAAAATTATAAAACTTGAAAAATGACAAAAATACCCCTAATTCGAAAACTGGGGGTGACAAATCCCAGCATCTATATCGAGGTAAAATAGAAATAAGTCAAAAGATGCCACTTAGTTACATTCCAAAGCAAATCCAACAAAATGAATGTTAACTATTTATTACAAACCAAGTTCAAAAGCGAAATGTAAGCTAAGCGCTAAGCTATAGGGTATTTTCCAGCAGGGATATCCTCTGGGATGTTGGCTAGCGTCTCAGTGGCAGATCCATAGTATGAATTGCAAAGCAACTCCTCCTCAGTCAATTCACCTGCAACGATCCAATCAGGAAAGGAGCAAAGTACAATCCTACAACTTACAGTTACTGAAACATGGAAATGACAAATATGGAAGGACATGGAAATAAGAAAAATGACAACTAGAATTTGTAATTGCAACAAGAAATAACGGTTGTAATATGATAAGAGATATGACTATGTAAAATGATTTTGAAAAGCTAGTAGACATGTGATCGGCTATAATAGGTGAACTTGCAACATGTAAATAAAGACAACATGGGGGTACGACATTGACTACATGTGCACGATGTGCAGTCAAGCTCGGATACATGTACTACACTACGGACTTTGATCACATGTTAACTAGACATTTTCCCAACCCATGCAAGTGTAAGACGTGTGTAAGAGGAATACAACTTGAAACATATAAGGATATTACTACTTGAAACATGTAAAAAAAATTATACTTGAGAAATACTAAATAAAACTTGAGATACTCGTAAAGAACAACTTGTAGGAAAAGTAAGAAACATGTAACGAAAGTCTAAAATACAAAATAGGAATCATGAACAGAAACGTAAAGTTGTAGTGTACTTGTCTTGTTTTACCGAAAATGATTGTTGTTAAATGTTGATGTCCAATGTCCTCAAGCTGTAACAAGGTATAATGTTCTTTTAGTTTAAGGGTTAAGTGTTATCTATGTGTTGTGCAACTTACGGGGTTACGTTGTGCTAGATATGACATACTAGTCCTAATATTGAACATTAAGACTAACATAATATTTAATACACATAAAAATTAGGTTTTACTAAGTTAAAATCACAAGTCATAGATTACTTATATTTTACAGGAATTTAATAATAATTAAAAATATTTTATTTTAATTACTAAATAAATAAAGTATTTATGAAAAGGGGTCCGACAATGTTCGTTTAAATAGTTGGAGGTCTCAAACTAACATGCTGCTATTTTTCATTGGTCAAATTAGGCAAAATAATGAAGGTATTAAGTTTGTAAAAATTTTGGACAGAAATTACTATTTATAGAATTATTTGAATCACAAACTATTTTAAAAACAAATATTTATAATTAATTGTTAACAAAAACTAATTTTTTACATATCAAAACTAACCTAAAATTAACATATAAATATATGGAAATGATTTACAGAAAAATCTAGTATTTGATTCTGAATTTTATTTTATTTTACAGCACCGTTTAATATTTATAAAAATCAATATACATAAAATATATTAAATAGTACTTTCAGTTTTTAATTAACAAAAAATATAAATTATAATATTTAATTCTGGAAATTTTATAAATAAATACTACATATGAAAACACTAATTACCATTATTTTTTCCAATATTTATTTTCAATATTAATCATACATAAAAATTAGAATACACAGTTTTCATAATTTTGTAATGTCTATTTTAAATTACTAAATAATATATTTAATGAATAAATAATTCTGTAAAAATCATAAACGAAAACTACAATTAAGATTACTATTTATCAGTATTTTATATAAATTTTACACAGTATAAAAGTATTAATAAAATATACAAAATACAAAACATATGATAAAATAATACAATTTCTGTATTATAAATAGTACACACACACACACACACACACACACACACACACACACACACACACATATATATATATATATATATATACAAAAATGCAAGGCCAGGGCTCGGCTCCTCGGTACGGCTCCGGTGGCTTGGGTCGATGTGTTGCTCCAAAGGAAGAAGATGGTAATGAATTTTGTCTCAACATTTCTCTTTTTATAGAAAAATGAAGGAAAGTTACGAATGTGAAGGGTCGGAGGTTACGGAATGTAATAGGTTTATGGGCTTGAGTTTTGGGTTTGGATGTGAAGAGAAAAATGGGTTTGGGCTTGGATAAAATGAATGGAAAAAATAGGGTATTTATAGGCTTTATTCCCAAGCCATAGGCCCAAGAACAAGTGGATAATTAATATGGGCTATCTAATTAACTAGGTTCATCCTTTAACTAACTTTAGAAATTTCTATAAGTAAATTGGCTAACCATCTCAATAATCACATGCTGCTTAGTCCTAAATCTAGAAACTTCTAAATACTAATTGAATTATCTAAATAATAGTATTATTATTATTATTTCAACAACTTAAAAATAAATCAACTTTAAATATAATAAAAATTAAAGAGTTATATATGGCATTGTAAATTGACTTCATTGTTGACTTGTTCTTCTCATCTTCATGTCGTATTATGGAATAAATTTGTCTCGGTGCAACTCCAGAAGTGGACAAATCTTCGACTATTTTTTTCTCAATATTGTTCAAACCGTTTGGCAATAACATGATTGTAGATTCCATTCTTGACTTCGACTATCCACTTCGCATCTTCTACATTTGTAATATGGATCTTGAATGAACAACCATATTTTCTCGTACCAATGTTTATGTTTGAAACTTTTCTTTGGAGAACTATATCTTTGTTCCCATGGCATCTGAACAAACCACGTCTTTCACATCCAACCTGTAAAGTTTTTCCTCAAGGGCAGTTTTGGACCGATCTGGATATCACAATAATATATTATTTTTCCATGCAACTTCTCGGCAACAATGTAATGTTTTTTTCGCTTGATTCAAAAAAATATCGGTCGAAAATAAATTGCCTACATCAACGGCAATTGGAGGAGGTACCACAATCTCGGAAGATGATAACCCCTATAATACAAATTAAAGTTCAAAAAATTAAACGAAATTGAATACGAAAAGTACTGTAGAAATTAAGGACTGTGGGAGAATTGGATAGTCCCGAAAATAAGCAGGACTGCAGGACTTGTGACAGTCCTTCCTTTCTTCAGAACTGTCACATTTCATGACAGTCCTATTTAAAATATGGACTGTCACCTGTTTCACAGTCCTTCTTTTTTGTGGGACTATGCTTATTGTCCACAGTTCTGCTTCCTACAGTTCCGAATTTTGGATGTCAAATTATTTACCAAGAGTGCTTCCGAAGAACCGATGTATTCTTCGGACGAAGCGGGACGAGAATTTAGTATATTTGATGACCCTGGTTCTTTGATGTGCATTTTTTTCTACATTAAACATATATAATTCAATACTTATATATGAAAATAATGTTTGAAACCCTAATCATCATATTAATTCGATGACATACCAAATAACGGTAGAATTCGATGAAAGTATAACTACAATTTTCACCCACAATCTTCACAAAAATATAGGTTGAGAAGAAATTTGGGTGGACTAGGGTTAGCTAAGGATTTTTTTTTTGGGGGGAGAGATTTTTTGGGGAGAAGAGAGCAAGAGAGGGAGAAGAGAGCAACAAAGAAATAAAATGTTGGATTTTATACCTACATGTGGGCTAGCCTCAAGTAAAAAATGAGAGTGACAAACTTGTAAATATTTCAAAAAAATTTGGGCTAGCCCCAAGCAATTTATGGAGTGCCTTTAGAATTAGCCAACTTTAGGAAGGTCATCAATTCAAAATGGCTATTTATTTAGAAAAATTTACTGTACCAAAATAAATTTAATATAAATTAGACTAGACGAAACAACTTTAAAAAAATTTGCAGCAACGAAACTTCTCGCCATCGCATATGGCGGAATACCCAAAAAAAAAAATCAAAATTCCACCAACTGAGTTGGGGAATCTCGGCAGCGCCCGACCGGTTCGTTGGCTCCACGCGGTTCACGGTTTATTTTTGCCAACCAAGTTGGTAGAATCTCCTGGCCATTGCACAACATAAAAATTTGCAAAAACATTGGTAACATTGGTCAACATTGAAGCAAGTAGGACACACACACAAGCATAAACATTGGTCAACATTGGTCAAGGTGAAGCAAGTATATACATACAGAGACATGTAGTCGTTTGAGAAAATTGAGAAAAAGTTAAATATGTTTATGAGGTGAAGAACTTCTAAAAGGAAGAAACTAAACGTAGATAATAAGGTTCACAGTATCGATATCGGACCATTCCTATGAGTATCGGTATCGAGATATCGGTAGTATCGGTTGTTTCGAAATTGGTATCGGACCATTCCTATGTAAAATATAACTGTTGCAAACCAAATCAAATATTGTAAAATTATAACCGTTGGAAATTAAATCAAACCAATAGCTAGCCGTTGAAAAAATATAACCATTACAAACTAAATTAAATCAGATCAAACAAACTAACTAAAAAATATAACAATTATAAACCAAATTAAACCAAAAAAAAAGGAAAAAAATCGGAAAAAAAAGTTAACTTTCCGCCAACAAAGTTGGCGGAATTTTATGCATGCATTTTTCCGCCAACTGCGATGGCGGGCAGCTTCTTTTTCCTAAATTTTTTGTAACTTGTTTCGTTTTGACAAAATTATGTAAACATAATTTGGGTAAAGTGCATTTAAACTCTCCCTAGAGTTGCCTCGTTTGCAAAATAAGACATTTTAGAAAACTTAAGCAGTTTGCACCTCCCAAAAAATCTGTTTTGTTTAGAATGGTCCTTATCCGTTAAATGGCCATTAAAATGGCTGTTAAGACTTAAAAAAAAAAAGAAACTACCTAAACTACCCCCCACCCTTCCCTACCAACCCCTCCCTTCCCTACACCCCTCCTCCCTCCGCCGGCGACCCGCCCCCTCTCCGCCGGCGACCCGACCTCGACCCTCCCCGCCCCTCCTCCCTCCGCCGGCGACCCGCCCCTCGACCCCCTCCCTCCCCCTTCTTCCTCCGCAGGCGACCCGGCCCCTGACCCCCTCACCCCCCTCCTCCCTCCGCCGGTCATCCCCGACCACCCCCCCTCCTCCCTCCGCCGGCGACCCGCCCCCCTCCCCCCCTCCCCCCCCCCCTCCTCCCTCCGCCGGCGACCCGCCCCCCCCCCCCCCCCCCCCCCCCCCCCCCCCTCGACCCCTCCCCCCCCCTCAGTCGGCCATCGTCGACCCCCCGGACCCGCCCCCACCACCGGAGAGAAGGGGGGAGGGAAGGAAGGGGCAAAATCGTCTTTTAAGACAATTTTTAACGGATTTTAACAGCGGAGGGGGGATGATTTGAGCATTTTCCTAACAAACTGTCTTTTTCGGATCAACGAGTCTTTATTTGCATTTTCGTGACATCTAAGGAGGGTTTAAATGCACTTTACCCACAATTTCAATACAATAAATTTTCTGATTTATTTATTAACCCAATAAAACCTTATTCCCAATTGTAAAAAGAAAACAACAAGAACAAAACCCTCCTCTCTCCGGAATACCCTCAATTTTTTTTCCCACCCCTCCAACAATGGAAGATATGTCCTCCTCTGCCTACTACCACCACCACCAATCCCACCCCCCTCCCCCGGGCTCCCACTACCCCCCCTCCTACTACCCACCCCCACCCATCCCCGGCGCCCCTTTTCCTCCGCCGCCGCCGCACCACCACCACCATCCCCACCACAACCACCAGTATCCTCCTCCTCCTCCGCTCGATCCTTACCATCACCAACACCACTATGAGTATCCTCCGCCGCAGCCGATGCCGGCGCCGCAGCACTACCCGTACCCCTCCGCCTACGCGCTCCCTCCCCCTCCACAGTTCGTAGCGCCGGCGGCGGCCGATCCCGCTGCGAGCGACGGCGAGGTGAAGACCCTGTTCGTGGCGGGGCTCCCGGACGACGTGAAGGTCCGCGAGATCTACAACCTCTTCCGCGAGTTCCCCGGATACCAGTCCTCCCAGCTCCGCTCCCAATTCATCCGGGTATTCCTCCGAAATCTTGATTTTTCGTTTGAAAGTTGCTATCTTGGGTTAGGGTTAGGGCTAGGGCATGGGAGGAAGAAAGTCTCTCTCTCACAATTTAGGGCAAAATTGTGCCCAGAATTAATCTCGCGACCGTGCGGATGAAGGTTATTGGAGGGTTGTTTAATGCAGATACTCAAAATTGTACCATATAAAATGCACTGAAATAACGGTTGGGTGGAGTTGGAATCATGTATGGAGAACGCCATTTCAGAAAGAACCCTAATTTAGACTAATCATCTCTTTTTTCTATTTGCATCTAGGACTTGGGAATATAGTCGAGGATATATATGCTAGAATTGGTAGCGTTTGATATATGATTGATGGTAAATTTGTGCTTTGGGCACTGGGGAGTTGGAGAAGTGGGATTTTAGAAAAAAAGAACCAATTTTGTGATAAAGTTTGCAATGTCGTTCGGTGTTCTCCAAGCTTGGAAGATCACTATGGCCTGTATAAGCATTCTAGGGTAGATTGGCAGTACAACGAAGACCCAGTAAAATTGAAGATGCGCTGGTTGAGAACAGGAAAATATGTGGAGGCCTCACTGGAGACTGAGGTTTGTCATTGGTCATGAATTGGCAGGAGATCAAATATTTAATAAATATTTCATATCACAAACAATGCACCTGCTCATCAACTAGTACAACATTATTTCCAATCCAAATTAACGAAGAACAACCAGAGTAGACACTAGCTTTTCCAATGTTTTATTCTAAGGCTGTGTTTGATTGGGCTTTTTTTCCATGGAAAATATTTCCATACAATTTTTCCACCAATTGTAGTGTTTGATAGCATATATTTTCCATGGAATTATTTTCCAAAAAACTATCATTTTCCATATTTTCTTCTAAAATTGTGGAAAATGAAACTTGTCCAACCCATAGAAAAATATTATTTTTCATGGAAAATAACTATTTTCCGTGGAAAATAATGACAATCGAACACCCAAATTAAGTTTTCCATAGAATTTTTTAAAATTCCATGGAATTCTTTTCCCAGGAAAATAATTCCATGGAATTAATTTCTTTTCCACATATTTTCCACCATGCAATCAAACGCACCCTAAGAATCGATTTAAAAAGAAGATTCTTCTTTTAGACATTGCACTGAAAAAGTTTAAATATCATCAAGTCTTATTCAAATTACTGTTTTCCCTAACTTGTTCTTGGTATGCTGCAGCCCTATGCATTTGCTGTATTCGCTGATCAACAATCTGCAGTTTCTGCAAAGAATGCTCTGCATGTAAGAAAATAGCAATTTTGCGTATTTGTTAACTTCCCAAGCATGTGTTCTTCTGTTTTCCTGCTTTTGTATAGAATGTTTTGACTTGTGAATGATTATTAAGCTATTCATATACAAGGAGTAACACACTTGCTGGTTATCTTGAAGCTCATGTATGTACATACAACCCCCTCCCTCCTCCCTCCTCCCTCCCAAACAACAAACAGAGACTTGGGGAAGTTTATTTTCAAATAGGTTTTGCGTATTTGTATACATATGAAGTAGTAATTAGACTATGTAGTCCACACTGTTTCGATGCTATAATGTTTTGCATAACCCTCTTAAGAGGTGGATGGGTGGCAGTACACTTAAAGACATGGTAAGGAATGAGAGAAAATCATCTTAGATGGTTTGGACATGCACAACGGACATTAGTTAAAGGAGCTTCTAGAATTAGGGGTAGGCCTAAACGTACTTAGGTTGCTGCTGTAACCGGTTATGCTTTTTGTAAATTCTATAGAGAACATGGCCCTTAACAGAAATGATTGGAAGAAAAGGATTCAAATATCTGAACCCAAAATTTTTGGATGTAGGCTTTGTTGTTGTGGATCAGACTATCAAGTCCATGATTCGTTCTGCAAGCTTTTTTGAGTGGATTGCCGTAAAGAAAGTGTTGTTCTGAGTGCAATAACAAAGAAACTATAAAAGTTGTGAGTACTTTTGATATTCTTTTCTAGAAATCAAAGTTGTATGGAAGTAGGAGAAACTCTTAACCTTCTTCTTATATGTTGCTAAAGAAAATATATGTTAAAAGGATTGAACCTGTTTATGTTTAAGAAACTGAATATATTAGTTAGAATCTGTAAGAAGAGTACAACTACCGGTTTGACTTTTCTCCATAGTCCAAAACAATTTAGATTCAATATATAGCTAAAGTTTAATATATTCCCAATTGCAAACTTTTTTTAATATTTACTGCTCCTTTATCTTATTTCAAATATCTGGTGATCTTCATCTTGGTCTAGAAAACACTAACTCCATACAGTCGATTCAGTGAGGACCCTGAGACTGTAATTTTGTATTGTTCCACTATGACAATCTATAAGTCATCGTTTTTCATTTTTGTCGTTTTGCTTAACCCTGACCTAATTTAGTGTAGTTAGGTGAATGGAACTGTAGGCTTAAACTATTCAATCTCAAAATCTGGTGTAACTATAAAGCTCTTAAATTTCTATATTAATATTTTTATTTAACTTCACCAATTTCAGTTTTGTAGGCTGAATAATAATCTACAATTCTTAGTTAACTTACATCCTCAATCCTCTTTGTATTTCACTGTAGGTCTGGATACTTATGCCTGATCTGAATACTGATTTGGGTATATTTGATGGAAGTATGCTTAGTCATAAATTGCAATATAATATATATTTTGGATATTTTTTCCTCTATATTTAGTATTAGGAGTTACCTTCTAATATGGTTAAAAGTTCTTTGGATTATATTCTTGTCTTCGATTAAGATACTTTCCTGTATCTCAGATCTTACAATCTTCTTCTACTTAAATGAGAAAGGAAACCTAGGTCTTCTGTGGACTTCAACATGGTAGAAGAGCAACCCAAGTTCGAATCCCTCTGACACTCATATTAAGCAGATGTTTAAAAATGTTATACTGCTGCATGAATATAGTTCTCTGCCTAAAACGGTCTTCAACCTGCGGGGATGTGTTGGAATAATATAAATATTTAGTGTGTGTAAATATGTCACTGCCAATTCTTTTCTGGAAATAATAAATATTGCGTTCTCTAGTTAAGATGGTGTGGCTAATGTGATCTAAATGTTTTTACCGTTAAGGTAACATGGTCTTTTTCGTCAAGCTTCTGCCTTAACCATGTCGGCTTGGTGGGAACTGGGTAGGACTTTGGCAATCTTTAAAAATGATACCATCATCTGGAATATGGACATGTTAGATTCATTATTTATATTGGTCCATAAACTATCGTCTGCTTCTTCACGAGTTTATTAAGAATAATTGTCTTACCGTTATGTAACCTATGACGGTAGATTCTGTGCTATCAATGGGGAAATGACAGGATTCTACTGTCCAAATATAACTTGAAGAAGATTCATCTAAAATCAAGCCAGCTGTTCTTGCTTTAAACTAATTTAATGCATTTCCTTATTTCCTTTTACGAGTTTGAGTTGGAGGGGTGCTTGATCCAAAATAATGGTTTTCCTTTCTTGACCACTAAAGAAATTGTTTCAGTGAGGAGAACGAGCTCTGTATTCCCAAGAAAGATTTACTGCCTCTAGGTTCTGTTATTGGTCTAACTTGATGCTGGGTTGCTTAGAAAAAGAAATGGGTTTCGTGCACCATGACCCATTGTTCACTTGAACTTACTGTTGAATTTGAGAGCTTGTCACTTAAATGCTTTAAGAATATTTGTTTGATTGCTAGATATATACATTTGAGCCTTTCCATGAAGAGGTGAGGGAGATTTAACTCTTCATATGACTCCATTACCCTTTTATTTTCTTGTGCGGAGCGATTATTTCCTCGTCTAACCCTATAAAATGGTGTACTTGTAGTTGGTATTAGGAATATTTCAGTACGACTCTTAGCGCAAGTCTGATAAATTGTAGAAAAAATATTTAGTAAATTTCTATATTTATTCTTTTAACTTTTGAAGGAATTCTCTAGCACTTGGTGAGTAGCCACATGAGACATGTTATATGAATCCAAAATTTTTAATTATTGCCACAATGTAAACTCTTTTCTTCTATTTCTGATGCCGTTTGATGGCAGGGTATGGCATTTGACCTTGAGAAGGAATCAACTCTATATGTTGAGTTTGCAAAGTCCAATTCCAGAGTAAAACGCGCAAGAGCAGGTGCACAGATTGCCGTCACATAATATATCTCTACTGTTATTTTCATCTCTTTATATTTTAACTTCAAGCTAATCAAAAAAATTCTTCTTAAAAATCAGATGATGGAGGGCTCTATTCTCCTGATAAGAAAATGAGGGGTCCAAATTCAAGGGGCTTTCTTGATTCAGGTAATTGAATATACCTGATATTTTAAAGGATCTGATAGTAGCGGTCAAGTAGCAACTAAGTCATTGTAGTAAAAGCTTCTTGTAGCATAGTTATTTGGCAATGCTTATGACATTGTATGTCAGTTAACAGTGTCAGCCTGGTAAGGTGGGTCAAGGCAAGTGAAAATCACACTTATTTTTCTAAACACTCACTAACTGAGACTATCTACTCTTATTTTCCTTTTTTGGTTATCTTTAGTGGTACAGTGCAATTATTACTCACATATTGAACACCCTCTTCGAAAAGCTCATGTTGCACATGTTTGGCACACTTTGGGCACTAACAGGTGTTGGAAGCAATAATCACATGCCTGGAATGGGTAACTCTGCTTACAGCATGAATGTTTATCCTTCTGCACAAAGGTTAAGGCACACTACTTGAGCACATTTGTTTAAATTTACTTACAATAATTTTCTTGTATTAGTACATTGTCCATCTGAATATTGTAATTAGATGTTTCCTGTCTAGTGTAATAGAGGTTAGTTGCCATTTCATTGGTCGATCGTGTAGCAATGGCATTGTATGCCTGACGGTCGTTTGACTTATGTTTTCTTGTGTTCATCGTTACAGTCATGCAATCTATGACTATGGAGCTGGAGACTCTGGAGAGCCTGATAAGTTGTCGGTGAGTTTTACGTTTTACATTTTACAAGACTCATGTCTTCCCATTTTGTATTTTGATCATAAGCTTCTGATGATAAGATAAATTTACTAATACACTTTAGGTGCTTATTGTTAAATGAATCTGGTTACATATGAGCCATATTACCTTCATTAACAATTAATATACTCCAGTTATTGAAAATTACTAGTATCAATATCTGTGTTTTACCATTTGGTATGGGATTATTGTCTTGCTCTGGTATCACCGGCAAAACTAAATTTGATTTGCAAGCTGAAATCACGATTGCCTATATCCATTCCCAAGACAAGTTCATTGACAAGCGATAATATGATGAATAATATCCTATGAAACATGGACAGTCCACAAATAAGCGCGTGTATGCCTCACATTGTGTCGTAGATGTTTTGGCCCTTTTGGGCAATACACACACACACACACACACACTCATATTCCATAATAAGCCAGGACATGAAATTGGTGCAGTGTCCGTGTCATGGTGTCTGATGTGCCGTGTTGTATGTGTGTCCACAGTCCACAGATGCATTGCAACTTAATTCTTTGACCCTAATTGAGGCTCACACTTTCAAATAATGGACCATGCCATCTTTGTTATTTATAGTTCATACAGACTTCTTGTTACTATCAGGGTACTTTGCTGGTCTTCTTGTTGGAAGCAATGAATACATATTTAAAAGATATGGAATTTAAATACAAATTACTCAAGTAAAATAGTTATCAGTAGAGTAAAATAAATAAAAATGTAAATAAAATAGCTAAAATACTAAGATTCCAAATTATTAGGATATAGCAATAAAAAGATTTATATATATACACATAAATATTGACTAATAAGTTAAAATAAGAAAAAATATAAAAATAAGGCTTTATTAATTAAACTAAACCCCAATGGAGTGAATGAGATGGATCTCCTTAGCAGCAAAATGTGAATTTTCTTTTAGACTAGGATGAGAGTCAGAGTAGATTGTTGATAGCACATGCTTCAATAGAGCTTTTTTTGTTTGGAAATGTATATATATGATGCACATACCTCATAATACCTCTTGGCAAGGCTGAAGCCCATCTGAAGCGCACTTCATGCATATTTTATTTTATATGTTATTTTATTTGTTTTTTAATTGCTATCGTCTTTGTTTTGATTGTAGAAATAACTATTATCCGTCTTTTAATATCCCTTTCATGAGAAAAAAGATGAGAACAAATGAGATTCGATCAAAAGAATTAAGAAAACCCCCCTAACGTCCTTAAAGTTTCCTTCTCCTCATCACCGACTCTTACATTCTTTTCCCATTTTTTCTTATCAAGCAACTCAATCAAATATATGTTTGTTTCCACGTTCTTCCTTTTAGTTTGGATTCTTGGTAGGGCTATTAGAGTATTGCTTTATGCTGTTAGTATATTATAATATATACAATAATGTTTAAAATGACGGTCGAGGCGGCCGCCTAGGTGCTAGATGGCCGCTCTCGACACCGCTTTTGCCGTTGGCGGTGGAGTAGGCATCCAACGGAGGTTTGGCGCCATAGACAGATGTGAGGCGGCGTAGACAGACATGCCCGATCCTATACTTTATGGGGCCTAGAGCGAAATCTAGAAATGAGGCCCTTTTCACCTTATTTTTTTTTCCAACAACTCTAGTCTTTCACACTAAAATGCTTTCAATCTCTATATCCTTCATTAGTTTGGTTCGACTCATTTATTAATTGAGTACATCTATTATTGTGGACAAAATGCTAAAAAAACTGGTACGCCAATTAAAATTAGTAATTATTAAATTATATACTAATTTAATCCAAACTAAAAATGAATAGATATAAAAGAAAGCAAGAAGTTTACAGTGTAGTTCTTTATTGGTTTTGGTCACGAAAATTAAGTAATCAACTCACAACCTTTTCTTTGGCAAAGCTTGCAACAAAAGAAAAGAAGAAGATAGTCCCTTCTCCAAGGACCAGGACAGCAAGACTCAAAAATGATGACCCGTGATGTGACTACTGACTTGCCAATCCACTTGTTTGTGTCAATGCGTATATCATTAACCAAAGGTCCAAAGGGACCAAAGCTTGCAATCAAAATGTTTATAGGAAAAAAAAAATCAAGTAATCAAAATGTTTTTGGTCCTTCTCCAACTCCAAGAGTCAAGATCCACGTGACTCTACTGTCCCTACTGTGTCTCTACACACACCACTAAGTATACATATATTTTCACATTGCTAGTGTAACATAATTCCTCTTTGAGCCTTTCATACCTGGTAGTGGTCCATCGCAGGAGTAGATGGCTGACGCCAGTCGGAACCTCGGTCCGGGAGAGAGAGCAAAGAGTGTGTGTGAGAGAGAGACTAAGGAAATATTTATGGCAATTTTCTCTGTGTTTTTTAAAAAAAATCAGCTATTTGAGGCGGTTTCCATTTTTTTCGGCCGTTTCAAAATTTTAAGGCAATTTCATTTTTTTCCGGAGACGAAGAGACGTAATACTTATGTGACTTTTTTCCTATCCAGAAGTTTTTAGATCTGCTTTGATTTGCTATAATTTTTTGGCCTTTCTTTCCATAAAAAAAAATTATTTGATGGTGGTTTATTTATATTTATGTAAAAATCGGGGGCCTTAAAAAATTGGGGGCCCAGGGCGGTCGCCCGCCTCGCCCCTGTCCTGGGCCGGCCCTGTAGACAGATGTGAGGCTGCGTAGGCGGACGCCTAGGCAGATTAATACCTGATTAGTTGTTTTGGCAAATCAGTTTTGCAGGCATTATGGACCTATGGTTCACTTTTACAAGACTGGGACTTCATAAATCTTTGTTCTACAACTTAGTTATGCATAAAATACCCTTAAAATATGTATATAGTGCAAAAAATAATAATAATGGTAAAATAGTAAAAATGTATCAAGCGTCTAGGCGGTAGTCGGACCCTCTCCGCCGCGCACCCGCCTGCCGCCATTTAGAACCTTGATATACAGACTGATTGTAGTAACGGTTTCCTTTTTTACTTGAGTCATGTAATATGTAATTAAGAATCTATGTAATATATACTTAATAATTTGGACTTGCAACTAGATAGACTTATAAAGACGAACAAATAAACTTTTTATGAGAAAATTATATTAAAATATTCTTCCTGTATGGATTTAGAAGTATAGATGTAAACTCCTAGAGTTATTGTATCATCTGATACACAATCGGATATAGTATACAATACATAAGCAAATCGACACATATTAAGTATTAAGTATCACGAGTTGACAACCTATCTATTCGAATGCTATTGCATATAGTTCATGTGAACAGAACATAAAAAATGAACTAAATATATTATTGCGTGAAAAAGAAAAAATACATAGTCGCTATTTGGTGTTCATTCATTTGCTTAGGATAATATTTGTTGCACATGATCTATAATTTTTTTTTTACATAATTTGAATAAAGGTGCGCCTTGCCTTCATAACTTTGGTGCTTTTGCCTTTTGCATCCGTCCCAAACATCCTTTGTCAAAGGATGGGTGCATCTTTAATAACTGTGATTTAAATATATAATCCTAAACCTTCATCCTAACTTTGGAGTTTTGGTGGAGCCTAAGAAAAACTAAGAGCATCCACAATGGGAGTGGTTTGAAGTGCTATATTTTTGCTTTAGTCAAAATTTGTAGCACTTGGGAGCTGCAGTGAGATCTTGCCCACACTTGAAAAATGCTAGCAAGCCTAGAGGCTCTTCAAATTTGGAGCGTGTCCTAGGTCGTGAACAGTAATCCAACAAGAGGAAAAAGGGAAAGAAAAATAAAGAGGAAGAAGAGGTGGTTAATTTGGAGTATGGATTTGGTTTGTTATTTGGAGTGTGCCATTGTGTGCCAATATATTTGGGACACTCCAAAAATAGTAATTTACACGATTTCCAAAAAAAATAGAGTACGGTATGGAGTGTCCCCACTATGGATGCTCTAAGCCCATTGTTTACTTGGAATAATGATGGTAGAATTGATGAAATAATGACTTTATTACCGTAAGAGGCTCCTTGTTCTCTATATGGTAATTTTGGCACTATATTTCAACTTTCTCTCTAAACAGATATTTTATTTATACAAGTCTGCATTATCTCCCGGTTCCCAGACCCTGCTTACTGGAGCTTTGTGGCATTGGGATGCTCCTTATCTGCATTATCTCGACAAAGCTATAAGATTTATTATTTCTCTCAAGAGGCCAATACTAGTTATGTTTTTTGATTCAAAAATCTTGTATTTTGTTGATGGCCTAAGGCAGGTCATTTTTTTCGTCTTGTCCAATGTAAAGCCTTTTGCATTGAAACGTCACGCTTTGCTCCAATAGCATAGCCTTTTGAATAGTTGGGGAAGAAGTTATTGTTGTGAATGCAACCTATTCATCTAATTTACAGAATGCGTTCATAAACTGGACATGGTTTCCCCCAATCCCGTTCCTTCTAGGTATATGTAACATAATCCCGTCCCTCATCATCATCCATCATCCAAGCCTTCTACCATCAGACTACCTTCAGAGTGAGGTGGGGCTATAGATCATGAGAAACCTCCATAGTTATCAAAGCCTACTACCATCAGAGTGAGATCGAGCTATAGATCACGAGAAACCTCTACAATTGACAGTTTTGATGGCAAGAATTGACGGTTTTCATGACCAGCTGTCAATCTAACATCAAAATCTAATATCAAAACTTCGTTGCCATATAGGGGTGAGCATCGGTTTGGTTCGGTCCAAACCAAACCGATTTCAAAATAACCGAATAAAACCGCACCGATTTTATAACCAACCGAACCAAACCGTTTTTTCACAGGAACCGAACCGAACCACATAAAATTTCGGTTCGGTTCGGTTTTTTTCGGTTGGACTGAATTTATTGTTGGGTTGGATTTTTATAACAAATTTCTTCAAAGTCCTTTTGAAAAAATTATTTGCCAAAAAAAGTAACGGATAAAAGTAGCTCACACTATCTCTAAATTTAGACAGCAAGCCTATCATCAAATGACAATCACATGAACGTTAAAATGTCAAAATATTATCAACATTCAAATTACAAAGATAAATATAATACAACTTTACAGTTTACACACAACATTATACATTTATAGTCATACTATACAACTTTACAAATTAAAATTATACATCATTGTATTAAAAAAATTCAGTGAATTCAAATGAAAATTATACAAACTCTAAAACATTATACAACTTTACAACATCTCCCATATTAATTCTGGATCTAGAGCTTGATCAGTATATACATATAAAATCACCATGTTCTGTAAGTCTCCAAAAGATCACTATGTTCCTCAAAACCAAGTTCATTTGGAAAAAGAAGAAGAAGCCCAAATCCTTTCTACATTTGTATACTTTCTTACACATAAAGATGAAATAAACAAACCACCACCAAATGTTCCTGTCCGATCGATGAAATAAACAAAGAATTACCATTGGCTGAAATGAGGGAAAGATAGGAAGCAACCATTCTGAACAACAACAAGACATGCCATAAACCAAGACTAAGATTCCAATCTTTCTTAATACATGTTGACACAAATCTTACCATTTATCACATTATTTGGGTGGAAGATTTTTGTCATAAAGTAGCATGCAAAAGTTGAAATACAACACATTATCTCATGGTCATGCTAAGACCCAGAAAGTATCTATGCCAAAAATGTTGAAATACAGCACAAATCTAACCAAAAATGTGTCAAGATAAATTTATGCCAAAAATGTTGAAATACAGCACAAATCATTACTAAAATCTACGAATCTGAAAAATATATAATCTCAACACCAACAAAGTATTTATGCCTTTACTTGGAGATCATGAATAAACAAATTAAAACAAAAAATCACATAATAGATCTAGAATAAGCCAACAGAAATCTGCATATCTGAAAAAAATAAATAAGGATTTAAACCCTAGCATAAACCAACATATCATCTAGATCTAAAAAAAGGCATGACTTCGACACTACATATATGAAAAAACAATGATTTTGACACACATAAATTTATTTTCAGATCAAGATCAAGAACAAAACATATCTAACAAATAACTTGTTGTAAAAAACAGATAAAAAAAGGATGAAAGAAGGATAAAAGAAATAAAGGATGAAAGGAGAGAAGAAACCCTAAAAACAGATGGATTAAGAGAGAGTGAGGGCAGATGGCAAAGATCTGCAAGAGAAATTGAGGGCAGCGTCTCTATTTGGGAGAGGAAGAGCCGAATTTGGGAGAGGAAGAGCCGAAGAGCGGGAAAACTTATGGATCTGGAGAGTGGCGAGAGCTCTTGGAGAGAGGGAAGTTTAGAGGCGGCAAAAGCTCGAAGAGGAGAGAGAGTGCTGATAGGTTTAGGGTTTTCTTTTTCTTTTATATACACACTGATTTGATTTTCGGTTCGGGTCTAATTTCGATATCTAAACCCGACAACCGATCCGATAACCGAAGTATTTGAAACATAAAACCGAAATCTGAACCGGTTTATTAAAAACCGAACCGAACTTCTATGTCGGTCCGGTTCGATTCGGTTTTCGGTTAAAAACCGTTAATTGCTCACCCCTAGTTGCCATATTCATAGCCAAGATATTTATGAGCAAGAGGGATTCTTGCCATAAAATCTAAAAGGCTGTTTATTAGTTGGTAAATATACCTCGGCAAAATATTTCTAGTACTTTATCATTCTTCAAAAATGTTATAAAGATAGTTTGAGAGTTCTTGGACAAACACCACAAAGCCTTTATCCCAAGCTTTTGGGTATGCTATTTGAATAATTTTCTTCCATTCAGTTCTCTCAGGGTCAAGTCCTTTGTAACATTAACAAAAAGTATGTCTTTTTGTTAAACCTTAATCCATGTTTGTTTAGGCATATCTCTAGTCCTAGTAGCTCTTGCAAATACTATATTGTTGCTCTTCTTTGCTTAATCATCTATTGATCTATGTTGCATATGTCCAAACCATCTGAGACAATTTTTTTTGTCCTCAATTGATGCCACCTCTAACTTCTCTTGAATAAGTTTATTTCTTATCCTATCTTTCAATGTATTACCAATCATCTATCTTAGCGTTTTCATTTTTGTTACACTAATTTTCTGGACATGTTTCTTAATCGTCTAATACTATGATCCATAAAGCACAACATGTCTTATGAAGGTCTTATAAAAAAGTTCTTTCAACTTCAAAGGTATCTTTCGATCACGAAGTACTCCAGAAGCACTCCACTATTTCAACCATTATATTTTAATTCTATGCATGACATCCTTCTCAATCTCTCCGTCATGATGAATGACTGATCCTAGATACCAGAAACTATCACTCCTAGATATTTGTTGTCTATCTATATGTACTCCCCTCAGTTTTCTTTGCCTTTTATTGAAGATCGGAAAGTTATTCCAACAACCAAACAACACATTAAATGAAACATAGGAGTACTCCACTATTTTCCTAGTTTCCATCCTACCTTTGGTTGCCAAACATATGCCCTAAGGGTAAGTTCGACCTACTCTAGTGATGTTGCTTATAGCATAAAGTACTGTGAAATTGTTATTTTACCGTTCATTTTTACCTCTCCCATGTGCATGCCCAAAACCCTTGCTCTATTCAGCAAAAATAATTGTATTGGCAGCTAATATATTTGCTCCATTGCTTGGATCTCGGCTTAGATCCTTATTCACAAATAGTACCTTTATTTCTTTAACCCTTTTGGTAGGAAGGGGATTCCGACTGTCCAAGCTGGTGTAGCAACAACAGTGTTCATTTTGAGTGGGTTAGACCTGTAAAATCTAGATATGCAGCAGCATATTTCAGTTCTCACAACCTGGCTGTATATTTTTCATTCCGTCATCTTTAATTAAGCGTGTCCAATTCCATTAACACTCTCCTTACCTTTTCATCTTTAGTATATTCAGCGTCATGCCTGTTAACTGCATCTATTAAACAGTGATAGGCTTTGGAGATGCTTGTGTTGTTGCTGCATCAACTAGCAGTTCGTGGTGTTCACTCTAAATTGTCGTGCAACTACTTCGAAGAATTGGGTAATATGTATCATAATGATCGAGCGGAAGCAGCAGCTAGATATTAGCACCTTTATGTGTTTCGAGGATTCTGGTTTTCTGTAATTTTCTTAGACGGGACCTAATATCTCATATTATGTATGACTCGTGTCAGCTCTAATTGCTAAATGCCAAGGTTGTAAAAGGCGCTAGGGGGTAGGCGGGCGGCCATCCACCGCCTAGCGCCTAGGCCGCCTAGGCGGCCTTCTAATATTAGGCGGTTGCCGCATAGTAAAAAAAAATAATATAGGAATTAAAAATATGCTTAAGTAAAAAATTATACCCCAAATTCAAAGCGTCTCATAATAACTAAACATAGTCAAATTCATAGTACAAGGCTAGAAGTTCAAAGTCACTATGCACTGTCCACACAATTTCACTGACTCACAAAATGTTACTGTGCACACATTTTTTCTGTCCACATTTTTTCTATCCACACAAAATGTTACTGTGCACTTTTTTTTCTTTTTCTTCTTCTTCCAGTCACTATGCATTGTCCACACAAATTTCACTTGACTTCACATTTTTTTTTGTTCAAGCAAAGTCTGAGAAGTGAAGAAGAAAAAGAAAAAGCAACGTCGAAAAAGAAAAAGCAAATTTCTGAGAAGTGAAGAAGAAAAAGAAGAAAAAGAGTGAGAAGAAGAAGAGAAGAGAAGGAGAAGAAGCTCTAACCTGCTTCTTCTTCTGCTGGCTGCTGTTGCTCCTTCTTCTTCTTCTTCTTCTTCTGGCTGCTGTTGCTCCTGCTGCTGCGTCTTCTTCTTCTTCTTCTTCTTTTCTTCTAAATTTTGGGTCGGCGGCTGCTGCTGCTGCTGCATTCTTCAACTCATTTTAGGTATGTAAGGGTTATTGGATTTCGGGTCAGATCTGTGACTTAAAAAAAAAAAAATTCAAAACGCCTAGGCGGCCGCCCCACCGCCTCGAACGTCCACGCCTAGGCGGCCGTCCTACGGCCTCGAGCCGTCTAGGCGGCCGCCTAAGGCCGCTTTTCTGGCCGGACCGCCTGGGATCCGATTCCGACGGAATCTTGGGCGGCCAGCGCCTAGGCGCCGCCTAATCCCGCCTTTTAGAACACTGCTAAATGCTAATTACCACCATGCTTAAAAAATAAATGCCATCTTTATCAACTTTTTCTAGTCTCTTAGGCCTGCTTTGTGATTGCTGCTGCTTTTCAAAAAGCAGCAACATAAGAAGATTTTGACAGCAACCTTCCATTTGTTGACAAAAGTTGTTCCAAAATTGAAGTTGCTTTTTTTTTTTTTTTGATCTGTTGTTACCAAACAGTTTTTTTGGACTGCTTTAAGCAAAAAGAACCAGCCATGATAAGCAACCCTAAGCACAACCTTAATAGTTGGATTTCTAAGAAAGTAGGACAATTTGCACAAAGAAGTTACAGGATAATGTCTCAATCTACCACATCTGCTTCATGTTACATATCATTTGGAGAATCTCTCAGCTAATCAATAAAAGACTGTTAACTTGCTAGAAGATCTCTGCCTTGACATTTTCATGGATATAATGTATATGAAATTACTCTCTTCACTCCGCGGACTTGGAAGTTCAACTGCATAAATATAATCTCTTGCTTGTAAGTAGTAGTAGAATGATAATTAGGGACAAGCGGTCAAGATTACTAATGAAATCACAATGGTGTTTCGTCAATCAATGCATTAGCATTCCATACAAACTAATTTAATTGGTTGTTACCTTCTCGTTTCTGAACCAGGAAGGAAGCAAACTGCTTCATTATTATATTCCTCATATTTCATATATCTAGTGGGTATTGTGTGGTGCGACGATAAAGCTTGTTGTTGGCATCCTGGAGGATGCAGTTTGGAGTCACAAAAGCTACATCTCCCTATATATGGGGGTATGACTTTGTACGTCTTGACCCTCCCCAGATCCTGCATAAGCAGGAGCCTCATGGCATGTGTATGCCATGAATATACCCGGAATATATAGTTAATATTCCCTTTTTTATATTTCATATATCTCTTCAATTTTTCTTCAAGGGACATTTGGTACGCGGAATACTATATAGCCGGGAATTAAATTTCCTTGGATCATGGTTTCAAGTATCGGCCGATATCGATCCGATACGGTCGATACCGATATGGTTTGGCATGTCCCGATCTGATACTGATCGATACCCGATACTGACCGATACCGACATTGGGGGTCTCTTTTTCGGTTAATTCGGCAAAGAAAATTAAACGAAAAAGACAAATCAGCAAGGGTTTAAAGCATAATAAGGTTGTAAAAGCATGTAGAAGAAGGAAAAAAAATCAATCTATTGTATGTAAACCAATCGGTAAGAGTGACTACTATTTCATTTAATTTCAAAACTACTAAGAAATAGCACTGAAAATACTTAAAATTATGCCTAAATGTATAAAATATATGTTTTTAAATGTAAATAATTTATTAATAATTATTTGTTTTCCGATACCAAAAAATTCGATACTCCGATCCGAAACCGCCGATACTACCGATATCGCCGATACCAATACTCATAGGAATAGTCCGATACCGATTCCGATACCGATACTGTGAATCTTGCTTGGATTAAAATTTCTAGAATATTATATTCCCATGTTTGGTGAATATATAAATATACCCAAGAATATATAGTTTCTGTAAAAAAGATATATCATTTTCTATTGATGATTAAATATATTTAATAGCTGTTATTCTTGGTTTGTAACTTTTTATAGCGTAGTTGGTTAAGATGATATGGTAGTATTCAAAAGAATATGGTTCAATCCTATTGACATCATATTTTTTTTACTTATAAATTAATTTTTACGACTCAATTCATACTGTACCTAACCCAAACTGACGTGAAACAGACCCAGTCAAAAAAATGATTTTTTAAACGAAAAAGCAAAATGATTGTTTTTAAAAAAGGAAAAATAAATATAAACGAAAAAGTTTTTCCAAAAAAAGAAAAAAACATAAACAAAAAAAAAGAAATAATTAATAAATATAGAAAAAGATTTTTTTTTAATAGTAAAAAGAAGAAACAAATGAAAAAGACCAAAAAACGGGTGGTTTTCTAAGAGGGAAAAAAATCTTAAATAACGAGAAAAAAAGCGAAATGGAAAAAAACTTAAAAATGTATAGAAAACAAAACAACATTTTTTATAAAACGAAAAATAATTTAAAAGAAACGGAGAAAAAGCAAAAAAATAAAAAAAAAATTCTAAAAACATTTTTTTGAAAACAAATGAAAAGATCAGGAAAAAAACGAGAAAATGAAAAAAATGAACTTTAAAAAAGTAGATAAAACAAAAAGAAATTGAAAAATACAAAAACTATTTAAAAACAAAAAAAATGAAAAAAAATTGAAAAAAATATTATAAAAATAAAAAGATGAAAAAACGGAAAAATGAGAAAAATAAAATGAAAGAGTAGAAAAAAAAAATAAAAAACTATTTTTTTTTTACCCGGACAAAAAAAAACCCACCTATTCTTAAGGGATATGATTTCCATGTTTTGTGGACAAATTTTTTACGCGACACTATTTTCGGAAATAAATTTTTATAAGCTAAACCAAGCATTGGGGATAGGTTTCCCACCTTAAATTTGCTCGGAAATAAAAAAAATTTCACATACCAAACGTCTCAGTAGAATAATTGGCATTCTAACATCTATATTGTAATATGTAAATCAATTTTCAGACATGTAATTTATCTTCAATATCTTTTATAAAATTGTTGGTGCATGCAAGGTTTATTTCGATTATGTGTCTCTCACATTACCAGAATATTAGTTAGTGGGGGGTGGGTGGGTTGGAGGGATGCTTGGGAATTTTTTCCCAATTCGGATGTGTTTGAGATGATTAGAACTCAAGACCTCCAAACATACACTCTAATTAGTTTAGCAGCTAAACTAGCCTTTATAACGATCAAAATTAGGGGTCAAGATATATATAGATTCTGGAATTTTTTTTATGAATATACCTACAAATGATCTTTTTCTGGAAATTCAGTGGGGGTTTGAGCCCCCACTCTGTAAGTGCATCGGCTCCTGCTCATAAGTCTTGCATAAATGTCCTTTACTGTTTCTGAGTGAGATTCTTTTCTTAGTATCTATGATTTTAAGTTATGTTACAACTTTATAAGTTTCTCCACAAACCTTTGTACATAGATTTTTTCCAAAATCATTATGTGCAGTTGCTTGCTAAAATTTCTTTTCTGCTACAACCTGAATAGTCATATTTTGTATCTTACTGTTTTGGTTACTGTTTAATCTCAAAAAGTAATACTTGGATAACATGTTTTTCTCAGAATAGTACACCCTGCCCAACACTTTTTGTTGCTAACCTTGGTGCAACTTGTTCTCAACAAGAGCTGAGCGATGTTTTTTCGAGGTTTGGAGCAGTTATATATAACTCTTATGTTTACTATTTTTTAATTGCATACGGAGATATAGTGCTTTTTGAATATCCGACTTTGATCTTCTTTATAGATGCCCAGGGTTCTTAAAGTTGAAGATTCAAACCAAAAATGGACTTCCTGCAGCATTTGTGGATTTTAAGGTACTTTGTGGATTTATCCTTTCTCCGCTGATAATGTTTCTGTTATAATCAGTGAATGATAATGCTGCAAATTTTTACAATGCTTATTGTAATTTTATGCTGACAAGGATATTGTGGCAATTAGTATTTAAGTTTTACATAAAATATCTTATTATTCTCTTGCTCATCTTAACAACTGCTCTCCTGGTGGCCACAGAACTATATCCAAATTAAGCTAGCCTTTCATCTAATATATAACCACATAAACAATGTAATATTGATCAAGGGCTTGAGTTCATTTATCTACTTGGTTCTTTGGCTTATAGTCGTGTACTTTGTCTCTCAACGTTGGCAATTCTCTGTTGCAAATTCTAGATTCTTGCAGTTAGTGGTGGCGGTGGTTTTTTTTTTTTTTTGGGGGGGGGGGGGGGTGTTGGGGGTTCTTGTGCTCACCATTGTCAAGTAAAGCAAGTTGCTCCTAATGCTATTACATTAGACCCGTTGGCTTAGTTGTCTTTGCCAGGATCTTGGCTCCGACTCACTTGATATCAGGTGGTAGATGGCATGGGTGTCTGACATTGGCAACCTACTTTGTGTTCTTCACCGTTATGCTATTACTCAGCTTGGCTGGCTAATTTTAACTATCTAAATATCATCCATCTCCAGTTGTCCAAAATTCTGCATCCTATTCTTCACGTTTTCTCAACCCAGCCTTCAAAAGATCAGGCTACTTTTTCCAACTCACTTGTCAGTTGGTCTAAATTTCATTTTTGAGTTTGAACTTTGAAACCCATGATCCTAGGTCCGATGTGGATTTTATTCCTGAACCCAACTTTTCAGGACCTGCTGCTCCTGCGACAACCTCTTCTTTCCCCAGTCTCTTCCTGCCATACTTTTCGAAATACAATCGGATGACTACTTTACTGATTACTCTTCATATGGAATACCTTGGAATATTTACAGTAGCAGATACTTGTTTGTCTTGTAAACCTTGGAGTTGCGTTTTTTTGGTTTGATGAAATTATCATAATTTTCTCCTGTCAGCTCAAGGTTACACCTTGAGTAACACCACCGCAGATCAACAAATGGATTAAATCTAAATCATATATTCCTGTCGGTAGATAAATACTTTTTTTTTTTTTGTTACAAGTCACTAATATTTTCATGAACAGTGATTTTATGGGATAACAGTGGTTCTGATTGAAAAACTGTAACTTATAATTTTCTTGACAGATTGCAGATTGTGATAATTTTGCTTCTCATTGTTATTACCCCTCTTACAGTTATATCATAGAGTTGTTATTTTTCATACTGCAGGATGTGGCCTGCTCAGCTGAAGCTAAAAGGCATCTGCAAGGAACCTTTTTACACTCATCGCCTGGGAAGCCCATGCGCCTGGAGTATCCTTTACCCCCAGAAAAAAAAATTGTGCTTAAGGTGTTTTATACCATATAAGTCTGTTCATACTGCTCATTCTGTGAGAGCATTGTTTGGCGTGACATAAGGCACAGTGCTTGCATCTTGGAGTATGCAGGTTCAGGTCTCGCAAGCATCCTCTCCATAAACTTGGTTATTAGTTGCGTTTGACTGCCTTCATTGGCAGGAGCCTTGTAGCACTAAGGTGCTATTTTAGATTGCTTGTTCCTTAACAAAATGCTTAGGTATGCAAAATCACGCATGGGACTGAAAGGGCGGGAAAGGAAAACATAAGTTCAGCTCCTTCCAAACTGGTCATTCTTCAAGTTTAGAGACTCGTTACTGATGCTTCCATTATTGGTATCGGTAGCCAGCTGTCATTGGTGAATAGAAGGTAATATCATATGTATTTCTAGTCCATGTGGTGTGTTAGCACAAACAACGAGCAGTCTTTGGTGAACCAAGGCCACACATCAGACTTCTGCTGTGGTTCTTGGTCCTCCGTCTGGGTTGTTAGTTCCAATTAAAAATAGGTAGGAACTGCGTTGCTGAATATTCTCAGCTTCTGATGTTTGTATGCTTGTTGCATTTAAGTAAACTTTTGGAAAACATTGTTAGTTGTAAGTTTTTTGTGATGCTTTATTCGAAGTTTTCTATAAGTTTGATACAATGTGGATATCCGCTACTTTGTAACCCCATAATCCAAGGCAAAACTTTAGTTCGGGGCAGACCTAAGTTTGGTGATCGGTGGTTCTTTAGCATGTTATTCTCGTCTCACTGGACTCTGAGGATGGTGGGAGAGACTAAAATGAGGAGTAACTTGTTGGAAAAAAAATGTTTTGAGTTTGAGCATATTTGATGTTGATTTCTATCTTGTAATCAACAAGCGAAACAGCAAAGAACTCTTACACTGGATATCTGTTGTTATTTTTCTTCGATTTGTTGTCTGCATTGTAGCATTTTGGCTGTTTTATCACAAAGATGGGATAAAAGCCGATCTATTTGTTGAATAAGAGTCGCCCTTAATCTCGAGTATTTGGAGTTTGTCTGCTTTGGATTCAGCGAGGTTCATCTATTTGCAAGTATTTTCTTGGCAGGAACCATTGGCCAGCGGCTTCGCTTGGATTTTGGATTTGGAAACTATTTGTCTTCATCGTATGTGTCGGTGACCTTGATTAGCATCTTTCTTGAAATAGAGGATGGGTTTGTTTGGGTGACGAGAGAAACTAAGGTGGATGTAGTCATCTTGATGTCGATGCTCAATGCCTTGTTTTGACGGAAGTTTTAAGGTGCCATTTTGTCAATTGCCTTGTAATTGTTGGGTTGGAATTGGTGCATGATATCGATTGGCTTAGGTGATGGCCGCTCATGGCAATTGCGTTTTAAATGTCGATTATAATTGATCAAGACATTAAGGGGCCATTTGGTTGACGTGTAAATAGAATTTTTATTCTTTTTCAGTAATTGATGTTATAGTCACTTTGGCTGAAACAAAAGTTACAAAAACTATAGTAGTTATTGTAGCTTTTGTTGCATTAAATATCATATTTATAGCAAAACACACTAAAATAGGTGGAAATGCAGACACCAAACAACCTAAACTTATCATTTGTGAACCCTATGGTAGATGCTGTAAACAAATATTGTTCCGTCTTATAATTACTACCTAATCATCTTCTTGCCTATCGTCCCATCAAAGCATATAATTTTTTTTTAGATGTCCGACGATACGGAATTTTGTGCACGTATTGTACAAAGCATAGAATTCTTATTAAGCATAAGATGCATGATATAATATGACAATCATCATGTGTAAACTGGAATAATGGAACATGTTAGTGTTGCAATAAACATGAAAGAACTTTTCTAAATTTGAGACATTAACATTCAACTTCAAGAACTTTTGGTCGAAACTCAATTCACATAAAATGAATCATTTCGTATAGTCACATTTATTTCAAAACTCTTTTCATCTCATAACAACATATTGTATACACTACATACAATGAAACAATTGTACTTTCAGGACTGCAGAGGTGAATGGACGAAGAAAAGAAGAAGGGTAGGACAACCGAACAAGTACAGGTTGAACACAAGAACTGTTAGTCTTCTTGTTCATGGTCCTTCCAAACCGAGTATCTGACAATTTGAATGGTTAGTCGCGCCTGTCTGTTTGGATCAATCCCTACCTGAGTTTGTATCAGCCTGACCTCTGATCTTCCTTCTGAACATGATATGTACTTGAGAACTCAGTAATTCAAGGCTATCTCAAAGAGATCAAAGTCCTTGTCGACATCCGCGATCACGCTATCAGCATCCAAGTTGTGTCTACTCTTGCTGCTCTTCTTGACGTTGGCGATGATGCCCGGGCTCTTCGTACTCGCAGCATGCTCGAAACACTTGGTATCCGTCATTCCGATCGAGAAGAACTCGCGGCTGTCCTCGTAAGCTCCAACGGACTGGCAACCGTAGCTAGGGGTTGATGGCAGGAGGCTCGGCACGTTAGCCGGCATGTACTCGAAGGCTGCCTGACCGAGATTAACGAGCACCGTGAGCTCGTAGTTGGCTGCCAGAACTGGATATAGAGGGCTCTTGTAGGCTTCCGAGTGGCACCGGACTACGTGGACTAGTTCGGAGTCGACAGTAAAGAACACCATCTTCTTGCTCGGGCTGAACCCGCACCCGATCACCCTGTCGACTGTCGCCCATTCGGTCTTGTTTGATTCGGACACAAGCTTGATCCCTGCAGAATTTGTTCAAAATTATGTGAGTGAACCATCTAAAATTTTAAGACTGATCGATAGATACGACCGCAAAGATTGTATCACCGTCGAGGCAGACGGAGCCATTGGACTGGAAGCCAATAGACCCTGGATAGGTGCCAGGGATCAGCTTGCTTTCACTATAACCTCCTCTTGTCAACCCCAAGCAGATGAGAGGGCTAGCCGGTTCGTGCTCGGTCGGAGGAATTCTTGTCTCGGTTTCGGCTTCGGACTCGATCAGCTTCATACGGTCGTCGTCCCCGTCGCTAGCAGCACCGTCTTTTAGTCGCTTCTTCGAACCGGATGCACGATTTAGGTGCATTATTGTGATCTCAAAGTAGGCCTCCTGGGGAAAAGATGAGCCTGGTAAAGGCAGGCTCATCCTAACACAACGGGTCTTGGGGGAACTATCAACAGCATGAAGAGGACTGCTGCTGCTGGTGCTTCTCCGTGGTCTGGCATTGGCAGGACTTATCCTGACAGACTGCATGGCTTCGGAAGCGCCAGGCTTCACCTCCCACTTTATATGGGGCGATTCCTGGGACGGAATGGTGTCCCCCGTAGCGCAGAGAGTCCATAGTGGCGACGACCGTCGGACGGAGGAGCGGTCTACGAATACGAATTGCGACCACCGATGGTCAATCACCTCAGATGTCTTCTGCAGCAGGTGTGCATCCCGTTTGGAAGGAGGAAGCTGCTGGAGTTGGTGCAGGCGGAGGCTATTCTTATTAGCCGTAACGGACTTACTATGGAACTTGTCGATGGCGGCTTGGATGCCGTCCTCGCTCGGAGACCGCACAGCCACGACCGTGTTTGCGCTCGTAACCCGTTGCTGCTGAGGCTGAGGCCGAAGCTGAGGCTGGCACCGACATCTGCGCCAACACAAGAAGAGGGTGAGTGAGAAGACTATTACTAACCCGGGGATTACCCCGGCTAGTATCTTGATCAAGGGTGTCATGTACGTGAGAGTATGGTGGGGAAGATGGGAGTTGTTGGATTGAAGAAGCGGCCGCGGAACCTTAGATGGCTGGCTAGGAAAGTGTGAGCCAAAGACTTGCTCAATGTGTATTACATTGGCAGGAAAGAAATTGATGAGAATTAGTAGCAATGACCCAATGCAAAAGATTGAGCATTCAAACTTTTGCTCTTTGGTGAAGTTGAAGTCATTGTCTGAGTATATATTTATTTTGACCATGTAAATTAAACCATTTGCGGCCCTATGGAATCAATGCAGTTCATTTTGTAAGGGAAATTGATTTCTGGAAAAAAAATATAATTGTGTTGTTGTTAGTTACTACTATATTGTTGATTGTGTCCAATTAGAGCTGTCAAAATGGGTTAAGCCCGTTGGGCCGGCCCGCCCCGTCCGCCAAAAAGGTGGGTTGGGTCGAGCATTTAGGAGCCCGCCAAACAGGCGGGCTGGCCCGCTAGTAGCCCACCCCGCGGTGGGCTAGCCCGCAGGCCAAGTGGGTTGTCCCGCCATCTATTTTTCTATAAAATTTTTAATTTTTTTATTTAGCACATATATGAGATATGTATTATAAATGATAAAAATTCTTTTTTAATGCAAGTAATGGCGTATAAATATTAAATTTGGTCATTTATTTACATGAATGAAGGTGTTTTTAAGAAATATCTACTATTATAATTTTTGTTGTATTTTACTTGTAATTTGATGCATATGAGAGTGAGTAGAAAATATTATATATATGATTTTTTTTCCTTTTAATAAACTAAACAATAATTAAAAAAATTAAAAATATAAGCGGGCCGACCCGCCTAGCCCGCGGTCCGCCGGTGGGTTGGGTTGGGTTGGAATTTTTCTAGCCCGCCAAAATGGTGGGTCGGCCCACCCCGCCCCGCCAAATGGTGGGTTATGCTGGGTTACGGGCCGCCCCGTCTTGACAACTCTATGTCCAATAGGTAGAGAGATTCTACCCCTTAGAGATCTTAACACCTCTCTTTGTTATTAGTTGTAAGCAATTATGAATTTGACATAAGGATAGCAATTAGGGATGGCAATGTCCTCTGAACGGGATCCGTTCAGATCCGTTTTTTTATCCGATGGGAGCGGGTTATGAAATCTAACAACGAAAATATGGGCGGGATGGAGATTAAAAAAATTTCTGGTCGGATTCGGGGACGGGTATGGGTATAGTACTCCCCGTCCAAGTAAATCCCTGATCCCGATTACTTGTACCCATATCCATATATGCAACCCATTGAAAATGGTATGGTTCATGATCTATCTAGTAGTATATATATTTATTTTATAAAAACCATGTTTTATTAACTTGCTTTGTACTTTTTTTTGGAGTGAAAATATATTTTTAAGCTTATAATGTACATAAAAAATTTGTTAACCAGATGAGAGATGGAGACGAAAAAATTTGGCGCCGAAAGTGTTAGCGAGACGGGGACGGGGACGAGGACGGGGAATGCATTGTTTAACGGGGACGGGATGAGGGTAAAAAATTTAACCCGACGGGGAACGGGGATGGGGATCCAAACACTACTCGGGGATGGGGATGGGGATGGAGATATGGTCCCCGGCTCTTATCCGTCCCGTTGCCATCCCTAATAGCAATATATTCATTCTAGGGTTACTTGTTCATATTAATAAACAATATTCATCTCTCCATCACTCTTTTCTCATAGTCTAGAATATTAGAATACAACACGTAGCTGTACCACGAAGACTCACGATCCACAATTATTCTCGAACGAAAGAGTAAGTAGATCTCATTTTTTTTAGATCTAACTATTATTCTTTCGAATCTATAGCGAAATTATTGACGGTAAACAAAGTTCCTCGGAAACTAACATGGTTGTCTATGGCAGTGAAGCTATTCTTGGCGGCACCCAAAATTCATCAGGAACTAACGTGGCCATCTCTGGTAGCAAAGTCACTCCTCACGGAACACAATTTTTCAGGAACTAACGTGGCTGTCTCTGGTATCAAAGTCATTCCTCGCGGCACACAAAATTTTCAGAAACTAACGTGACTATCTCTGGAAGCAAAGCCATTCCTCGCGGCACAAAGTTATTCCTTACTGAACAAAAAGTTCCTCAGAAAATTAATGTGATTTCGTACAAAATTAGCCAGAAAGCGTCCGCGAAAGACTTAGCAGTTTGCCAAAAGCAAATGTTGTAAGAATCTGCTAGACATTGCAGGAAGTCCGCCAAAAGAATCCGCCACAGAATAAAGCAGCTCCACGTAATAAATCTGCCCCGCAGAACATAATATCTCCACAAAATCTACCCCATCAGAGCTTTACCCCGCATAACTTAAATAGTTTTTGAAGTTCACCGGGAAACTCCATAGTTTGTTAAGTTTGCCACGAAGCTCCATATTTTATGAAGTTTGCCGAGGAACTACACATGAAAAGTTTGCCCGCAACAAACCAGAACAAAAAATCGTATAGGTTTCAGGTGGTCGCTGTCACGACCCGCACCCTGATTAGGGGCACGATAAGCGGTTACGTCCAGCCTACGCCGCAAAATCGATGGTAGAACGCTGTATAGATCTCCTAGAAAGTATAGCATCTAGACACAATATATAAAGACATGTCATCTCCGCACGGAGGTATAAAATCTCAACTCAATCACGAGACAACTAGGAAAGATAGGTACGAATATCAGATAAATATGGTGAATATAGAATGCGAAAATAAGACAAGGTCACAACCAGAAATGAGTCGCAGTCTAACATATGGTTCCGAATAACATATGTATCAAAAGTCTAACATAAGATGGATCGCAGTCCAGACAAACCTAGCTAATAGATCTAGATAGAAGTACTGTCGTCCACTGGCTCCGAGGGTGTCAGCTGGTCGCAGTCTATGTCCTGACCATACCCATAGTGGGTAGAACAGTCCGTATCTATGCCATCTGGATATATCATAACGGTATCCTGTCAGAAAAATGAACGAGTACAACGCTGGCAACAAATTCCATAGTAATGACAAATGCTATAACAGTCAATAATAACAGAGTACAAGATAAACATATCAAGATGTAAGTATAACAGGATATGTAAACTGGAAATCATGTCAAGGTGAATCATGCAGGAAAAGTAAGCTGAACTGTGACTGATGTAATAAATATAAAATGTGCCTCGAATATTATAGCATAATATGATCGGTAAGGGTCAAGATCAGGCTTCCAGCCGACCGGCTACAAGTACGTAGACTCGGCCCGGCCGGGATGACAAGCTATGAAGCAAGTAGTAGCACAGGTCAGGATATACCCATCGTGAGGTGATGGTATAGCTATGATACAAGTAGTAACTCAAGATGGGCATTGATCACACTATCTATAAAATTCCCCATTCTCCGAATAGTATACGAATTCGGACATAGCACGTCATGACGCGGGATTCCCTAAGAGGGGAGCAAGTCCTCTTCAGGAATCAGCGTCAATACAAGTACAATAATTAAGGCCAAGCAAGTACCAGTATCCCAAGAAATCCAGGAATGACATCTCATGACAGGAATCCGACAATACTAGTCCGTGCACCAATGTGTCGAGAATCAAGTAAATACTATAACTGAGCTGGTAGAGAAGATATCAAGACAAGTAACTGCTATCAGAGAATGTACTCGCCTGCTGTCCTGAGCTGTAAGGTATATCAATGCTCAGAGTGGTATCAGAGACCTAAAGATGAGATATTGCATGTTAATTAGGGTTTAACAAAGTTATAAATAATTTCTAATGTATGATATGCAATCTTGGTCAAACTAGGTCACACTGAGTCACACTAAGTCAAACTAGGTCATGGCAAGTCAATCTAAGCCAAACTAAGTCAACTTTAGGTCATACTAGTCATAGCAAATCAAAACAAGTCAAAGCAAGTCAAACGGGATCAGGGGTTGACTTACAGTTGACTTTTAGTCAACTGGTCAACTCTGGTCAACTCTAGTCAACTCTAGGTCAACCCTAGGTCAAATTAGTCAAATGTTGACTAACAGTTGACTTTTGGTCAACTGGTCAACTCTAGTTTGGATTTGGACCATTTTAGACAAAGGGTTGACTCATTGTTGACTTTTAGGTAAAAAGTCAACTCTGGGTCAACCGAGTCGAAATTGGTTCACATATGACATTTGTAGGGTGTACCTATCAAGACATCTAAGTTTCAAGTTAAACCGACAACCCGTATCTCGTATCTTGAATTTACCCGTTTACCCTTTATATAATATTTATCCTTTACCACTCTAACACTAAGGCCAAGTAGCTTTTCCTTATGAGTTTCACTCCCGGCTTCCTAGGGTTGTAGGATACTAACATTACCTACCAAGTTTCCTAGGTAAGGTGGACATCCAGTCCATCTTACGACTCATGTTGTTCAACTACCCATTACCTTGAGAATCGTAAGATACTCAATGGTATCATGAGATACCATTCTCCCCACTTCAAACGCAACCCCGATTCTAACTTAGGAGTCTACCCACAAACTTTATTTTATATTAGCTAAGTCCTATTTCAATTTGGATACGTTTTGACACTCGTATCTTATTTTCCCCTTTCACTTGCCCTCACACCAAACACTCACACTCACTCACACACTACACAAAACTCACCCTCTCACACACACACATAGGACTATTTAGTGGGGTTTATTTAGAGGGTTATATGGGTATTTATATAGGGTATAAGGGTATATATATATATATATATATATATATATATATATATATATATATATATATATATATATATATATATATGGGGTTTGTCGGGGTCTAATGGGTCAGGGGGGCTTCTACTGCTGCTAAAGCTGCTGCTGCTGCTGCATTAGGCTGCTGCTACATGGCTGCTGCTGCTGTTTGCAGGGGGGCAGTAGCCCCTAATCCCCCTACTGCTGATGGCTGCTCTTCCTTTCCTTCTTCTTCTCACCCTCTATTCTCCCCTCTATTCTCATCTCTTCCTCTCTATATCTCCTCCTCTATCTCACTCTATATATATATCACACACACTAATTCTTCCCCTCTTCTCTCTCTCTCTCTATATATATATATATATATATATATATATATATATATTATATATATATATATATATATATATATATTATATATATATATATATATATATATATATATATATATATATGGAGGAAATGGGATGTGGAGTGTTTTTTGTGGAGTGTTATTTGTATTAGTATTATATATATATATATATATATATATATATATATATATATATATATATATATATATATATATATATATATATATATATATATATATATATAGCCCACACACACACATATATATTTAAACACACACACAATACTTTAAATCTCACACTAGATGACACATAACCACACTCACATAAATATATATATATATTAAATCTGAAATTAAAGTGTCTAAAATACTTAGATGCAAATCTAAATAATCTTGGGGTATCCAACTTGGGAGAAAAACACTAGGACACAAGCAAAAATCCTAACTCTTCCTAGGACACACCAAATGGACTCAAACTTGACACAAATAGGGACACAACCATAGGGATCAATCCTACTTGGTCAAAACTATTCTACATGATGAAGAAATAGAAATAGAGGATAGTTTGTACCTATTGGGAGATGGATCTCAATACAAAATCCTCTGACACGGCTCCGACACAAAGTGAATTGTTTAGGACACACCTCTTCTCCTCTTGCTCCCAAAAGTTTGTAGAAGCACCACTTGAGGTAGAGGAAGAGATTGATGGAAGAATATTTGGAAGAGAACCTTGATTTGGAGATGAATCCAAGGGATTTGCTCTTCTTTCTTGAAGAACACTTGGAGAAGAAGATGGAGAAAATTTGAAGTGTGAATGGGTGAAAAAGGGGGAGGGGGTGGCCGGCCATATAAAGAGGGATTTGTCCCCTTGTATAATTACAAGTTTGCTCCTCTCTTTTCTTTATGAAAGTTTAAATGCTATTAGGGTTTGGGGGTTAGAAATGACCAAATAAATATCATAATTAGGTCTAACCACTCATGTGGGGTTAGACCAAACTCCTAGACCTAAATGATGGGATTGGTGGGCCATGGCTAATTAATGTGTTAAGCACAACTTAAGTCAAAATTCTCCGAAGTTCCGAAACAAGTCGGAATGAGATGAAATTCGAACCCGACTCCTATAATCATTAAATATTAACATTCATGAAATAAAAATCCTAAAATATTCAAAAATAGAAATTTACCATTTTACTCCTATCTTGAAAAAGTGAGGGTGACAAGTCTATCCACCTTAAAAAAAATTTCGTTCTCGAAATTGAAGACAACAAACACAGGAATCACAAACAGAAAATAAAAGAAATTGACTTATACCTCAGGGCTCGAAAAGATAAGGAAAACGCTCCCACATGTCGTCCTCCCTTTCCCAGGTAGACTCACCTGGAGAGTGATGTCTCCATGCAACACGAACCAAGAGTATGACCTGGTTTCGGAGCACCTTCTCCCTGCGATCCAGAATCTCCACTGGCTGTTCTGGATAGCTGAGAGTAGGTCCCACCTGTATCGCTGAATGGTCCAATACATGGCTAGGATCTGCCACGTACTGCCTCAGCTGAGATACATGGAACACGTTGTGCACTCCCTTGAGCGTAGGCGACAAGTCCAGTCGATAGGCTACTGCACCGATCCTCTCTATGATGGTGAAAGGTCCGATGTAGCGCGGACTAAGCTTCCCACCTCCGCCAAAGCGAATCGTGCCATGTGTCGGAAATATCCTTAGAAATACCATATCACCAACCTAGACATAAGACAAAACTCAGCACATAAACTAAACACACAATCACAAACAAACACGATGGGAAACCGAAACTAACCTTGAACTCTAACGGTCTCCGGTGACTATCGGCCCAATGCCACTGCCTATCCTGAGCCACTCGAAGTCTGTCTCTAATCAACCTGACCTTCTCGGCCGCATCCACAACCATCTCTGGCCCAAGAAGCGCCCTCTCGCTGACATCGTCCCAAGACAAAGGAGAACGACATCTCCGTCCATATAGAGCCTCGAATGGCGACATCTCTATACTGGCCTGGTAGCTGTTGTTGTAAGCAAACTCTACCAGGTGAAGATGGTCCTCCCAAGAACCCCCGAGATCTAACACACATGTGCGAAGCATATCCTCCAGCGTCTGAATGGTCCTCTCTGACTGCCCGTCTGTCTGAGGGTGATAAGCGGTACTAAACTTGAGCTTGGTGCCCAAGCTAGTATGCAAACTCCTCTAAAAGTGGAAAGTGAAACGACTATCCCGATCAGAGACTATGCTCATTGGAACTCCGTGCAATCTCACGATCTGACGAACGTACAGCTTTGCCAGCCTCTCCGTAGACAAACCCAGTTTGAAAGGCAAAAAGTGGGCCGATTTGGTCAATCTATCAACGATGACCCAAACCGCGTCTTTCCCTCCTGGCGATCATGGAAGTCCAGATACAAAGTCCATGGTGATGTGCTCCCACTTCCACTCGGGAATGGGTAGCGGCTGTAGTAATCCACCTGGTCTCTGCCTTTCGGCCTTCACCTGCTGATATACAAGGCAACGAGATACAAACTAATCCACCTCGCACTTCATGCCATACCACCATACGTGCTCTCTCAGGTCCCTATACATATTGTTGGCTCCAGGATGCATAGAATACTGAGAGCGATGCACTTCCTAAAGAACCTCCTCCCGAAGCTCTCCATTCAGAACGTACAGCCTAGTACCATACCGCAACGATCCATCTTCGGCTGAAGAGAAATCGTCGAGCAAATCCGTCCACACCTGCTTTCTGATGCTCCTCAGGACAACATCATTATACTGCGCTGACCTGACTCTATCCATCAGCTCAGACTGAATCTGTAAACCCCACATCTGGATCTCCATGCCCGAAACGATGACCTCGATACCCAAACTATCCAGGTCGGCCAAAAGATGACGATCTGTCGTCAAGAACATAGTTACTGGATACCTGCTCAAGGCATCTGCAACTACGTTAGCCTTCCCCGGATGGTACTGCAGTGAGATATCGAAGTCCTTCATCAGCTCTAACCACTGCCTCTGCCGCATGTTCAGCTCCTTCTGAGTGAACACGTACTTCAAGCTCTTGTGATCTGTGAAGATCTCAACTCGCTCTCAGTACAGGTAATGCTTCCATAACTTCAAAGCAAAAATAACCGCGGCCAACTCCAGATCATGAGTAGGATAGTTCTTCTCATGAGGACGTAACTGCCTAGATGCATAAGCAATCACCTTCCCGTGCTGCTGAAGAACACAACGCAAGCCCTTCCCTGAAGCATCACTGTAGATCGAGAAACCACCTGACCCAGATGGCAAAGTCAAGATCGGAGCTGAGGTCAACCTCTTTTTCAGCTCATCGAATGCAGCCTGACACTCATCAGTCCAGACGAACTCCACGTCCTTCCTGGTGAGTCTAGTCATCGACTTTGCAATCTGCGAGAAGTCCTGGATGAACTTCCGATAATAGCCAGCCAAACCTAGAAAGCTCCGAACCTCGGCAACTGAACTGGGCGTAGACCAAGACTCAACTGCTGAAATCTTTTTCTGGTCCACTGAGATCCCATGCTCGGTCACAACATGACCTAAGAACTCGACCTGGTCCAAGAAGAACTCACACTTCGAAAGCTTCCCGTAGAGTTGCTCCCTCCTCAGAGTCTCTAACACAACTCTTAGATGCTCCTCATGCTCCTCCTGCGTCTTCGAATAGATAAAGATATCATCTATGAAGACCACCACGAACTTATCAAGGTACTGATGGAATACCTTGTTCATCAAGTTCATGAACACTGCTGGAGCATTGGTCAACCCGAATGGCATCACTGTAAAATCGTACTGGCCATACCGAGTCCGAAATACTGTCTTCGGAATGCAATCCCGCTTCACCTTCGGCTGGTGATACCCGGACCTCAAGTCTATCTTCGAAAATACCTTCACCCCACTCAGCTGATCGAACAAATCGTCGATCCACGACAAAGGGTATCTATTCTTGATAGTGAGGTTGTTGAGCACCCAATAATCAATACACATACGGGCCGTATCGTTCTTCTTCGGCACAAACAGGACTGGCGTTCCCCACGACGAAGAACTGGATCTGATAAACCCCTTGTCCTGCATCTCGTCGACTTGCTTCTTCAGCTCTATCAACTCGCTGTTGTTGACCCTATAGACGTGCTGTGAAATAGGCTCGGCGCCCGGCACCAAGTCTATAGAGAACTCAACATCCCTGTCTGGCAGCATCCCCGGTAACTCCTCGGGAAAAACATCCGAGAACTCAGCTATCAACGGATGTGGCAAGTCCTGCCCTGCCAATAAAGCTCTACAGAATCCAGCCTCCGGCTCCGCTGCTCCTCAAGCAAACTCGATCTCTGGCTCTTCCGGCGGCCTAAAAAAACTCTACTTCCTCTACAATCTATACTAGCATGGTGCATGCTCAACCAATCCATACCGAGTACCATATCGTACCTCGGAAGGGACATTACGAGCAGACACACACTCAAGTCCCGGCCTCCCAGGATAACTCTCCGCCCCTTGCAAATATTATTAACCAGGATAATGCCTCCCCCGGTCATAATCTTGTAAGTCCTACCAAAAAATTCAACAATGATGTTGTATCTAAGAGCAAAAAAAAATAGACACAAAACTGTACGTGGCACCAGAATCAAACAAAGCAAAGGCAGGAAAGGAATCGAGGAGAACATGACCTGCCACAACATCTGACTCGGGCTCAAACTCCTCCACTGCTAGTATAAAGGCTCTGCCCTGGGGTGCCCTCTGATACTGGACGAATCACTGCTGCTGTGTCTGGAGTGGCTGACCCTTCCGCTGAACTGTCGGTCCTGTCAGTGCCCTGTCCTGGCCTCCCTTGGCTGCTCGAACAGGGCAGCCCTTCAGTGGTGGTCGGTCCCTCCGTAGAATAGGCAAGCGCCTAACCTCCTCCTGCATACGTCTCTGCTGTGCCCCGACTTTCCGCAGAAAGCACACTGCTAGGTCTGCCTTTGGCCCTGACCCTGCTGCTGATGGGCACGTGCTGGTGCCTGATGCTGCTGCTGAAATGGCCTTTGCTGATGCTGAATGTGGGGGCGCTTGGCCGGTCCCGTACTGGAACTCGCCCCCATGGTATCACCGCTCCTCTTCGGCTTGAGGCCAAAGTCCTTCTCTGTAATCTGCACGTCCATTAATATCTGATCGAATGTAGCATCACGGCGACCAGAGGTACGGGTGCGCACTGCATGAATAAGTCTCCTATGGAACTTGCGAGCCTTCTGCCCCTCATCCTAGATCAAATCGGGAGCGAACCTGCTAAGGCGGAAGAACTCCGCTACATACTCGTCCACCGACGAGTTCTCCTACACCAGACCCACAAACTGGCCCTCCAAAGCTGTGAGAGCCACGTCTGGGAAGAACTTCTCCTTGAAGAGCCTCCAAAAGTTCTCCCATGTCAGCCCTCTCACTGATGCATGAGGATCCGTACGGTACCATGTCAGCACAATGTCGAAGAATCGGCTGGCTGCAGCTGAAACCCAAAGTCCTCTCGGAAGCTCTGCCAGCTCCATACTCCGCTGCACGTCCTCTAGCCAATCTTCTGCATAAAGGATGCCCTCCGTGCCCGTGAAGTTCCTGGAGCTCATCTTCCTAAAATCTAATACTGTCCCTGGCCTAGACTGCTGTTGGTACGGCTTCTGGCCGGTAGGGCCCTGTACCGTACCCGGAGCCACTCTCTCTACGGCTGCCAGTGCAAGCTGATACAAGTTCTCCATGCTCTGCCTCAGCATCTCAGTCTGGCGGTGTGATGCCTCCGTCTGGCGCTGCGATGCCTCTGCCTGGGCTCGCTGAGTCTTCATCATCTGCTGAAGGAGAAGGAACATATGGTATGTATCCGTCGGTATCGGGGGTGGTGGCGGCAGTATCTCTGGAACGACGATCGAAACCCTCTGGGACGGAGGTGGTAGACCTCCCTGTGTAACTACCACGGCCTCCGAGATAGTGGAAACAATGGGGATAGTCTCCTGAACTTCCTCCTCAGCCTGGTCAGATCTCTCGTGCAAGCTACTCGATCCAGTGGCCTGCGGGTGCGTCTTCGTCATCCTGGAGACGAATTGAAACAAAGATATCAATATGGCACATGAGAAGATATTATCAAAGAAGGACAGTTAATTTTAATACAAAGAGAGTCATCATGATAATCGAAAGATCGAAAATTTTCCTAGGTGTGATTGAGAAATTCTAGTAGTAATAACTAGGATCAAATTTCTAATAGCAGGCTCGTAGCAGCACTCTGAGTCGAGCACCACTATAAAAAATAGCACTAGTTGCGACTCTAACTCGGAGACCTGCATGGGCCACCATAAAAATGTGTCACGACCCGCACCCTGATTAGGGGCACGAGAAGCGGTTACGTCCAGCCTACGCCGCAGAATCGGC